>LR749484.1:3581040-3727083 GCA_902729485.2 Mus minutoides
CTCCTCCTCTTCCTCCTCCTGCTTAAGCAGTTTGAGATAATCTGGCTAAGTTACCCAGGCTGACCTCACACTTGTAGCCTAGGGTAGCCTCCAACTCCCTCCGTAGCCCAGGATAGCTTTGAACTTGGCTTCCTGAGTAACTGGAATTGAGGGCATATACCACTATACCCTTCCCATGCTCTCTCCTCTATAATCAAAAGTCCACACTGAAGCCAAATATACTGGGATGAAGAGTGAACACCGTAAAAAAAAAAAAAAAGAAAGAAAGAAAAATTCCATGCTTAGAATCTCCGAATATGACCATATTTTTAAACAGGGTCTTTACAACAAGGGTGGTGGGGAGCCTTAAATCAATGGCCTCGGGAACACAAAAGACCAATACACAAGGCAGGAGTGGTGGGGAGCAGATGTGAAGGCTCGGGAGGGAGGGGTGGGAAGAAGGAGCTTCAGGCAAAAGCAGATAGTCCAGGGTTGCTGCGGCCCCCACAGCACCCAGAGGTGAGGCCTCCAGGAAGACGCAGCATCTGCCCAGTTCTGCACTTACATTGCTCTCATAGAGACAGGTTCCCATTCATCATTCTCCCCATCCTCTTGACCGTCTCCTGGAAGTGTCCTATTCACTATCTGCACTCAGGGTTGATTCTGCCTGATACTCCCCTTCCAATGGGCCCACACATATGTGGACACTTGTGTCTAGCTTCTTTCAGTTAGCAAAGTTTGGGTTTTTTTTTTTTTTTTAATGTGTATGAATGTTTTGCCCTGTGGACCTCAGTACACCGCTTTACATGCCCAGTGCCTGCAGAAGCCAGAAGGGGGAGTCAGATCCCAAGAACGGGATAGAGTTACAGATGCTTGTGAGCTGGCTGGCACAAGAGTGCTAAAAACCAAAGCCTGGTTCACTGCAAGAGCAACTGGTACTCTTACGCACTGAGCCATCGCTCCAGGCACTAAACGCCAGGCTTTGGAGATTCATCCAAGTTGTAACACATTTAAGTACATTGTTGTTTTTTTGTGGCTGAATAATATCCCATTGCAGGTGTGGACACCACATAGACACACACAGACACACAAACACCATTGATCCTTTCATCTACTGATGAATGAATAGGTCATTCCTGCCTTTGCTGCTGAAGACTTTCATGTGCTAGAAGATCTGTTTCAAAGGTCTTGGGTGCACACACCCAGGAGTACGTTGCTGGGTATGTACTAATTCTATGCTTGGGAGTTACAGCCAAACTGCATTTCCCTGGGCAGGATCTGAGTGGCAGGGGTAGGCTGCTAAGCCCTGACCTAGACAGGAAATGTGAAGTCCTGATGCTCACACTTAAGAGGAACAAAGTAGATGGGGAGAGGAAGGATATGGGGGGTTCTGATCTAACTAGTTTTCCTGTATTTTGTAGAGATGCAGATGAAGAAAAATTAAACATTCTCTCTGCAAATGCATGTATTTTGTATACAACACAAGATATATTGAACCTGGGGAGATAGCCCAGTCGATGAAGTGTTAGCCATGCAACCATGACAGCCTCAGTTCGAATCCCCAGCACCCACTTTAGCCAGGCACTGTGGCGCTTAACTGTGAACCCAGTACTAGAGAGGCAGACAAAGAAAGATGCCTGGCGGTTTGCTGAGAAGCCAGTCAGAACGATGGGTGAGCAGGACAGACTCCAGATGAGGAGCCTATAGAGTGAAGTATGGCCACCCTTGATCCTATGGGCCAGCACACCCTCCTGACCCCAGGCTGGGACCCAGAACCTTGGCTTTCTCCTCAATGGGAGACCCTCCAAAGAGAGACTCCAGCCAAGCTGGGTACTGTCTGGACCAGAGGTGTCTACTGAGGAGGAGACTGAGCAGGGAGAAGTGATTGATGGGCAGTGGGTGACCCCACAGCCATTTCGTTGACAGGAGGTTAGACCAGGGTTTCTGTGGCTCCCAGCCTGACAGACAGATATGACAGGAGGCGATGGAGCTTCTGATGCCACTGGTGCCCTTCTGAGAGAGGAGGGCATGGCCAGACACACAGCCAGCAAGGCCATCCCCATGGCCACTGACATGTTAGTGACAGCTTCTCCTTGGTGTTCAGCCACCTGCCAATCCTCAGCTCAGCAGCTTGCCCCACAGGAACTGATCTCCTGTGGGGTCAGTTCAAGCATGCACGGGAACATGCCGGCAGATGATTGGTGCGGACTGTTGGGGGAGCAATGGGTGAACTTCTTGGGCTTACCTCTGCTCTTTGGCTTATAACCAGAAATGGGTGTTTTGCCTTTCAGCGCCTCAGTTTGTGGATCTGTACAATGGAGCTAAGATTACTAGCTGCTACCTGTGGCTTCAGAAATAGAAACAAATGATCAGGATGAAACATTAGAAAAGAAAACTATGTTTGCAGCGTGAAAACTACATAAGATTCACGTTTTCAGGTTCACCAATCAAGTCATCGCTGTTTTTATTGTTTGTTTTGCTGCTGTAGAGACAGGGTCTCAAGTAGTCCAGGCTGGCCTCAAAATCACCAAGTAGCCCAGGCTAGCTTCAAAGTCTCTAGGTAGCTGAGGATGACCTTGAATTCATGACCCTCCTGTTTCTGCCACCTAAGTGTTGGGGACTACAGGTATGCATGTCCATATCCTGCTGGTGTGGTACTGGGGATCAAACTCAGGACTTGAGTCTGCTAGATCAGGACTCTGCTGCAGTCCCCCTGCCACCAATAGCTGGCTCCCAGCCCCCAAATCAAGTTCTTCTTGGCACCTTGCTGCTTCAACTCTCTTTTGTATTAACCTTTGTGAGGTACAGCAACCTGCAATCGATTCTCTGTTGTGGGTTTGTTTTAGTAAGGGAACAAGGCGTCAGGTAGCCCAGGCTAGCTTACAACAAACTCTATAGCCAAGCATGACTCTGACCTAGCAATCCTCCTGTCTCTGCATCCTGAGTGCTGGGATTACACAGAGGCAGTGTGGCTGAGACGGACCTAAAGGCAAGGCTTCTCCACTGAACAACAGATGATGCTCTGGGCTGGAGACATCTGTGTGGCAGAGACTATGCTCTTCCTTGGAGGACGCTGAACAGTAAGTAGCCCAGGCTCTGGCTACAGTTTTGCTGCCGAGCTCCACCCTGAATGGTAGCAACCTCAAACGCTCCTAGCTCCCGGGAGCAGAAATCTGTTCCCGGTTGGAAATTACTGCTCCCAGGCCCACAAAACCCAAAAATGTTTGTTATATAGCCCATTATGGATAAACAAAACCCCAAAATATTTTTTATATAGCCTGTTATGGACAGAGCTTGCCAAATTCTGTGCTAATCTGATAATGTCTTTTGTGCAAATGGGAAATCCAAGGCTCTGGGGGACATGAATTGCCCAGATTTCCCATGCTGGGTCGTGGTGGCTAGATAACTCTTTCCATAGTTGGCTTAGGCTTTATTTTCTCTCCTGTGCTCTTGCTATGACATTACTCAGCCTCCCAGTCAGGAAGACTTTTAGCTTCCAGGGAGAATAAATCAGTGTGATTTCCACAGCATAATTCGGGGGAAATAATTCGATCCCCTTCTGAATATATACACTCTGTGACACAGAAATGATTCTTCTAAAAAGTGCCACCTAAGGGGACAGCCACAGATGCTCACGGAGCCGGGGAGCTGTGCTCATAGCTCGCACAGTCACAGAACCGGTTAGAATGTCCCCAGAATTAAGAAAGCAGCCAGAACAGCATACAACTGGGACATGGGTGACTCACACACAGGATGCATTATGATGAGACACCACGCAGCCCTTAAAAATGATTGCATTGGGGAGAGGAGACACACACACACACACACACACACACACACACTCACACAAACACACAGCACTCTATATTCAGTCTCTCCTTCCTCATACATATATATTTCAATTAAGAGAGGCTATTGAAACACACACATGTGTGCATACACACACACACACACACACACACACACACACACACACACACAGAGGTTTGGGTGTGGAAGGAACAGTGCATCTTTTCAGCATATGTTGCTTTTTTTTTTCCAGGACGATGCTTAAATACTCTGAACAGCATGAGAGAGCAAACCGGAGGCTTACTATGGAGCAGAAACTGTAGCCAACACTTAAAGAGGTGTAAATAGGAAACTCACAGCAAAAATACCAGCAGCCGGTACCCATGTGCTACCGTGTGTTCCCTCACTAAAACACTACAGCAGCTTAGGGCAAATAAGTTTTACCCACTGGGCTGGCAAAGCTCAGGCAGGATTTCGGGTGCGTAGTTGGTGAAGGTGCAGACATGATGCCGGGCTCTGCACCTGGGGCCCCAGATGAGAATAACATTCCTGGAAAGCAGTTGCTGGAAACATACTGAACTCATGTGTGTACTACACCTGCAGACCCCAGCCAGCACCTAGGAATGCATCTTTAAGAGGTGCGTCTCCCCAGATGTTATTCGCTGGCCTCTGGTCTCTCTGACAGTTGCTGTCCCAGCCACAGCACACTGTCTCCCACCTACTGAACGACTCCACCTGGTCCACAGGGCTCTGATGGCAGAGACCAATCAGAGTCTCTGGGACACTGCACACTGGACTTAAGAGAAACCCTCAGCTGTGGGGCTCCGGATCTGGTCTCTATAACCAGTTGTCCCATGAGCTCGATGATACAACTACCTTAAGTAACACTTCTGCTGTGATGGACTTGACCTCTGGAAATCAGGAAGTAAGAAAGAGCGGGACAGATTCTCAATGTACCATTCCTGAGGCATTGCTTCCTGTCCTAACAACTCCCATGTGGCCAAGCAATTGTACCGGCTGTGTCCGTGTGGCTCACAGGGATTCAGGGAGGGCAGGGTTGGAGACACACTGCCTTCCCTTGCTTGGTCTCTCTCCCTCACTGTCCTGGGTTCTGCCCTCTTAAACTAGCACCTAATCCCTGTCTCCAGCTCTCTTCTAGCCCAAGCTGAGATAACTGGTATCATGCACAGACATCTAGAGGCTCCATAGCTTACAATGGGGTTCTGAACCGATAAGCCAGTCTTGAGCCAAGAATGCATTTATCACACTTGGCCCTCCTGCACACAGCTATCATAGAGCACTGTTTATTAACCTGTGTGATTGTAATTACCCGAGAGCTCCAGCTCACTGCTGCTGGCCAACTTATTAATAGAGCACGGCAACACACCTCCCTCACTAGTCTGGGAAAACATTGTCATTCTGTGCAGCATCCTGAAGCAAGAACCTCGAGTCAAGCCATTGTAGGTTAAGGGCAGTCTTTATCCACAAGACCTTGAGGCAATGGCAGTGGAAACCTGGTTGTTAGCACATCCACTTGACTTGGTGCCATGATAAAACACCTGGGAAAGCTAAGGGAGGAAGGGTTATGACAGGATCAGGAGGGGGCGGGTCATGGAGGCATCCAGAGTCAGGAAGCAGAGAGAGATGGATGCTGGTGCTCAGCGCACGGTCTCCTTTTTATTCATTTGAGAACCCACTCACCCAGACTCAGGAAGGGCTTTTCACCTCAATCAAAGCAATCTAAATGTTTAGGAAAAGTTTAGAAATTGTTAGGGAAGATGGGACAGAGGACGTATGATAAGAAGACATGGAAATCTACTGTGATACTGTGTTTACTAGAAAGGGTAGTGTGTGTGTGTGTGTGTGTGTGTGTGTGTAGAGAGAGAGGAAGAGGGAGAGAGAGAGAGAGAAAGACTGTGTGAGAGTGTGTATATGAGTATGTGAGAAAGTGTGTAAGAGTGTGTGTTCAAGAGTGTGTGAGTGTATGTGAGAAAGAGTATGTGTGTGAGTGAGAAAGAGTATGTATGTGAAAGAGTGTGAGTATGAGTGTATGTGTGAGAAAGAGTATGTGTGGGGTGTGTGAGTGTGTGTGTGTGAGAGTGTATGTGTGAGAGAGTGTGTGAATATGCGTGTATGGTATGTGTATGTGTAGTGTCTGTGTCTGTGGTGGGTATATAGTGAATGTGTGGTGTGTGTATGAGTGTGTGGTGTGTGTATGAGTGTGTGGTGTGTGTGTGTGTGTGTGTGTGTGTGTATGGGTGGCATGTGTGTGGTGCGTGTGTGTATGTGTATATGGGTAGCATGTGGTGTGTGTGTGTGTGTGTGTGTGTGTGTGTGTGTGTATGGGTGGCATGTGTGGTGTGTATGTGTACGTGTGTGTGTGTGTGAGTGTGAGTGTGCCCACACACAGAAGTGAGGGCCAAGAGAGAGGCTGTACAATTCCCTGGAGCTGGGTCTTCAAGCAGCTGTGAGCCACCAGCCCTCAGTGCCAGGAAACAAACTTGGGTCCTTGGTAGAGTGGCAAATGCCCTTACCCTCAGGCCCCCTTTCCAGCTCCCCTCTTTTTACTTTTTATCCTTAAACCAGGTTTGAGCAGGTTGCCCAGGCTTAAACTCGCGATCCTCCTGAGTCCCCAAGATGTTGGGCCAGTGCTGCCAGGCCTGCTCGTACATTCCTCTTTGTAATTTTAAAGGATAATTGTGAAAACTCACTTTCAGGACAAGAGCTGAGAAAGCAGACCAGCGAATAATTAAGAATCGACTGTGCCGGTCTGGGTTCAAGGGAAGATGTTTGGACCTCTACTGCTATCTCCCTGGGTGGGCCGCACAGAATTCTAGCTCATTACCTAATAAAATGTGAATTTAATATCGCCATTAAGAGTAAGCGATTGATCTGGTTGGAAAAGCATCCTACCGGAAGATAAAAGCCTGGGCTGTTGACATCTGCGTGCGGAGAAAGGTCCCTTCGTATTTTCCCACTGTATTCTGCTGCTTTCCATAATAGAAACTCAGGGAGAGCAAACAGAAGCAGCGTCACAGGCCGCCTTTTAATTTGCACCCATGAAATAATTCCGACGCTCATGCCTAAAGTGTTTAATGTTTATTCTGGAAATGTCAGCAACGCTCTGAAATTTACTTCAATATTCTCGAAGCATTATCTCTCCATTAATATGTGAGTGAAGAAAGAATGTGTCACCCTGTCCCCCACCCCACCCCCGGCCCCCTGCACCGTTCTTGACATCTTTTCTTGATGAGCTGAGACCTGATTTGAATTTGAGTTTGATACTCATGATCACCAAATGCACACACATTGAAGACAATGTTTCAGGTGAGAAAAATCCCTGGTGTTTCCTACCATCGAGAAACCTGGCTTTCATTCTTTCTGCTGGGGCAGGGGATGCCCAGCCCTCTCAGCCCTGGGGTGGCCTCCCCCACTATGGCCACAAGAATAAGCATCCAAGCATCTATGGGTGATCATGCCCTCTCTTCCCTAGTAAGGCATGCACCAGGGCCAAGGTGAGTCCCCTTTCCATTTACACACACAGACACTGTCATCCCTTCATCCAGAACAGCAGTCCCCAACCTGTAGGTTGTGACCCCCTTGGGGGTCCTGTGGCCCTTTCCCTGAGTCACCTAAGACTACTGGACAGCACAGATATTTGCATTACAGTTCATAACAGTAGCAAAATTACAGTTACAAAGTAACTGTAGCAATGAAAATAATTGTATGGTTGGGATCACTGCTACATGAGGAACTGTATTCAAGAGTCACAGAATCAGGATGGGGGCTGCTCAGATACAGGGGTTCAATAGACAGTCCCTGGTCCCCATTGTCATGTGCCTTCCTGTGCTTCCTGTGCCCAGTGTCCACCTATATCCATGGCTTGTCTTCAGTTGGCTGACTAGGCTCCTGACTCTATCCACTTTGGGCCAAAAATGGCCGGAGAAAATTAAGTCAATAAGGAGAGCCAAAGACTTGTTCCTCCGTCCTTAGAGCTTTTATGTCTCAAGGAGACACGAGTCACCCCTCAGGAAGACTCATGAGCAGGCAGGCAGAGGTCACATTCTAATACCTATTGTCAGCCATGGGAGGACATCTTGGAAGTGTGCCCTTCCATGTTGGCCAAGCTTTCAGATCAGAAGACAGCCCCGCCCACATCCAGACAGCATCTCCACGAGAGACCAGTATCCAAGATACCCAGCTACTCTACCCTAAAATTCATAACCCGTAGATCTTCTGGGGTAACAAATATTCACACATTTTAATTTTTGGTTTATGTCAAGGCTGGGGATTGAATCTAGGACTCCTCACATGCTAGGCAAATAAGTATTCTACCCTAAGCTATATCCTCAGTCCCTTCTTGCTGTTTTAAGCCATTACTTTGAGGCACAATCACATTGCCTATGGCACTTAGGTCAACATTGGCTATATGACAATGGCCTCATGAAATGACATCACTTGCTGATGTCACAGGCACCTTAGGTTTGGGTACATACGCCCTACAGTGTTCCAGCAACAACACAATTGGTTAATACCACGTGTCTCAGAACATATCCCTACCATCAAACAAAGTGTGACTGCAATTTGTTACACAGCAGGTAATACGGACAGTATTTAAAGAGAGGGCACGCATAGTACCCAGTAACAGTTAATTAAAATGTCTTTAATGGTGACTCAGTAAATGGATGGATTTAGGGAAAGGGGAGGGAATGGAAATCAGTTAAATGAGAATAGGCCTAAGAGAGAAGCTTTAATGGATAAACACATTTGCTGTGCAAATTTGAGGACCTAACTGCAGATCCTCAGAACCTGTGTAAAGTCCGATACAGGAGCACAAATGTCTGTAACTCCGGCATTCCCGTGGAGACACTCGAGATTAGGGCTGGGGATTTAGCCGAGCAAGCACAAGACCCTGGGGTTCAGTCCTCAGCTTAGAGGGATAGGGGTAGAAACAGAAGAATCCTGGATATTCACAGGCCATCTGGCTATACAGCAGTGAGCATGGAGCCTTGTCCCAAACAAGATGAGAGGTGAAGACAGATAGATACCGAGGTTGTCCTTTGACCTGTATATGCTTGCTCTCTCTCACTCTTACACACCACACACACACACACACACACACACACACACACACACACACACTAAAGTAAAATTGAGAAGAGGTGAGAGAAACTTCCAGCCTTCACTTTCCATAGAAAACCTTCATTCTTGTGGTGAAACAATTTAGGTCACTTTCTCTGCATACATAAGAAATACATAACTTCAAAGGCCTTGGGATGTTAAGGGTCCCTTTTTTCTTTTACTATGTATGCAGGGTACTATCAGAGAGCTAACATTCTCACCTGAATATACCCTATTAGCTTCTGGCCCTGGCTAAAGCAGGCAACCTCTTCCCAGAGTACAGGCAGGCCCCCACTCCCAGAACACCCCACTATTAAAGACTAGCTGGAGAGGGCCACTCTCCCGCATCAGAACAACAATGTTGCCAGCCCAGGTTCCTGGCACAAGGGTATTGGATGAAATCTTTAGGAACATTGTATCAGTCCAAGGAAATACAATGTCCTCTCTGGATTTTTTTTTTTACACCCTTAACTGCTGGGGCAAGCCCTCCAGCTCCCTCAGGAGCAGCCGGTGTCACACCCTTCCAGTTCAGCCATCTTTTTCTTCTCCCTGCTTGCTTGTCATTCATTCATTCCTCATTCATTCATTCATTCATTCTCCATTCATTCATTCATTCCCCATTCATTCATTCCCCATTCATTCATTCAAACGTCCAAACACTGAGCGTGGGCCCAGGGCCATACTTGATTGAAGAATTATTTTTAGGCCAGCAGCACTATCTGCCTGACTAAGAATCGTCTGCCTCTGTGTAGACGCCTTTGTATTCACGCTGAAGTTCAAGGTTCGCCTTTGCTGTGTATTTCCTCATATGCATGTGACGAATGTATGGGTGAACGTGCGTGTGTTATATGCATGTGGAGGGCAGAGGTTGGCATCCAATGTCCCTTCCACTGCTCTCCACCTTATAGACTGTATTAGGTCTCTCGAATGAACCCAGAGCTCAGCGGTTCACCTCAAGTTAGCCAACCTGTCCAGGCATCCCCATGCCTTGGCATTGCAGACTCCATGCCACAACCACCTGGCATTTACACGGGTGCCTGAGATCCCAACTCAGACCCTCACATACTTCTTGAAGCCCACTCTCAGAAATTCTCAGTTATTATCTATTCAGATTTTCCTTTGCCTCCTTAATTTTGCCCCTGGAATCTGAAACACAAGTCTGTCCCAACCCCAAATTGCCCACAATCATCTTGTAGAAACTCTACAGCATTTTCCATAACCTTCCACTCTCTGCTTCAATGGGGATATTTTCTTCCAATCACTCTTCCAGTTTACTGACCCTTTCATCCTTAGCCAGTCTGTAATCAAATCTTATTACCAGCTCCCGTTATTGCTGTTGTGATCGTTAGAGAGCCCATTCTTGTTTTGCATGGGTCCCTGATCTCTGCGCAAAGTCTCCATCTTCCTGTAAAATCTCTTGCATAGCTCATAGTCATCTAACGTCTCACAATAAAATATAAACAACTAAGACAAGGACCCACCAAGAAGGCACACATTTCAACAGGACAGAGTGACAGAAGCCAGATATCAGAGAAAAAAAATGACTTCATCTGTTTCTATGTACTTCTAGACGGAAGCCAGATGGCTCGTGGTTTCAGAAGGGTAAAGGGACACAGAGAGGAGAGAGAATGAAAACTTTGGGGGGTGGGGGCTGTATGTCCATTGCTATGGCATTCATACAGAACTATCCACCAAACAATCTATTTTAAATAGGTGCCATCTATTTTATCTCAAAACATTGGTTATTAAAAACAAAACAAAAACTAAATTGAACCCACTGGGAGATAGCTCCTAATTCTGGCAAATCCCAGGACATAAGAATTCAAACTGGATTAAACCATGGTAAAGTCAAAAAGTCTGTATTTGATAAATTAAATATCTGGCTCTCCTCAGGGTCTGGCTTTTTTTTTTTTTTTTTTTTTTGAGGGGGGATGTTTGGGTTTCTTCTTTTCCTTTCCTGGTTTTCAGCCATATGATTTTTGTCTCCTAATATGTCTGGTAAATTTTTATTGAATTCCTAAAATTAGAGGAGACAATTGGAGTTGTTTAGTGATGTCACCTCTCTCTAGGGAGAACTTAATTTTCTCTTCTGGCAGGCATCCGGGAGGTTGGTCACATTAATCCAGTCAGGTTTGGGGCAGATCTGATGCTAAGATTTATTTTTATAAACAATGATTTATTTCTAGTTTAGCCTTATGTGCAGAGTACAATCCCTTGGGTCCCTGCTGCACATATCAGTCTTTATAAGGGCCTCCTTCTGCTATGTAAGTCTTGAGATACATTAAATGTCCTTATAAGAGTTGACTTGGTCATGGTGTCTGTTCACAGCAGTAAAACCCTAACTAAGACAAGGTATAATTGACATATCCTAGAATCCACTCATTCCCAGTGTACAATATAACTCCATGACTTTACAAAAATGGACAAAATTAAGGCCATCATCCCATGACAATTATAGAACATTCCATCATCTCAGAAAGACACCCCCACGAGATTCACTGCTCTCAGCCCTTAGCAACTCTTCTCCGCTCCGTCTTTCCCTATTTCATCTCCTCTGAACATCTCGTGCAAGTGGAATCGTTCAGTCTGTGGTGTTTTATGTCTGTCTTCTTTTATTTATCACAGTGGATCTGCACCGTGGGTGTTCTTATCCTCACTCCAGAGATGAGAAAATTGAGGACTGGAGAGGTTAAGAGACTTGCTTGATGTGAATTAGATGGTCAGAGAAAAGGGCACTGAGATTGGAGCCCATATCTAAAAGCTTTTCCTCTTTACAAACTAGTCTCCCACACCATCCCCATCCTATGTGAGCTTCCAGAGAGACAGTCAAGTCCTAAACCCTGGGTGCTGAGCACAGGACCTGACCTATCACAGGTGCACAAAAATTAGATTGGGGGGTGGGGGGAGCTGGAATACAGTTCAGTTGGCAGAGTGCTTATATAGCATTGTGAAGCCCTGGGTTCAAGCCCCAGAACCACAGAAAACAGGTGTGCGGTGCACACCCATAACACCAGCACTTAGAATGTGAAGGCAGTAGAGTTAAAAGTTCAAGGTCATATTTGACCACAGAATTTGAGGCCAGCCTGGGCTACATGAGACCCTGTTCTCTACAAGCACCATTTAAGAATGACCTACTCTTATTTGCCCATGGGTTGTGCCTATAGATCATAGCAGACCAAAGGGAGGAAAAATGAAGAAATTAGAGAAACGTTCCCAATGCAAAGGTGTAGGTGGATTGGCCACTGTGGGTGTTTGCACTTGCCTGAGCTTCTTAGAAAGATGGATTCTTTTTTCCCAGCAATATGGTCAATAGCAAGGGCTTGAAGGGTAGGCTTGTTTTTAGAATTTGGACTTCAGAGCAAGTTCTGCACAGCAAAGAAAGAAAGGGAAGGCTAGCCCAGCTCAATTCAGTCCAATCTTGCCCCATTGACCCTCATTACATGTTCAGTCCACAGACACAAACCTGGACTATGCAGTGGCATCCTAGTATCAGCACATTGCTGCGGGAAGCTCCCATCTCTGCTTCCAGGGATTTGTGTGTCTGAATTTGGGGGCTGTGGAGAAGGGAGCTCATAGCCTCAGGTCTGGGGTCAATTCTGGGTCTGTATTGGAACTCTGCTACTTATCAGCTGCATACTCTTAGGGTGGACACTGGACTTCTTTGTCCTCAGCCTCTTCATCTGCACAATGGGGACAAAGAGAGCTCCTGTCACACAGGCTACAAGGAAATGCATGAAGAAACATAGAAAAAGTGTCTTTCTGGTCCAGCTCATAGTGTTGTACAAATATCATTTTCCTAGTTTCAGTAATGTCCCGTGCTTGCATAAGATAGTACCATTGGGGACAACTTGGCATTTATTGACCAAGACATCTCTCCAGCCTGAGATTCCATTTTCAATGGTTTGTATATGCTTGGCACAGGCAGGGGCACTATTAGAAGGTATGGCTTGTTGGAGTAGGTGTGGTCTTGTTGGAGTAGGTGTGGCCCGGTTGGAGGAGGTGTGGCCTTGTTGAAGGAGGTGTGGCCCTGTTGGAGGAGGTGTGGCCTTGTTGGAGTAGGTGTGTTACTGTGGGCATGGGCTTTAAGACCCTCATCCTAGCTGCCTGGAAGCCAGTCTTCTAGCAGCCTTCAGATGAAGATGTAGAACTCTCACCTCCTCCTGTACCATGGCTGCCTGGATGCCGCTATATTTCTGCCTTGATGATAATGGACTGAACCTCTGAACCTGTAAACCAGCCCCCCCAAAATGTTGTCCTTATAAGAACACACCTTGACCATGGTGTATGTTCACAGCAGTAAAACTCTAACCAAGACAGCCACATAGCCTCAATGATGGTCTGATCTCTATTTCTGTATTTGCAAAATACCAAAGACTCTTTTGCTGTGGACAGAAATGGACTTCAAGAGTCCTTTGTGTGATTATTATTAATCTGAGTCCTTTATTCTTCATCAGGAACAAAGGACTTGGCTTTCATCTACATTGGCCACGCCTAATTATTTCTCTCCGACTCTATTCCAGTATGCTAAACATTATGATGATACGTTAGATAATCTTCAACCCACTCGTCCTCAAGCATGCTAAGTGCTCATTAACAACTGGGACCCAAGCAAAGCCCCAATGACTACCATACACTCATCCACAAGGACCAGGCAGCCTTCATTAGGATGGAAACTATTATCATTATGTATCAAATGAGATAATATGCAAAAGAAATAGAATCATTTTTAACCCAAAGGCAATATTCAAGATCTGAACTGTTATCATTTACTGGAAAAGATAATCCATAAAATATTTGTTTTGAGGGGGTAGGAAGAGCTTCTTGGTGTGCCTGCAGTAATAAGCCAGTGGTAAATCATGGCTGGAGCTAGTGGATGGATACAGCATGTTGGCTCATGCTGTTTGCCGTGGGCCTGTTTCCATTGAGAGATGAGTGAGAATGTTTTCTGGGGGGTGTCTGGGAGGACATCTGCAGAGATTAGCCACAAGGGAAAGGCCCGGGGCAATAGCCTGCAGTCTGGGGGCTCAGGTTCAATGAAAGATGAAGAAGAGGAAACCAGCTGAGACAGACACACTCCCTGTCTCTCTGATTCCTGGATGCTGGGGTGTGGTCTCCATCTTTACTGCCAACAGGTGTGGATTTGGAATCACCTAGGAGACACACCTTTGGGCAGGTCTGAGAGGCTGTTTACAAAGAGACTTCAGTGAGGATGGAAAATGCTCCCTGAATGTGCATGGCACCATCCCATGGGCTGGGGTGCCAGACTTAATAAAGTGGGCGGAAGGGAAGACATAGTGGGCTGAGCATTGCCACCTCTCTGGCTTCCGATGGTTGACTACAACGAGATCAGCTACCTCGGGCTCCTGCCCAACGCTCTCCACCACCAAGATGAACCACCCTATCGAACCATGAGCCAAATAACCCTCGCCTGCCTTAGGAATATCCTGTCAGATGTTCTTTACAGTGATAAGACTGTAACTCACACACGTGAGGTGAGCTCGCTGCCCTGCTCCTCCCACCTCCCATGATGCTTTGCCTTGGTACAGCCCAGAAGCAGCAGGGACTGCTGGCCTTAACTGATACCTCTGAAGCCATGAGCGGGAATACCCCTTTCACTCCCAAGTAACCCCTCTCCCGTGTGTTGTCATGGTTACAGCAAGGCTCGCTGGCACATACAGTATGAAAGATTATTAATGGAAAGTGAGTCTTGAAGGGGTCAGATAACTGTCAGAACTAAGAAAAAATACTTATATTTAGCTGTTCAGTAACCTTTGACTTTTGTCTGCAATTAGAGAGGGGCCAGCTATCTCTCAAGAGCATTCTTCAGCAGGCTTGAATTCATATTGAGCCCTGTAAGATGCAGGTCACAAAGGGAAGAGTCATCCCTCTGTCCTCAGTTGGGATAGCTCTTCCAAGAATCCCAGCATCATTTGGGTGTATTCTGATATCCAAAATCTGCCTTTGTTTCTCAGCTACTGGAAACATTGGCTGGATTGATGAAGACGTTATCTCTCCGCTCCTGCTGTCGCTGTAGCACATCAAACCTGTTCCCTCGCTGGAGAAAAGGTTTCTTTTTTGAGGTTCCTCATGCTCTTCCTTTTAAGGTGTCCCACGATGCTCCTCCCATCTCGGAACAGAGTCTAGGCTCTTGGCTCTTCCCACTGCTGTCAACTTGAAGGGATTTCAAATCACTGGTCATGTGTATTCAGTTTCTAGTCTGAGGACACTTAAAGCATGCAGTCGTCCTAATGTTCACAGCCCGTGCTATGGGCTGAGGAGCCAGGTGGATGATGAAGAGAATGTGAGATGAGGCCAGTCTTTCTTCCCTCTCTGCTTCCTGACTGCAGGCGCAATATGCCAGCTGCCCCGTGCTTCTGCCGCCATGAGTTCTCTACCACAAAGGAATGTGTATCTTCAAACGGTGAGCGGAAGTAAAACCCTCTCTTTCAGGCATTTTGTCTCACCAATGAGAAGATAACAGACAGCAGCCCTGACCAGGAGCTCCTGGATTAGTGAAGAATTGATTATCAATTCGTAATTCTTGTGTGATTACAAGGAAAGTGTCATAAACCAGCCTTAAGACAACTGATAATAAGAGACTGTGCTTCCATCGAGGAACATTCCCCTCACCCCACACACCCCCACCCTGACCCGACCCCGGCCCTCAGCCCCTCCACTATAGCCTAAAGACTTCCCACTAGGCTTCGCCTCCCAGAGATTCCACTAACTCCCAACAGCGCCACCTTGAGGGTGAAGCCTTTAACGCATGTGCCTTGGGGGCCACCGCTACAAAGCACGGGCAGGAAGAAAACACTATGTAATGAGAGGAGACAGATGGTTTCGGAGTGATTAAAACTGTGAGCTATCTAAAAGACAGGCGACCTAGAACTTAAATATCATTTCAGACTGCAACAAACAGAACCCATAGATTCACTCTCTTCTCGATGTGCGATTAGAGAAAGGAAGGGAGAGCAAGGGGGAGAGGGAAAGAGGGAGAGGTATATATTACAAGGACACTCTAGAATTCTCTAACACCCTCCATCCAGCTCCTCCTAATACCGAATCTTGTATAACCAGGGGGTAGATGTCTAAACAAAGAAAACTCACAGAGAACCAAGACTCAAAAGACAGGAGTCAGCCTTGCACTTGCACAGGTAGATGACCCGCACACCTACAATTCTCAAGTCTTAGACCTGCTTCAAATAAAACGTTATTCACCTCCCTCCCCAACAGCTGATTGGCCCGTGGAGTTTACCCCACCAGATCGTTGTAAGTATGCTATTAAAATGTTTCTATATGTGCCAGTGATATAGCTCAGTAGGTAAAGGCACCTGGAGACGAGCCCGATCACCAAAGTCTGTTTCCTGGGGATTCACAGATCCAGAGAGCTGACTTTCAAAGGGCTCCTTTACAACTGTCCATAACTCTAGCCCCAGGGATCTGGTGCCTCTGGCCTCAGTCACAGGAGATTTCCAAGGAGAAGCAAACTCTTGCCATTCATTGTTGAGGGTGGGGAGGGGTGGGTACCTTTAACACTCACACAGCATCCTAGCCCACCTGACAGCCTTTTCAAATCAGAAACTTACTGAGTTTATTTCTAACTTGGAAAATGTGTTAGAAGACAAAGCCAAAGGCATTCTCATGAACCCCATTTTTTTTGAGAGTCTCACATAGCCCAGGCTAGCCTCAAACTCTCTATGTAGCTGGGGATGGCCTTGAGCTTTGAATACTCCCCCACGCCTACTTCCCTAGTGCTGGGGTTATCGGGGCACACCACCATATCCATTCATAAGGTGCTGGGGACTGAGCCAAAGACCTTCTGCATGCTAGGTAGGTGATCTACCAACTGAGCTACGGCCCCGCTGAGACCCTTTTAAGTGGGAAAATGGCCTAATCCAAAGAGAGTCTGTTTCCTTGGCCTGACAGGCACTAGAGGCTTGTGTGGCCAAGGCCAGGCAGCAAATGCTGTGACTAACTGGTTCCAGCCCCCTCCTCTGCCAGAAGCCCTCCCTCCCTCCCTTCCCCAGCAAACTGCTGCCCAGAGAGCCAAGGGGCACCTCGAGAAGCTGCATTTAACTCTTTATGGTCACTAGGGAGCCGTGTGGTAGGCGATCACTGGAACTTAATGACTGCCGATCAATTTCACAGCTGAGAAGAGCTACATCACTCCCCCCCGGGGGAGGGGTGCCTCACTGGGCTCCCCAGCCAGCTGCACGGCCCCTGGAATGCTGGCTCTGTAGCCTGGTAGTCAAGTCCCTGGGGCAGAGCAGAAGCTTTTTATAGCCTTCAGGGGCTGCCACGGGTCATGCCGCCAACTGGAGGGCTGGAAGCACTGGAACTGCATCTTCTGGGGTGGTTGGAGGCTGGACTATTCTTTTCTTCTAGGTGTCAAGAGAGGGTGCCCCTGCAGGGACCATGGATACAGTGTCTGGCATTCCCGCCAGGAATCCTCGGTGACCTTTGGATGCTAGGACCTCTGTGGTTCTGCTTCTTGGGTTTTTCTATATCCAAACTCTCTTCTACTACTTCTTAAAAACCAAAACAAAATTATATCAAGTTGGGTGGTGCACATCTTTATTCCCAGCACTGAAGAGGCAGAGGCAGGACCTGAACACAGGGATGCACACCTATGGTCCCAGTGCTGGTGAGCACCTTGGACGCTTGCATGGTAAGGATCCAGGTGAATGAAAGACCCTGCCTCCAAACAAAAGATGCAGGATGCTGGGCGACCAACCATCAAGGTTGTCTTCTCCCTCCATACCCATACAGCATCCATACCTCTGCAAATGTACACACATGCACAGTGCCCATGAGCAACAAAAACAGAGAGTCAGAAACAGAGACAGACACACACAGACAGACAGACAGACAGACAGACAGCTCAAAGTACAGAAAGCCCACAAAACATGGAGCTTTAGGCGCTCATTGTCGCCAGCCTCTGTTCTATCATATACCATGCAGGCACAAATCTCTCCTGGAGTCTGACCCATCACTCTCAGAACATGGACGTGGAGAAGGCTTATCAATGTCTGGGGTGCATTGCAGAGTCCTAGACCTGGGTAATTTCTTATAAACGAAGTCGGGCCTGAGTCATCCCCCCAGTAACCTGGGAGATTACTGGGTCCAAGGTGGTGACATGGTGGTGACATTCAGATGCTAGGCTGTGACAGCAGGGGCAGGAGTGCCCACTCTGGCAGCCTGCACTTGAGCCAGAACCAGGATGGACTCATCCAGTAGACGCAAATGACACCCTTGCCTCTCAGCACCGACCACTTACCAACCAATTTTGGTTGCTACAGTTCCTGGTGGGAGCAATCATAACAGAAGGTCTGAGAATGTCAGCCTCATGCTGAGCCCAAACTGTGTGTGGGGGCAAGGATTGCAAAATTTGCGGGCAGACAAGGTAAGGGGAAGAAAGTTAATAAGAACCAGGAAGTGGCCTTGCAGGGGATGTGCATGCGCTCTCTCTCTCTCTCTCTCTCTCTCTCTGTGTGTGTGTGTGTGTGTGTGTGTCTTGCTCTCTATCTCTCTGTCTCTGTATGTGTGTCTGTCTGTCTCTCTCACTCTCTGTCTGTGTCCCTGTTTTTCTTTGTCTCTGTCTCTCTGTCTCTGTCTCTCTTTGTCTCTCTCACGCAAGCACGCATGCACGCACACAGCAGCAGAAGCAGCAGCAGCCCTGAGCACAGCAAAATGCCCTACTGGCTAAGTAGAGGCCCCATGTCTTTGGTGAGTTCCTACTGCCTCACTGCTAAACATTTCGCGTGTTGGTAGACATAAATGCTGGTCAACCTTTCTGGAGGAATATTCATAGATGGGCATCAGGAGCAGCATGCTCCAGCCTCATCCGGGTCGCCCTGGGCAGTCCTTTCCTAACGTCCTTAGTTCCACTTTCCAGCTTCAGTTTCCTTGTCGGCAAATTGAAGAATTGGACTTGGTACTTTCTGATGCAGATTATACATGAACACAGGCTTAAAAATAATCAGTGAGAGCCCCAAGGTCACCCAACAGCTCAAATGCAGCTTGCAGGCCTGCATTTACGATAAGTCTGCTCAAGCTGGGTAGAAATACCTTTATCACCAGTGGACAGAATATCTGTTTATTTGTTATGAAAGGGTCAGTTGGAGGGTCCAGCACAGGTACCCACGAGCACGGGGTCAGGAGACAACTTTAGGGAACCAACCCCTCTTTCCACCTTCTGGGGGGCAGGGTCTTGTGTTTCGGCCACAGCATATACTCCGGGCCAGCTGGCAAGTCTCATGTCTTAAGTTCCCATCTTAAAACAGGCATGCTGGGGTTGCAGATGGCCACCACCACACCCAGATTTTTGTAAGGGTTCTGGGGATTTGAACTTGGGTCATCAGGCTTGTGTGGTAAGTGTTTTTTACCCACCAAGCCATCTTGCTGGCACTGGCTGGGATTTTGTTTTAATTTTTTTTTCCTATTACATCTTCTTTATTTGGGAGGAGAGTTCAAAGGGTTGGGTGTGTATCTACCACCACTATTGGAGTTAGAGGACACCCTGTGGTAGGCAGTTCTCTCTCAAGCTGTGGGGATTCCTAGAGACCTACAGTGCCATAGGCATGTCACAACATCACCTCCTCAGGTATCCTTTTCCCTGAAGACAGCTGAGGCCCCCAGCACAGGGGACCGTCACACAGACCCCACTGAGGAACACTGTACAGCACCACTGTGTTCCTTTGCAGAGATGCCAGCGTCACAAACAGGCAAAGAATGGTAAGAGCCATCTAGGTCAATGCTGGATTGGATCCTACACCCGCAGGAAACAGTGAGGGAGAGCACAGTTGGGACAGTTGCTGAGAATGGGGTACAGCTGGCTGAAAAGACCCATGCAGAGTCAAGGTTACTACACTGGGCAGTTCTGAAAGGGAGAGGAAGAAGGGAGACCAAATACAAAGAAATGATTAAGGTGGACAGATCTGAAGGGACTCAGAAGCTCTCAGCATCTCTGCAGCAAATTTTCTGTGTGTTTGAAGCTCAACTTCTCCCTTTATATCCACAGAACATCCATCCCAGGGAATCAAAACCTGTGGGTACCAAAATTACCAATGCTGGCCCAGGGTCCGTGTACACCTTCCTGGAGATGTTCCATTAGCTCCGGCTGCTTACAACACTACCAAGCAGAGAATCCAAGTGTATGAAAGAGGCATTACACCATGTTTAAGAAAGTAACCGAGCCAGGCGTGGTGGTGCACGCCTTTAATCCCAGCACTCGGGAGGCAGAGGCAGGCGGATTTCTGAGTTCAAGGCCAGCCTGGTCTACAGAGTGAGCTCCAGGACAGCCAGGGCTATACAGAGAAACCCTGTCTCGGAAAAAGAAAAAGAAAAAGAAAAAGAAAAAGAAAAAGAAAAAGAAAAAGAAAAAGAAAAAGAAAAAGAAAAAGAAGAAAGTAACCGAAAAGCAAAAAGCGGGCCGGCTCAGGGCGGATCAGTCGATTGACTTAAATACTTTTGCCCTCAGTTGAATTTGCCAATTCAGCCCATGGATACTGCTACGTAGGTAGAACGGCATTTCAAAATGTAAAGGGCCCGGGTATTCTGATTTGCTGAAACTGCTGGGTAGGGGTGGGGTTTGTAAAAACTCAGGTTGGGAGACCCCCTTTCCTGGTTTCCCCCCCCCCCTCATTCAATGGGTATTGGGTAAGGGACAACAGAAAGAGTTTACATGTGTTTGTTTGGGGAAGAGAGTCTGGCTAAGGAGATTAGACTGGCCTCAAACTCTGGGTCCTCCTGCCTCTGCCCCCGCCCCCAATATAGAGGTGACAGGTGTGAGCCTCTGAACCCAGAAAACATTTATATTTCTACCATATGTTTATGTGTGGCTCTTGATGGTGGGGGCCATCTAGGATGCACTTTGAAGATAGAAGCCCTGGTCATCACCGAGGTTAAACTGACCACGTCCAGTATGATATTCACAGCATCGATGGATGGGCCCAGGTGGTGGCCATATCTGATGGGGGGGGGGCAGCTGCAGAGGGTGGCTCCCAGCAGCTTCTGTGACTCACTCATCCTGACTGTCTCTTGTTGAAGCTGAGGAATGATCTAGCACTCCCAAAGAGCTCTTGGGGCAGGAGAGGGGGGGTTCCATGTTAGCTGCCTGTGACCCTCCCAGCCCTTTAGGGCAACAAGGGGCTATAACTCTGTGACTTCCCTACCATGATCATCATGGCAGCAGCTGGAATCACTCTCCTTCAGTTGATCCCTTAGAAGATGCTATACCCCATCTGGGATGTCCCTCCAGCCTCTATGGCATCATCACTTCTATATGCAGTTCCTTTCCCTTGTCCTGAAAACAAGGAGAGGAGTTGACCACCAGCCAAGAACTCAACCTTGTGCGTACCTGGAGGCTGAGTCAGATCCGGGTATGACAGGGGGCGGCGGTAGCAGGTGGCAGTGAAGGTGACGAAGCTGAACGGCCGGCCATGTTCCCACCAAGGCAACTGCTGGGGTTATAAAGATACCCGGGATGGGGCTGATTATATAATGGGGTTTAATGAGGCTTGAAGCCAAGGCTCATTACCCCTGGAAGAGGGGGAGGAGACGTGCGCATCTCTGTAGAAGCTGGCAGCCTGAACCGGAGGCGCATCTTACAACCGGAACTGATCATCCTACTGTGGGGAAATCCTGGCTCAGGGGAGGCAACTCCAATAGGGAATATATATCCCATAGGGCTGACCCAAAGGGTTTTGCTCAGTGGGAAGGATTAAATGGTGGTGCCGACATTGGTGCCTGGGTCCTGTCCTTGTGCTGGCTCGTCAGACCCAGGAGTTGTTTGGCATCTAGCTCAGAATTCTAGGCTCTGAGGCATCCGTTGTGTGCATTCCATGGTCCATTCCACAAGGCGCGGGAGTGTCTGCTTTGTAGGCATGAAAAGTTATCCCCTTCCGGATTCAATGATGCACAGCTGTCTGTCACATAAAGCCCTGCTTGCTGCAGCTACCACTTGTTCCAGCCTGTCTCCAGGGAGCCACCTAGAACTCTCTGTCTCTGTCTCTGTCTCTGTCTGTCTCTTTCTGACTCTGTGTCTCTGTGTCTCTGTGTCTCTCTCTCTCTGTCTCTGTCTCTCTCTGTCTCTGTCTCTCTCTCTGTCTCTCTGTCTCTCTGTGTGTGTGTGTGTGTGTGTGTGTGTCCCTCAGTGCCTCTCCTTGTTTCCAGGACAAGGGAAAGGAACTGCATATAGAAGTGATGATGCCCATAGAGGCTGGAGGGACATCCCAGATGGGGTATAGCATCTTCTAAGGGATCAACTGAAGGGGAGTGATTCCAGCTGCCACCATGATGATCATGGTAGGGAAGTCACAGAGTTATATAGCCCCTTGTTGCCCTAAAGGGCTGGGAGGGTCACAGGCAGCTAACATGGACCCCCCCCTCTCCTGCCCCAAGAGCTCTGCTCTTTGGGAGTGCTAGATCATTCCTCAGCTTCAACAAGAGACAGTCAGGATGAGTGAGTCACAGAAGCTGCCAGGAGCCACTCTCTGCAGCTGCCTGCCCCCATCAGATATGGCCACCACCTGGGCCCATCGATGCAGTGAATATTAACAGCAGAGCCCAGGGGTGGGAGTGGGCTAACACGTGGGGGATGCAGAGTGCTGACATCTTCCACAAAACCACCTCGTAGTTCTCCAAACCAGAAAGAAACAGAGGCAGGAGGGTAAGGAAGATGGCCTTGCAGAATGGCTTGGTCCTTCTCTGCTTTCATGACCTTATGACCTTTGGCCAGGTCCCCAACCTCAGGCTCGTTTCTTCATCTCTGAAGAGCAGATGATGAAAGTCTCAAAGTTCTATAAGGTCATGACACATGAACAAAATGGGGAGGGCCTTTGGACAGGCCCGTGATGCTCTCCCGGCACAGTGAACACCAAGAGCTGTCGGTATTATCACCACTGCCAAGGTCTACAAATCACCCCCATCCAACCAGACATGCAAACAACTTCCAAAATTCCCCTTACCAAGACACAGAGCTCTAATTACCAGCCCTGACCCTCCCTACCTTCCCTACATCCTGGTAGGTGGAGCACACTCTGACATAGAGTTTTAAGGATATTTAGAAATAGCCTCATCTACAGCAGCTGGGGTTGGAGACAATTCTACAAAGAGCCACATGTTTGTGGCTTGCTGGGCTATGAAATGGGTGTGTGGAGATGTCTTAGTGAGGGTTTTACTTCAGTGAACAGATACCATGACCAAGGCAACTCTTACTTATAAGTACAACATGTAATTGGGTCTAGCTTACAGGTACAAAGGTTCAGTCCATTATCATCAAGGCAGGAACATGGCATCATCCAGGCAGGCATGGTGCGGGAGGAGCTGAGAGTTCTACATCTTCATCTGAAGGCGGCTAGGAGAAGACTAACTTCCAGGCAGCTAGGATGAGAGTCTTATAGCCCACACCCATGGTGACACACCTACTCCAACAATACCACGCCTACTCCAACAAGGCCACACCTACTGCCACAGAGCCATACCTTCTAATCAAATCACTCCCTGAGCATATACAGACCACCACAGGAGGAGTCCCAGTCAGACATGCCTGAGCAACACAGGAAGGACACAGGATGCCCCTGACATGTGACACTTCACAGGTTCACACAGCCTACTCACTGTGCTTTCATTCCCAGGAAAGCTACACAACGGAAAGCATAAGCTTGTGTTCAAAGAGTTTTCCATCTTCAGGCTGATTCTAGCACATTAAGACATGCTTGGTGCAGCATCTTTGGGGGATGCCTGGACGATGCTCCCTGAGACAGGTCTGGGCACAACTCCAGCTGCTAAGCTGTGGGACTCAGTACATTTGCCCTATCTGATACCTTTCAACTCCTGGTATGTTCAACTCACAGTGGACTTATCAGGGTATAACAGTATCAGGGTAAGCCAAGGCATGGGAGAATGACATCTTGCATTTTGTCATATCTGATCCAACCTGTGAACACGGCTGGTCGGCAAACCTTACTCCACCAGCTGAATCTCTCGTGCCCTCCTTTGTCCTGCTGACATCAAAGGAGGAGGGTAAGCACTTAGAGGACTTTCTGTATCCATGTGAGGCTGGATAGCCTGAGGTCCTAAGGCCCTGCCACTCCAGCCAGCTCTGCCTGGCATCCCCAGGGATATGAAGATGGTGTGCCATCCTCCTGGAACTTATACACCAGGACCAGAGCAGACAGTGACTAGTGGAAACCAGTGGGTCCCAGGGACATGGCCCCAGGGACTCTCTGGGATGGGTCTGCAGGAACAAAGCCCGGAAGCAGGGGGTGATGGGAAAACTGAGGACCATGAAGAGCCAGCGGGAACCAGCACCTAGCAACTGAGTTCTCTCCGACCCCAGTGTGTTCTAAATGAGTCAGGCATTTGTCTCGAGTCTCTTAGTGAGTAGTTAGGGAAACTGAGACCCAGATAGAAAGAGAAAACTCCTGGGAAATACAGAATGCAGGCTAACCTGGGGCTGCATTAGAAGGGAAGCTGAAGGGCAGACCACATACTCCATGAGACTTCCTCTCCCAGAGACCAGGGTTGTCTTGTTTTTTCCTGGGAGGTCAGATAACAGCTTCTGAGTACAAACACCAGGAATATCCAAAGGGCAGCCATGTTCTGAGTCTATATCCCAGGCTAGTCTAGAATGTGCTATGTAGTCCAGGCTAGCCTAGAACTTACTATATAGCCTGGGCTAACCTAGAACTTGCTATGTAGCCCAGGCTAGCCTAGAACTTACTATATAGCCTGGACTAACCTAGAACTTGCTATGTAGCCCAGGCTAGCCTAGAACTAGCTATGTAGTCCAGGGTGGCCTTCAACTCTGGATCCTCCTGCCTTAGACTCCCAAGTGCTGAGATTACAGGTATGCACACCATCATGCTTATCTCCGAGCTGCCTCTTAAAAGTATTTTTCTGTCACTGACCTCAGGTGAGCAGACAGGCCTGTTTCCCTTTTTGGTGAATACCAGGGGAAAGGGGAACTTGGGGGGACTGTGGTGGCATGAGAAAAATGACCCAAAAATGCCAGCCCATGGTTTTTTTGGTTTTGGGGTTTTTTTTTTTTTAGATAGATGTTTTCACTCTGGCCAGAAGCATAGATCAGAGCCACAGTTAGCTGTTCAGAAGGAGACACTATGACATTCACTCAGAGGACACTGAGACCCAAGGACAGATGGCTGCAGGAGGCAGCCTGCCATCAGCCTGATGCTGAGGTAAATTCCAAGCCTCTTAGGGATGAAGGGAAGTGATGTGGGTACAGAGGGACCATGAATCAACAGCCACAATTAACCATGAGGCAGGACTGCTAGAGGAACAGGTGTCATGATTAAGTACCTACTGTGTGCAGGCCCTGTACAAAGGAATCGCCTGCACTAGGCATATGGCAATTAAAGAATAATTGGCCCATTTTACAGACAAGATAAGTGAAGCTCAACTAAGAGCCTCTTAGCCCATTAGACTCTAGGCTCATCTGAGTACAGCAGTGCTCGATGCTAAGACTCAAACCCAGATACTCCTCTCCTCCAGAATCCACATTTCTTGCCAGGACAGGCGTCTCAACTACTGCCCAAGTTGTTTGATCTATGGGCCACAGTCCCCTTCCTTTGTCACCGCTTGCCAAACAACACTCTGACTACCATGCAGGTCCACCACATGTACCACCATCTCTGGCTTCTCAGACAATGGTTTCTCTTGACAAATTAATCAGCTGGCCTTCCGCTGCTGACCTGTCCATCCTGGGACATCTTGGTGGATTTGAGGCAGGGCCCCGAGTAGCCCAGGCGCTAGGATGAGCCATAAATCAGAATATTTTCCTATTGATATCTGCATGTGTCCTTCTGGAGGAGACCCTCAGCTGCCCACAGGCTCTCTTCATCATTCTATGTGGATCTTGAAGGGATCCAGTGAACAGGTTTGGGACCAAGGCTACCCAGGAGGCTAAGGCAGGAGGTAGCAGAGGCTGTACAGTGTGTTGAACAATTAAGTGAGATGCTGTCTCAGTAACAGAGTTCCTGGCTAACATGGGTAAGGACCTGGGTTCCATGCCTGGGGGTGGGGGGAGGGTGGGGTGGAGTAGGATTAGATCTCTGTGAGTTCCAGGCCAGCCTGGTCTACACAGCAAGTTCCAGGACAGCCAGGGCTGCATAGTGAGACCCTGTCTACACACACACACACACACACACACACACACACACACACACATACACACAGAGTTCTGTGGAAGTAGAGAGGGAGAAAATGAGGATAAAGGGGAAAGAAGGGAGAGAAGAAAGAAGGGCTCTGATTCAAATTCTGGCTCAACTACTAGGCAGTGGTGTGACTTTGAGGGAATTCTCTAGTGTCTCCATCTACACCGTGGAAATAGTCTATCTGCAATGTACCAGAGGCAGCAATTGGCCTGGTGCTCGGGCAACTCCTCTTACTACTCACCAGATGAACAGGATGGTACAGGCAGTCTAGGGCAATGCTAAGGAACAGGAGACAGAGCCTGTGAAAGCCAGCATCCCACATCCCCTGACCATCCTCATCCTGGTGCAGGAGCAGCCGGGCTCACTCCAGGGTTCCCCTCTGCCCACACCTGTACCTGTTTAGCAGATCATGCCTCTGGCTAAGATCAGAACCTTCTGGAAACTCAGCCCTTGACCACCACAAATTCCTGTCTCTACTTGAGTCCCAAGTACCATGCCTCTGGCAACAATTAGTGGACATGGACTATAAATCCTAGACTGCACTTAACCTGGCTTGAACCCCTATGCACGGCAGAGGTGCAAAAGTTATACGCTATATGTTATATGTTTCATGTTAACCCCAGTCAATTAAACATGCATGATGTCATCCCAGACCCCATGTGAACAGAGAAACCCCAAGACAAGCACTTGAGAGGTGATAGGGAACAAAGAGAGAAAACATGGGTGTTGCCTCTGATGTCCCTAACTTGGCTCTCAGCTGTCGTTCCTTCACATCAGTGAGCCAAAGAGCAGATACAGAGGCTATATGACAGCCTCATCAGCAAGTACCATTCACAACCCCTTCAGAACCATCTAAAGACCCAGGAGCTGTGCGGGTGGGAGGGGGTGGCAAGCAATGGGTGCCCCTTGACCTGTGAGATTCAGAAGCAGGAACAGTGGCACAAACACCGTGCACCCCAGCCGGTGCCGCCGGTGGGGGGAGCCAGCAGGGACTTACTTGCAGAGAAATTGGCTTCAGTGTGGACAGGCGGGGTGGAGGGCAAGAAGGGCCCGTGGCCCACAAAGAAGGAGCGCAGGGAGCGCTCGGACAGGAGCGGAGAGCGTTGCTGGGCGGGGATGTTCTCGCAGCTGCCCACGCCGCTGTGGATCTTGAGGTTCAAGGGTTTGCTCTTCTTCTTGGCTCTGCAAAGGAAGCAGAACAAGGAGACGAGAAAAATGGATCTGTCTGTGCCGTCTACACCGTCAATACAAATGGTGCCCAACTGGCAACAGCAGTGCTTCGTCAAACACAAGCATAACGTATACTGAGGCCAAGCCTGCTGGAACATAACTGGGAGTTTCTTCGTCTTTTAGAATGTTCCTGCCAGTAAGCGGGCTGCCCACCACATGTCATGTGACACTGACTTGAGACTAATGTTAACCCCTCTTTCGAGTAATATTGTATAAGCCCCACCTTGGTGGATGGTTTTATGTCAACTTGACAGGAGTTACCGTCATTTGGAAAGAGAAAAATCTCAATTGAGAAAATGTCCCCACAAGATTGGCCTGTGGGCAAGCCTATGGTACATTTTCTTTATTGATAACTGATGGGGGGGGGGGGTTTCCAGCCTCTCGTGTGGGTGGAACCATCCCTGGGCTAGTTATCCTGGGAGCAAGCCATGGGGAGCAAGCCAGTAAGCAGCATCCCTCCATGGCCTCTGCATCAGCTCCTGCCTCCAGGTTCCTACCCTGCTGGAGTTCCTGTCGGGACTTCCCTCCAGGATGAACTGTTCTGTTTAAGTGTAAGTGAAAGTTAACCCTTTTCTCCCCGGGTTGCTTTTGGTCCTGGTGTTTTATCCTAGCAATAAAAATCAAAAACAACAAAGATAAAATGTGTGTTTTTAATGTTAAAAAAAAAAAGGTAAGGTGAGGGCCTTAACAATTATGGATGGCTGAATCTGACATATAATCCAGGGCTTGGATAGTATGATTGGTACACTCCGATAATCCCAGCACTCCAGAGTTTGAGGCAGGAGGATGCTGACCCAGAAGTCAGACTAAACTACAGAGCAAAACTCTGTCCTGAATAAGCAACTGAGAAGAGAAAACCAGGTCTTCAGGATTTTTTTTTATTCTCTTTTTTTTTTCCTGGTCCTCTTCCTTGTAAACAGATCACTGGGAGGTAAAGTTATTCAATTTCCAGTGAGAGTCCTCACACTGGGACAGAGATGAGGCAGAAGTATTAAAGGCCAAGGGTTCCAGCCCTGTGCTGTCTGTGCTTCCTGGGAGCTAAACGGGGGCGTCTCACAGAACACGGGTGTCTGAAAACCCGCCCTTTACCAATCAGGAGGCCGGGAATATTAACATCATCAGTGACAACGGGAACTGTCACCGCGACTAAGCTGTCATCGGAACTAAGCGCTATCTCCACCCCAGAGACAAAAACCAAAGACTTTAGGGGGTCCCCTCATTTAACCACTAAAGTCACCTTAGGCAGGACATCTCACCACCTTTCTCTGTGTGAGGGGGACACTGGAGCAAATAAGATGAGGGAGAGCCTAGCAGAAGTGGCTCCCAAGGCCTCATTGCAACTTGGTCCAGACTGTCTGTGCCAGCCTCAGGCCAGTCACCCCAGGGACTGCACTCCTGTTATTTTGCTGCCTTCCTTGCTTGACGAACTCCTACACATACTCCACGGTCCAGTTCAAAAGTGACCATACCTGTAACATCTTCTCCTAACTCTCTGAGACAGCCTCACTCTCTCCATCCTAATCCCCAGATCCCAACCACAGCTCCCGATAGCCATCCCTCCCTCTCCATATACCTCGGGCCAGTAGCCTCCTTACCTTTGACCCTTCTGTCTCCACATCCAAGAGGTCTTACCTCTGCTCACCCTCTTAGATCTCTGACTTGATAACTCAGTTCTTGTGTGTCTCCTTCCAGATCCCCCACCCCCACCAGCCTAAGCTAGCGGCTTCCTCATTTTCTTGTTGGCTCACATCTGTATGGTCATAGTTTCCAATTTTCCCCACACTTGTAATCTCTCCAGCAGGGCATGGGTCTTGATGGTGGTGACCCTAGATTTCTCATTGTTCTATCCTTGGCAACTGGCTTGGTGCCTGGCACACAGTAGGTGCATGGCACATAGCAGGTGTTAGTTGTGTGAGCTGCCCGGCACACAGTAGGTGCTGCCTAAGTGAGTATTCTGAACAAGGCTGTCGCCCAGAGATATCACACCACATTCTGATACTCTGCCTCCCACTCTTAACTGCTGGCTCCCTGAGGACAAAAACCATTACAGATGGCATGGCTACATCTCTCAGCCCCTGGCTTGGCACTTGGTGGCACAAAACACACCTCAGACCTCAGACACTGGTTGAGAAGTGTCTCCCTTCCCCAAGGAGCTGGTCTCTTCAATGCCTTCTCATCTACAGCCCCACACTCCCATCAGCCCAGCATGGATCTGGGCGCCCTCTGGTGGCTGCTGAAAAACCTACTTGCAAACCGCCAATCTTGGAAGGCTCTAGGCCATCTTTAAAAAGACATGCTCTCTGCTCGAGGCCAGGTGTGTCTGCCTGCCAGCCACCCCTCACAGTGCCCCTGTGGCAGCAGCCAGTCCTACTTACTGTCCATTGAGGGGCCTGCTGCAAGGTTCAGATAGGCACTCACCCTTACAAAAGCTTACACCCAGTAACATCCCTACTAGGGCTGGAAAAATTAGGAATCAGAACCAGTTAACACTGCCCACAGATGTCCAGCAGTGGGGATTTAAGAAGGCGTATGCACCAAGGCCAGGCCACAGGAATGAAATGCCCTCTTTGGACTTCAGTTTCCCACCTGGACAATGGAGAGAGAACCCTGGCCCCTTCTCAGAAGGCCACATGCAACCATGAGGACCTATGAGGTAGCATGCTTGGCCCAGAAAATACTGTGTGCTGTTTCCTGTCATGAGCACAGCTATACTCTGGCTATGTCCAATGGCCACAGAGCCATGCAGAAAGCCAAGGAAGAAGCTGAGCATTGAAACCAGGCTGGACTTTACCTGAAATGCCCAGAACACTCTCTACCATCTACCAGCCTTGGCAAGGGATGAGGACACAGGCAAACCCCTGAGCATAAAGCTGTGAGCATCCTTCCACCCCCAAACACAGGAGCCCGGGGCACTGAGGTCCCACCAACCCAAGCAAGACTGGTGTCCTTGTCTTGCTCCAACTAGCAGCTCTGAGATGCCAGAAATGGTGTGGTTACCAGTCCACAGTCACAAGATCAGGATGTGTGCAGGTGACTGTTGGACAGGCAGATGGAAGAAAGGAGGGAGGGAGAAGGAGAAGAAAGGGATGCAATGAATGAGAAGAAAATAGAGTGGGAAAGAGGGAGGGATAGAAGAACGAGATGAGAGGGAAAGTGAGAAAAGAAGGAAGAGGGCAGAAAGATGAGTGGAGGAATATGGGAAAAGGGAGGGGAGAGGGGATGGGTGGGTACAGACAGATGAATACATAGAGGGGATGGATGGATGGATGGATGGATGGATGGATGAGTTAGTGGATGGATGATGGATGTGCGGATGGATGGGTGGGTGAATGGATGGATAGGTGGATGGATAGATGGATGGATGGACAAAGAGGTAGATGGATAGATAGATGGATGAATGTATGGATGGATAGATAGATGGATGGATGATAGATGTATGGATGAATGGATGGATAGGTGGATGGGTGAATGGATGGATGGACAAATAGGTGGATGGATGGATGGATGGATGGATGGATGGATGGATGGATGGACAGATGAATGGATAGGTGAGTAGCTGAGTAGATGAATGAGTAGATAGATGGATAGATGGGCAGATGGAGAGATGGATAAAAGAAGGAGAAGACTGTGGGATATAAAGATGGATATAAAGAAGGAATGAATACAGTATGGGAAAGAAGGACATGGGGGACAGACAGAGCAGTGGGGAAGACATTCTGTGTCACATCTCTACCCAGGAAGCTATGTGGACCAGATGTGAAGTTATCTCTGAAGTGTGGTACCTGTCCCTTCTCCAGGCGGATGCACAGAGAGAACAGACTGTGGTAACATAGATATTTGGATCACATGATCCATGAAGAAAGAGAACAGCCTGGCCATGATCTCCCAAGACCTAACCACAAACAGCTAACTCTGGTTAACTCTGGTGAAACAAGGTGAGTCCCAGACCCCAGAAAGAGGGACCTCACCCCATAAGCTTTCTGCCCCAGGAGCACTCAGCATTTTCTGCAGCAGATGGCAAGCCAGTGCTCCCCAATGCAGTGGCTGATGGTGTCCCTGAGGCCAGCCTAACCTGAAGCTCCAGAAAGGTGCCTGGAAGAGACATGTTCCCTCCAGAAGATGTATGAAGACCCACGAAGCACCAAGGAGATGCCGATGAGAGTGAGTGGGGAATAAACATGAATCAAAATGATAACAAGCTACAACCTCAGTCTCCCTGGGATGGCCAGGCTCAAACACAGGAGGACTTCCCAGAGCTGATGAGGCTGAGGAGACCAGGAAGCCACAGGCATCATTAGTGGGACCATGAATGGCATGGCCGCTACAGAAAACCCTGCCCACGGTTTGACCATGTAGAACGGGAGTTCTGTGCAACCCAACAGTTCTACCACATATTAAGACTTCAAACAAGGAGTGTTCATGAACACTGACAATAAATGACAACCACCAAAGGGCAGAAAAAAAAAAAAACACCCAAATGTGCATCACTGGGCAAAGGGGAAATCTGTCTGGGCAATCAAATGTGCTTCAGTCTCATGATGTTCTGACTCACAGACTTAGCACGAGGGGACCTCAGAGCTGCCCCGCCTCAGGATGAAAACTAGACGCTGCGAAGAACCACAAATTCCGGTTTATACAAACAACCAGAAGGGGTAAGTCCTCAGTGATGGACAGCAGGCTGGCAGCTGCCAGGGCTGGAGGACAGGATGGGGAGTGGGGCCAAGGGCATGGGGAGGTGCTGTTCTGTTGTTTGCTTTGGGGTCACAAAGGGCCCCATAAGTGGGCAGAGATAGCAACTGCTGAGCCTCTTGAGTGTTCTAAGTTGCCTGGAGTGTGGCCTTTAAAAGGTTGAAATGGCCAATGTGGCCTCGAAGTAATTAAGTGAATTTGAGAAACCATTCCAATACTGTCTGTACTGTGTATTTACCCCTTGACTAGTTGTATGACCTTTATCAAGTGGCTTAACCTCTTTGAGTCCCCAGGTCTTTGCTGGTATAACTAATTTCTACCAGGGTTGTTCTAAGGAGCCAATAAACTGGATGGGAATACTCCAATCAGCTGCTGGGACCTGCTGAGGTTCCTCTTGCCTCTGTCCTTTGCCAGGAAAAGCTTTTGTTTCTGGATAGGGGACAAAGTCCTTTGTGGGGAGCCAGGTCAGCACTCAAAACTGTTGATAAACATGCGTCCATGAAGACTTTCGCTCTGGACCTCTGACTCAGGACACACACAAAGGTCTGCTGGCCACAGTGACAGGACAAAGAATGATTGTCCCTGTGTGATGAGGGTATGAACTGCCCTCAAATGAGGTGTAACCCTTTTTCACTCAAAGTCTCCCCCCAAGGCTTGGAACAAATTATCTCTCCCAGAATGATGAGGTCCTTGACCCCTGAATCTCTGATCCATCTCACTGAGCCTTTCCATCCCTGTCTCATCCATTGCCATCTCCAAAGTCTAGAAGCATGCTGGGAAGAAATACCATGGTTTTTGTTTATTTGGTTTTTTGTTTTTAGAAAACAGGGTCTCTCTGCATAGCCCTGGCTGTCCAGGCTGGCCTCGAACTCACAGAGATCCTCCACCCTCTATCTCCCAAGTGCTGGGGTTAAAGGCATGTGCCAGCACTCCTGGTTGAAAGACCACTTTTGATGGGAAGTTACACAAGAAAGTCTAGCAGCCTCAGCCTCGGGGGCAGGACCATCACATAGATGAACTCACAGAGTCACAGGATGCACCAGAGTCCTAACCCAGAGCTCCAGCCACATAATGCTATGACGCCCGCCCGATCCCAGTTGAGTACCACTGAGGGGACCTCATGCTCAGAGCTCAGACATGCTCAAACACTAAGCTCTAGAACTCTCTGGGTGTGACTGCCAAGACCCCCTCTGTTCCATAACCTTGACTAGGGAATAGCCTGTGATTTAATTGACAGGTCTAATCGGAGATGTGGTTGGTTCCTCTATGACAAAGTGTAACATCAACAAGGACCATCATTGGTGTGCTCTTCCCAGCTCCTCCCACTGCACTGCCCAGCCACAAGGTGCTGAGACGATCCATCCGGAGAATGGAGCCATTCATTTTCCTAAATCTACTCTGCTCCTCACAGCTGCTAAAATATCAACTAACCTCAAATTTTAAGACAAAACGGAAAATCCCTTTCTCTGGTCACATCAGGCACCTTTACAGAGCTGCAGAGCCATGGGTGGGGTCGACCAGATGGCTCAGCAGATAAAGGCACCTGCCACCACCAAGCCGAATGACCTAAGTTCCATGGCTGGGACCCACATGGTGGAAGAAGAGGACTGATCCTACGATCAGTCCTCTGACTTACACACACACCTTTGCACACCCTGGGGCACATGGGTGTGCACATGTGCATTCAACAATAACACTCACTAATTAATACAATTCAGACTTTTTAAAAAGTTGCATGTGGCTATTGGCCATTGCTATAGAAGGTGAAACACTTGGTCACTCCCACCCACTTCAACTCCTACAATAGAGGATTGAACTCCAACAACGATTCACCACTAGACCAACAGCTCCATTTCCCCTCCATCTTCTCCCTCCCTCCTCCTTACTCTCTCTTCTCCCCCCCCCTCTTTCTTCCCTCTCCTCTCTTCTTTCTCTTGTCATATTTCTATCTCCCTGTTGTAGCAAAATTAACTTTGCCTCGCCGGAGACTGGAAGCATTGTTACTGTGCCTCAGAGTGGTCAATTAGATTACCACCATTCCATCAGATGGAGGAGCTGCAGGCTGGAACGAGTCAGGGTGGAGGGCGCACCAACTTTTATTATGGAGTGGGAGGACAGAGAAGTAAATTCGGTGTGTGTGGTACGGCCCCTGTGACACTGTGTCTTTAAAAGATGTTTATTCATTCCCAGGTAACCCAGCAAAGAGGTCTGGGGCTGCAAGATCCAGAAGCATGGTGGTAACCCGGGAGAGGACAGGTATGGCATTGTGTAGAGCCCTGAATGTCGGACAGGAGTGAGGCCTAGGACCATCTGGGGTCAGGAGGGAGGCAGAGGTGCTGTCAGGAGTTTATGGCAAGGAAGCACAGTCAGGGTAGGAAACTCAGAATGAGGGTGGAGGCAGCGGACCAGACCGCTGCAGATCTGCTCTGCCATTTTTTGATGACAGGTTAAATTCTATTCCAATGGCCCCAGGAAGCTGGAGGGGGGATGCCATCAGACTGTGTTTTTAAAGGGTCTCCCCGCTTGAAGTATAAAGTGGAGTCTGATGGGGCAAGAATGGAATGGGGTGGAAGAGATGGCTCAGCGGGGAAAGGTACTTCCCATGCAAGCTACAGATGGCCTAAATTTGATCCTTGGAACCCATGGTGGAAGGAGAAAACCAGCTCTCAAATGTTGTTTCTCTGACCTCTACACATACACTGTGGCACGTGCATGAACACACACATACACACACACACACACACACACACAAATGCACTCAAGCACCCATAACTCTTTCGATCTTTACTTTTTTAATTAAAGAGGAGTTAGAGTAGATGGGTATGGCCCTGCTGTAGAGCATTTGCCTAGAATCCCTCAGTAAGGGGTTGGGATTGTAGCTCAGTGGCAGAGCACTTGCCAAGCATGTGCAACGCCTGAGTCCCATCTTCTTTGCCAGGAAAAAAAAAAGTGTTTGTACTGGCTGGTTTTGTGTGTCAACTTGACACAGGCTGGAGTTATCATAGAAAAAGGAGCTTCAGTTGGGAAAGTGCCTCCATGAGATCCAGCTGTGGAACATTTTCTCAATTAGTGATCAAGAGAGGAGGGCCCTTATGGGTGGGATCATCTCTGGGCTGGTCGTTTTGGGTTCTATAAGAAAGCTAGCTGAGCAAGCCAAGGGAAGCAAGCCCAGTAAGGAACACCCCTCCATGGCTTCTGCATCAACTCCTGCTTCCTGGTCTGCTTGAGTTCCAATCCTGACTTCCTTTGGTGATGAACAGCAATGTGGAAGTGTAAGCTGAATAAACTCTTTCCTCCCCAAGTGCTTCTTGGTCCTGATGTTTGTGCAGGAATAGAACCCTAAGACAGTGTTATTAGAGAAAAGACTGTCAGGGCAAGACAATAATGGCTTAAGCCAGGGTGGGGCTGTGGGGGTGGAGATAGTCCACGGAGACCCAGCTCTTTAGCCCAAGCTGGCTGATCTAATAGGGAGGGATACAGTGAGACCCCAGCTGCTTCCTCAACTGGTGTGTCCTATAGAAAAGTAAGGGCACACACACAAGAGCACAATGTCCCTCTGCTAATAGCACGGGTCCGTCCCAATCAATCCACTGCCCAGTGAAACTATTACGGGCTGAAAAAGGCACTGGATATGCCCACCCAACCAAGTCTTGCAAAACTCAGCTCCCCAGCCCAGCACAGAAATGCAGCCATCCCCCTTCAAAAACAAACAAACAAACAAACAAAAAATATGTGACAGGCAGGAACCACGGCTCACTGACACTGCCCAGCGTAGGGAGATCTCACTGAATCCTGCCAGCCCACGGAGACATGAGAAGCCAGCTCACAAGCTCAGCTCCAGCTGAAGGCAAATTGCTTTCACGCCATTGTAAACTAGGAAAATCATGAGCAGACCCACATCGAGGCAGGGACATCTGTATCTACATTTTCTAGAAGGATCCACAAGAGGAGGCAGTTGGCAGGCTGTGAGAGGGTTCAGATTTTGGAGACAGACACCTCGTTACTTTTAAACTCGTCTCCACTGTTTCAATTTAGTAACAGGAGTACTGTTTTTAAATAATAAGGCATATTGTACATGGCATATGCAATGCTTTCTATTTTATTCTAAGAAAGAAAGCAATGCCCTGGACAGCAGACGTGGTCCACCTCGACTCCATGTTCTTTCTTCAAGACGTTCCAAGTTCAAGATCAAATTTGGAATGTAGCTCTGTTTCCCAATTAGATACTCCAAGTTCACCAGTAACCAGTGTTGAAGATCTGGTTGACACACTACGAAACATAGTTCTCTATAAATTCCTAGAGAATCCCCGGGGATGTGGCTCAGTTGGTAAAGCAATTGTCTAGCATATACCAAGCCATGGGTTCAGTCCCCAGCACCACACAAGCCAAATGTGGTGATGCACGTTTGTAATCCCGGGACTCTGGAGGTGGAGGCAGGATATCGAGAGTTCAAGGTCGTCTTTGGCAACATAGTGAGTTGAAGGCCAGCCTAGGCTATGTGAGAGCCTGTCTCAAAAAAGTTTCTAGAAATGAAAACATATATGCAAATGACATGTATAATATATATATATTGTGAAGATACACACTTGAAACTTATGAAATAGGCCAAAGCCCAGGTTTGAGAGAGGAGTAAATTAAATTGCTGTTTCTTCCCCATTATTTGGGGCTTTTGGTTGTAGGGAAATTGCAGAAGAAAGATGGAAGAGGGTAGGGCTGACTGGAAGTCCCCAGATGGCTTCTGCTAGGACTGGAAACTGTCTCCCTAGAAGCTTTAGGAATAACTGGGTCATATTCAACTGCATTTGTGGCAGGCCACCAGCAAGAAGCCTCATACCCCTGGGTTATCAGGGACACACCCTGGTCCCACACTGGGGTTCGCTGGGTCCTCACCCAAGGGGCCACTCAAAGCCACACCCAAATCTCACTTCCTGGGTAAGGGTTGCTAGGCAGTGCTTCTCTCTGATACCCAGAGTCCATCCAGGGTCTTCCTCTCCTCCTCCTGGAGCAGCTGAGCCCCATCACTAGTAGCTGTGGCTTTCTACAGCTTGGACCCTGGTTTGGATGCACACAGCTGCCTTTCTAATCAGCTCATGGACGCAGAGGTCTCCTTCCTGCTTGAAGGTCATGTCTGAACAGTTCTTTATGAACCTCTGAGCTAGCATAATACCTAGATATGAGAAGAGACTGGTGAGGGTGTGTTTTCTGTGTGTCATGTTCATGGGGGCTGTGCACATGTGTGTATATAGGGGTGTGTGTGTGTGTGTGTGTGCATGCACGTGTGCACATTCCTGCTCCTGTAGGCACATACCTAAATGCTACAGGGAGGTGAAAGCCAGTATCCACCCTGTGGGTAGAGCTTTGACAGGAGGTGTTGGCTCTGAGTGGCAGTGTGTGGAGCTGAACCTGCAGGAAGTTCAGAACAAGGGAGTGGGAGCCGCCACACCAAGGAATGCCAGCGGCTGGGTGGTGTGCTACGGACACAATTCATTTACAGAAGGAATGATAGTGCCCATTATTGGCCCTCCCAACAGCTCACGCACTCAGAAAGCAACTCAGTAAGTGCTGGGTGTGTTGACCTGGATGCTGGGTCTACCGTAGCCTGTCAGCCTTCCACTGGTGTAAGAGATGACCACACACACACACACACACACACACACACACACACACACACACACGCTCCTATTTCTCAAAGGCACCCATCCCAACAGGAAGTTAGTCAACTGTCAAATACAAGAAACATCCCATCTTACGGTCAGACACTGCTGCCTGAACCTTCCCCCACAGAATGATCCACAAGTCTGTACCCTAATGTGGATACCCCTACACAGCACCCACCCACCACCTCTATCCTCATCTCTCTCACTACCCTCAGAGTACGTGCAGACATGGGTTAGGGCCTGGGCCTTGCAGGCAGTGGGGTCTGGCATCCAGGCTCCCTGCTCTTCCTGCAGCCCCATGATTAGTGACTAATCTTATTTTTTGTTGTTCCCTACCCTATAAATCAGTTACAGAGCAAATATTTACACAGCCTGTCATTTCCGATTGAGCTGAGACTCATGACAACCTTCATTATTAGAAAGGATGGCTGATTTGGGGCAGATTTCACCAGGCATCTGGCTAGATGCTTTCTGCTAGGTTCTCCCCTTTCTTCCCTCTGCCTGAAGAAAAAAAAAAAAAAAAGACCATTTCTAAGATAAATTGGTTCAGAGGTCTCTGCGCACCGTCTCCCTGGGGCTGGTGAGACAAGGCCAGGCTTCTGTCGGCCCAACAAGTGATGCTCTCCCTAGAGAAAGGACCAGGCTCCTTCGCACTCCTCCTTGGCCTCACTTGGGGGTCAGAGAGTGGAGCAGAGCATCACCTTACTAATACCAGAAACTGGAAAGAAGATGATGGGGGCAGGAGAGGGGGACTGAGAAAAGCAAATAACATGGCTTCCAGCCCCTGCTTTTGTGCAGAGAATTATGTATATAAAAGCATCAAATCCTCGTCATCTTCAAGACGGGATGTGTCTCTAGGTGAGCAAACAAGATGTCAGAGAGGCTACGCTACTTGATGGAGGTCACAGTACAGACGCAGTGGAAGTGGGATTTGAACACGGTTCTGCCTAGCTCCAAAGCTCCTTGTTCTAATATATATCACAGCCGTGCTAGAGAGTTAGATTTGTTTGGAACTCCTGGCAGGAGAGGACTCACGATGCTCAGACAGCGCCCTGGGTCCACGCTCTAAGCAAGCACAGCACTGACACTACCTTGCTGAGGTGAGAGCTAGAAAAGACCGCTCCCCACCCAAGCCAACTGGAACCACTTATTTGAGTTGGATGGCTATTTTACTCCCTGTAGACTATTCCCCTGGCACCTCCCTTTTCTCCTCAGAAGAACATGAAGTTAGAACCTGGGCAAATGGCTCAGTCGGAGAAGTGCTCACCGTGCAAGCATGAGGACCTGAGTTTAAATCCCGAGTCCCCATGTAATCCCAGTGTGGAAGAGGCAGAGAGAGGAGCACCTCTGGGATTTCCTGGCCAACCAATCTAGCTGAGCTGCCAGGCACAGGCCAGTGAGAGACACCATCTCCAACCAGTACATGTGCTGAGAAATGACACCCAAGGCTGTCACCCTTATGTGCACCTGCACACACACACACAAACACACACACACACACACACACACACACACATACACACACACACACACACACACACACACATGCATCCAGAAGAGGCTGAGTGTGCCCACCATGTCTAGCCAGTGGCGTTTTATCTAGTGGTTCTGTGGGTTCCATCAGAACTCACAAGGCAGTAAGCAGCCTTTCCCAGACACCAGGGGTTAGGGGTACTCAGTTCATGCAGAGATATTGGTTGGACTCCTGGGACCAGCCAACTAAGTCCACTGGGCTCAGGTTCTCATCTATAAATTGTGGGGTGTGGGTCTGCGTCCCACTCTGTGGCTGGGGTGTGGGACACACACTGGGAAGGTGAAACTCGGGGAGCACTTGACTGCGTCTCCCTGTCCCATCACCAGGTGCTGGGCTTTAGGGAAGTCCCGAGACACAGCTGGGGGTGGGGAGGAGGGGACACAGCAGTTATCTGAAAGTGCAGAGAGGCCCTCTACAGGAGACTTAGCCTGCAGCTCTGTAGGCAAAAGCCTTCTCCATGCTACCCATAGAGAAGACGCAGTTCATGTTTATCCATATCATTTATTGACTTTTCATCGTGGAAAACAGATGCATACCACTCCTCAGGGTGGGCCAGAGATTAAATGCCTTTTGTAGATAGGAATTTCCAGGAAGGGAAGCTTATTGGCTAAACCCTCAGGGCCTCTAGGTACATCATTAACACTGAGAACTCTGTTTTGGGCTGCATGGCCCACATGGGGAGTGTGGTCATATGTTCCAGGCCTGGTATCTGGCAGGGAGCAGGGAGCTGCCTACCATCTCAGGTGGATACACCCAAATGCCAGGGACTCAGACCTGCTCTTCCTAACTAAGTTTCCTGGCATGGCCCACTGTCTCACAGTGGGGTTCGGCACCAGATTTTCTCAAGATTTCCTTACTCCCCAGCTTACCCTCCTCTCTTAGGCAGCTCACTCTCCTCCAGACTCAACACTGTGATCTCAACCCCATTAGGATCTGTGCAGCCTTGAGCTCAAGACTTCTTATTTACATGGTCACCTCTCTGGCTTCCTGGCTGCCCTTTGCTTGTGTGGGGCAGATGAGTCTACATGAAGGGTTGTAGCAAGGTCTGGGTGAGCATGGTCCCTCCTGGCTAGTCTAGAGGGACTCCAAAGAGGCCTTTGGCTGTTTGGTTTTTTGGGTTTTTTTCTTGTGAGTTTAAAGAATTGTGGCCCTTTAAGAGCAGGGTTGAGCCAGGTGGTGGTGGCACACACCTTTGGTCCCAGCACACGTTTGGCAGAGGCAAGCAAATCTCTTGAGTTTGAGGCCAACTTGATCTACGGAGTGAGTTCCAGAACAGACAAACCTTTGCAGAGAAACAGCACGTTCTCCCCAAAGTGAGAGCTTCGACATACACTCAATGCATGCAGCCAGCAAGCTTGCTACAAAGCTTTATCATTTGGGGTGAATTAGGACAGCGGTGTGCCTGTTGCCCAGGGCAACTGGACCCCCTTCATCTAGGGAGGTTTCCCTGTTCAGTCGGACATGTGCATTAAATATCTGTGCCTGTGTGCTGTTCTGCAGGAGATGTCTGACTTAAGGCCTCCAGGTCTCCATCCCTCCCCACCTGGGGACTGTCTCTCCCCTACATAGGTCATTTAGAGATGCCCGCCAAAGAACAATGGTCTTCTCCTCGAGTCACCAAGTGCCCACTCAAATCTCACGGGGGAAATAGATCCTGATGTGACTCACTAGGGAGGAGAAATAGTGTTTGAAGTTAATTAGGTCTGGTGGTGGCTCATCACCAACCTATTAGGTCATTCTGGCTGCGTGAAGGCCCTAAGATAGCCTGGTGACGATCCTCTGTGAGCCAGGGTTGAAGCTTTCTGAACCATCCTGAAAATTGACCCTCCAGTGTTCAAACAGGCTCAAATTCTGCTTAGTCACTTGGAGCCAGCTTCTGCCCTCTCCAATCTCCTTGAGCTGACCCTGATAGTTTTTTGTTGTCTTTTTTTTTCCTCCCTTGATGATGCTGATAAAGGCCAGATTAGACCAGATTAAAAGTAGATAAAGGCAGGCTTATTAAGAGGCAGCTCTTCAGCAGGTTCACAAATCGCACAGGTAGAAGTCAGTGAAGTCAAGCGCACCCAGTGAAGTCGCCCGCATCCGGGATCTTAGACAGCTTAAGGTGAGGAGTGATGGTGTGCCAGCTTCATCCAAACATGGTTGAAAACTTAGCCCCTTGGTGGGGTACTCTTGGGGGCACTGCCAGAAATTAAGACATGAGGAATGATGACATGTTAGCCCTGAATTTTCTCTGTGTGGGAGGAGGAGTTTTCTCTGAGCTGGTAAGGTTGGGAGAAGAAGGGCAGATGGGGTTTCCCCCGGCTTCTGCAGGGGTTCCACACTAACATTCACCATCTAATGCTGTGTGAGCTTCCTTCCTTCGCATCTCTTCTCCCCTCCCTCGTCTCTTTCCTTTCCTTCTTTCTTTCAATCAAATCAGCCTCTTCTCCCAGACCTTAGTTTTTTGTTTGGTTTTGGTTTTGGTTTTTCGAGACAGGGTTTCTCTGTATAGCCCTGGCTGTCCTGGAACTCACTTTGTAAACCAGGCTGGCCTCGAACTCAGAAATCCGCCTGCCTCTGCCTCCCGAGTGCTGGGATTAAAGGTGTGCACCACAACAGCCGGCTCAGACCTTAGTTTTACAATCCACAGACTTGCAAGCACTAAGCCAACGCTGTGCTCTAAGCCACGCCCCCAGGTCTTGCTTGCACTAAGCCTGTGCTCAACTCTGAGCCACGCCCCTGCTCTGTGGTTCCTCATTCTAAAGATTAGAGAGAGGCTCAAAGTTTCCCTAAGCCAGACTCTGCACGGCAAAGCCCAGCTTCTCAAACCTCTGGGGGCGGGTCCCGGACACTCAAATTCCAACTAGCCCCATGCCTCAGAGATATTCTCTATATGGTCACTCCACAGTGAGACACTCACCTAAGCCATCGTCACCGACCCGGTAGAATGAGCTGGTATTCTAGAACAAAGTTCTATGCAGAGGACAACATCTGCTCAGACTCTCCAGGAACTAGACTTCAGAATCTGAGGTAAGAAGAAACGGAAGGCCAGCCCCTACTCTGAGATAGTCCCAAGAACACAGTCACACAGCTATGAGGCTATCATAGTCATATATACCAAGGGCTCAGAGATCAGCCTCCTTCCCAGCATCGAGGTCACCCCAGATCCAGCCCATTTGGCAAGTCCCCATTTTACAGCATAGAGTAGTAGGTGTCTTAATTAAGGGAAATCTTAAAAGTATCATACAGCTATACTGTAGAATTCTATGTGCTCAGTAAGAAGAAAATGGGGGTAGGGTGGAGGATTGACAGCAGAAGTCAACAGACCTTTTTTTCTGTAAGAGTCCAGATAGCAAATGTCACAGTTCCTGGACTGTCTGGTCTCCATGGCAACTACTCAAATGGACTGTCCAGTTCAAAAGCAGTCACTGGTAATATGTAAACAACGTAGATGTGTCCTATAGTTTAGCCAGCTCAGCTCTGTTGCTGTAACAAACACCCTCACCAAAAGGAGCTTAGGAGAAGAAAGGGTTCGTCTGGCTTATACTTTAGCTCACGGTCGATCACTGAGAGAAGTCGGGATGAGAACTTCAGTGGTGGAGCCCTGAAGGCAGGCCTGCTTGCTATCATCCCACAAAGCGTCACCAAAAGGACTCACTCAAACCCAGAGACCTGGAGCAAGAACCATGGAGGATGCTGCCTGCTGCCCGGCAAACAGGCTTATTTATCCTCAGCTAGCTTTCTTATATAGCTCAGGACTACTGCCTAGGGAATGGTGCCACCCAACTGGACGCTCCTCCACCAATTCACAATCAAGTCTACACCCCAACCACAGACATGTCCACAGACCAATCTGTCCCAGGAAATTCTTCAATTAAGACTCTCTACCTAAATATCTCAAGTTGACAATTACAGTTAACCCGGACACTATGGCTGTTCCCCAATAAAACTTTATAGACTGAAGAGACTTGGGCCGGATTTAGTCCATGAGCTAAGGTTTGGTGGCTCCAGATCAAAAGAACAGTTGTTTAAAATCCCAAAGCACATTGATTCATAAAGAATGCAAACTGCCAAGCAACACACATAGTGCGAGCTTTCATACATAAACAGTATTTTTTTTTTAAAGATTTATTTTATTTATTATATGTAAGTACACTGTTGCTGTCTTCAGACACTCCAGAAGAGGGCGCCAGATCTCGTTACGGATGGTTGTTAGCCACCATGTGGATGCTGGGATTTGAACTTATCACCTTCGGAAGAGCAGTCGGGTGCTCTTACCCGCTGAGCCATCTCACCAGCCCCCATAAACAGTATTTAAACAAAAATGTGAATAAATGCATGTCTATTTTGCTTGAATATTCACTGTATATTTATGATGTGCTTGAGGAGTATAAAGGTTTATAGTGAAGGAGATGTAATGAGAATCTTTTACAATGAAAAGGCTCACTGCCTGTGATAACACACATAATTTGAGGAAAAAATGAGGAGGAAAGAAGTTGGAAGGAAGATGAGGGTGGGGATGAAGGAGGTGGACCCTCATTCAGGATGAGGGAAGAGTGAGGAAGAATTGAAGGAAGAGAGTCAGGAAAGGGACAGGGAAACATGAAGGAAGGAAACCAAAGAAAGGATGGATGGCAGCATCTCAATAAAACTATAACTCCAGCTCTGGGCCAGAATGGCTTGTGAGTCATGATGTTCTGACTCATGTGTCAGAGCATTAGCCTCGTGAACCGGGACCATGGTCAAATGGGATCATTGCTATATTCCATGTTGTAAAAGAGCCTAGTGCACAGAAGGGCTGAAGACCTTGTTCATCGAGGTCCCGAAGAGAACACAGCCCATCCTGTTAACTAGAGAGCTACGAGTCCAACCCTTATCCTAAGCCCTTGACACATGCACACAGGAAGAGAGTCGGCTGTGTGCTACTCATTTAAATGTCTGCCACTGATCGCTGCCAGCACACAGGTTAATTAAATGGCAGCGATCCTTTTTTTTTTTAATCAATTCTCATTTTCACATTATCACATCAAAGAGGTCTCGCTCCATGGCACTTTGCTGGCTTCAAAATAAGAAACTCTGATGGTGGTTGATGGCTTTGGCTCTGTCTAGAGACCTGTTCCCCAGTTCTCCCCAGGAAGAAAATCTGATCCATGGTCAGGCAGGTCCCCGGGTCCTCAGGCTGATGCTGTCATCTCCAAAGAAACTGCATCTCTAAAGGCAACTCGGGGAGCGTCTGCAACCTCATGGGAACAGACTCCTATTTGGATGAGACTCTGCGCACCTGCTCTGAGTGAGGAAAGAACGGGGCTTAGGGCAGGACCCGCTGTCTCTTGACAGCTCTGAGGAGAGACTGAAAGGAATCAAGACTGAATTAGGGCTTAGGAGGGAAAGAGGGAAAGAGTACGCTGGTGAACGTTAAAGTATCCAGAAAGCTGTTGAATGCTGAGACACGTCTTGGGATGGAGGGCACAAGGCAGATAGGCAGGGGAGGGGTTGAGGAGGTGGGCAGGGGAGGGGCTAAGGAGGTAAACAGGGGAGGGGCTAAGGAGGTAAGCAGGGGAGGGGCTAAGGAGGTATACAGGGGAGGGGCTTAGGAGGTAAACAGGGGAGGGGCTTAGGAGGTAAGCAGGGGAGGAGCTAAGGAGGTGGGCAGAAGAGAGGCTAAGGGAAATCAAATCCAATTCAGCTTTCAAGACCTTGAGCCCAGCACAACCTAGTCTTACTGCTATCTGGAGAGATAGGGCCATAGACCCTGGGCCCTGCTGGGGCTCCTGAGAGATGGTTCTAACCATCCTTCCCCAATCTCACCCACACCCAGCTTCCTTCCCAAGTATGCAAATGCACCTGGTCCTGCAGCCTTCAGGGTCACTCCCAAGCCATGTGAAGTATGTATCAGTAAGCTCTGGCAGGTTGACAGACAGCTGCCCAACGAAGGCCATGCGGGCTGCTGCTGGCGCTGGCACATGGTGATCTAAAGGTATAAACCTTGGCAAACTCTAAACTGGTGTAGTTGCCTTGGGCTCTGCTGACAGCATCCATCTCTGAACTCTCTGGGATGCTAAAACATACAACAGCAGAAGGCACAGGCCGGGCTGCTGCATGTGAAGTCTACCGCAGGGATAAGAACACAACCACGATCATAGAAAGTCCTGTGTGATGGGGGCTGCCCCAGGCCACACCACCTTACATTATCTTCTGCTTCTGAACCTGGCAGGAAGAAGAAGACCCTGACCCAATTTACAGATAGGAAACAGAAGCTGGGAGGATGGAGGCTGCTTGCCCGAGGCCAGTGGAAGTGGCAAGGGGCTCAGCCTTTGCTCTAACTCTGCCAAGACCAAGTAACTGGAGACTGGAGAAGAGAAATCACAAGTGCAGATCAAAAGAGAGTAGGGGGCAGACACAGAGCTCAGTGATAGAGCACCTGCCAAGGCCCTGGAGTCTGTGCCCAGGGAGGGAGAGAGGGAGGGAGGGAGGTGGGAAGAGAGGGAGGGTAGGAGGGAGGAAGGGAGGGAAGGGAGGGAGAGAAGGAGAGAAGGAAAGGAAGGAAAGGAAGGAAAGGAAGGAAAGGAAAGGAGATGAGGGAAAGGAGAGAAAGGTAGAATAATGAAAAATGGAAAAAAGACCCAATAAGTTTCTCCAAAGAAGATAGATACATAAATGGCAGTCACTGTGCCCATGATGGCAGTCAACATTATGACTCGTTAGGAAGTATGAAATAAGTCACCAAGACACTGCATCCCAGACACTGCACTCTGAGACACTGCACCCCCAGAAACTGGAACCCCAGAAACTGGACCCTTGGACACTACATAACAGACATTGCACCATACACACTGTACCCCAAACACTGCTCTTCCAGATACTGCACCCCATGTGCTGCTAGGTGGCAGTGTTTGCAGCACATAAGTGCTATCAAGGAGAAACAGGGCCCTTGCTCAGTACTAATGGGAATGGAAAGAGGTACCCCTGCAGTGAAGAGCTTGTGGTTCCTCCAAACATTAACTATAGAATTATCATATAACCCAGGAACCCTGCCCCTGGATGTTCATGTAAAAGAGTTGGGAAGGGGTACTTAAATCCATACCCATGCATGCTCACATCAGAATTATCCACAGACGCTAAAAGGTAGATGAACTAATTGTGGTATGTCTCTGTTGTGGAATATTACCCATCCCTGAAAAGGATGGAGCATCACAACACAGAGGTCAAAGAGGCCAGTCCCCAGATCCGTAGATAATAGGATTCTATTTAAATGACAGCAGAACACTGAGGTCCATGGAGATGGATGCAGACTGACAACAGGGGGTGCAAATAGAAGGTAACTATTGGATGGGTCCTCATTTGGGGTGATTAAAATATTTGGGGACTATTTAGAGGTGGTGGTTTCATAGCACTGGAAACTATTGGACTGTTCACTTAAGATAGCTAATTTCATATTATGTGAAATGCATCTTAATATTAAAACACACACCCATACATACATACATGCATACATACATATATACATACATACATATGTCAACATGCACACATGCATATATACACACACATACACACATGCACACATAAATACAAACATATTCACACATACATATAAATACATATACACACATACACAGAGCTATACATACATATATACACTCATACACATAAATACACAGACACACATGCATACAAATACACACATATACATATATACACATACATAAACACACATACACACATAAACACAGAAATACACACATACACACATACATACACACACATGCACTTATACACAAACATACACAGACACATATGTATACATACACACATATATATATGCAAACATATACATACATATACACATACATACACACATATATACATAGAGACACACATGCACATATATACACATGCATACATACACACACGTACACATAAATACACACAGACACATGTGTACATACACACATACACATATAGATATACACACATACACACATGCACACACACACATGCACGCATGTAGAGTTCAAAGAAATGAGAGTCAGAATGATTATGGGAGTCAGGAAGTATGGACATTGTTCCTGCCAAAGCCACTCTGTTCTCCAGCAGCCAACATTCTAGTCTGGGAGCCAAGATGGAACAGGCAAGAAATCAAGCAGAACCAATGGAGCCAATGGAAGACACTCCATGCCAAGGGCCTGTCAGCCCTGGTAAGCTGAAGAAGAATAGAAGGAACAATGGTTATTCTTCATTTCCAATGTGACAGCTTTTAGAGTCTCCTAAAAGAGGAGATGCACACCACGTGTGGCAGTGAGCAGATTTCCAAAGAGATTTGACCCGATTGGGAATATCCACCCTGACTGTGGTGGCCCCACTCGGTGCTTGTCATCCTGGGACAAATAAAAAAGAGGAAGCGAGCAGAGCCCAGCCTACATGACCCTCCGCCTCGTCACTGTGGATGCCATGCAGCCAGCTGCCATGCTCCTGCTGCCATGATGGACTGTGCACTCTCAAACTGTGAGCCAATTCTATCAGCTGTGTGTTTGCACATCAATGAGAGGAATAACTAATACAGAGATGCTTCCAGGAAGCCTCAGGTCTCCAGGCATCATTTAGAGAGGAACACACAGGTGGCAGGCACAGTGGGGGCTTCCATTCAGAGGTCACAGGTGCTACAGGACCTCTGTGAGGGGAGACACATCCTTCTACACAGCAAGGCTCCCTCTAAGCACTTGGCTCCCCACAAGCCTGGCATTAAATGCTCTGTTACCCCCAAGTCTCACGGTACTCTCCTAACTTGCCCTTGTAAAAGGAGGATATCTTGTCCCCATCCATGAGAGCCCTAAAGGGATAGCTTTTAGGGAACGATGGAGGATTATTTATTTGCTAGAGTTTTCGTTGAAGTAAGAAAAGTTCTGGAGACTGGTGGTCAACTGTGCACCTGAATGCAGTAACTTTTACATTTTGACTAATTTAGCACAATTTTTTGTTTAAAAAAATAGTGTGCTGTATTGGCAAATGGATACCCACCCTTGAATGGTGGGGAGGAAAGATGCAAGAGAAAGCCTTTGTGGATCAGAGAAAGAGACACTGGAACAGTGACTACTTTTCTTTAGGACAGCCAAAGAGGGTGCTACTGGGGCAAGCAGTCTCGTGGGGAGCTGATTTTTGGGTAAAGAAGACCAAAGACCAACATTTACCAGCACGGTGAGGGGCCCTCCAAAGGCTGAGCAGAAACAGCCCCCGCTTCACCTTCTCCACAGCTGTTCTATACCATCCCTAGCTGCCTGCTTTCCACCTGCTTGGAGCCAATTTAATTAGAAGTTCAAGGCTCTCCCAAGACGTAAAAGCAAATGCCATGTTTATAAACCAGGAGCCAGAAGAGCCATAAAACTCAGGCCACTGAAGTATGGAATGGAGCCACCTGCCACCTGCCGCCCAGGGAGGCTGCCACGTCCAGACTGGGTTTAAAGAAGGTCCTGCTCTAGCCATGATAGACATATTACCCGGATCATAAGGAAACCAGTGGATGGTAAACCCCAAAGAGAATGAAGTTCATTCCACAGCGGGTGCGCAGTGGGCACATTTTTCTAAGTAATCGTGGTGGTGAGTGTCCTCAGGTGACTGGAAGAGTCTCAGCAGCTGAGGAAAGCAGAGATTCAGAGGCAGCAAACCAAGGACCACTTTCCTGCTCCTTGGACCTGTCTTCTGCAAAGGAAGTTGGTCTCCATCCTCACCATGTGGGTGGAGGGGTCCCCTGAGGTTGTGAGGAGCAGAAGGCAGGGCTTGGGAAGATGTATCCTTACAGCTTGGCCACCAACTCAGTGGGCACCCAGCCCTCTCAAGTGCTTTTGAGATGACTGGACTGATCAGATGAAATTAGCATCTATAAGGGCCCCGTCAACTCCAGTCCACTGCAGGATTCGCCACAGTGTTAACTAACACAGACCCTCAGACATCTGAGAACACCTAGGACATCCTCATGTCATATCTAGATAATGAACAACAGTCTGGATGTCACCTCAAAGAGCTCCAATCTTAAGCTGAATGTGGTAGTGCATACTTTTAATCCTAGTACTTGGGAGGCAAAGGCAGGCTGCTCTACATAGCAAGTTCCAGGACAGCCAGGACTATTCTGAAAGCCATGGAGAGAGAGAGAGAGAGAGAGAGAGAGAGAGAGAGAGAGAGAGAGAGAGAGAGAGAGAGAGAGAGAGAGAGAAGAAGGAAGAAGAAGAAGAAGAAGAAGAAGAAGAAGAAGAAGAAGAAGAAGAAGAAGAAGAAGAAGAAGAAGAAAAAGAAGAAGAAGGAGGAGGAGGAGAAGGAGAAGAGGGAAGAAAGAAGAAGGAGGAGGAGGGGGAAAGGGAAGAGAAGGGAAGGGAAGGGAAGGGAAGGGAAGGGAAGGGAAGGGAAGGGAAGGGAGAAAATAATGGAATAAATCAGCTTGGACTGGATAGATGGCTCTGTGGTTAAGAGCACTTTCTGACACAAACATACTGGGAATCAAACCCAGGTCCTCTGTAAAAGCGGCCAGTATCATTAACCACTGAGCCATCTCTGAATCAGACGGTGGTGGCGCACACCTTTAATCTCAACACTCAGGAGGCCTCAGAGGCAAATGAATCTATGAGTTCAAGGTTAGCCTGGTCTACAGAGTAAGTTCCAGGACAGCCAGGGCTACACAGAGAAGTAGCCAGCACTTGCCGCTTTTGCAGAGGACCTGGGTTTGGCTCCCAGCACCCACATCAGGCAGCTCCCAGCTGCTTGTAAGTATAGTTCCAGGGTTTCAGATCCCTCGGGCTCCTTGGGCACCTGCCAAAGCAGCCCTCTGAAGCACTTGGGTCTTTCTATGTTGAGAGTCAGAGGTTCATGGGAAGTTTTCCAGGGATCTATCGCACCATCCCTGAATAGGATAAAGTCATGAACATCACTACAGAATGTGGCCCACCCTGGAATAGGGTTCCCTGCAGAGTGGCTGCTTGAAGACTTGGAGTCCCACCTCTCACGAGACGAGAGATGTGCGTGGATTTGCCAGCAGGTACTAGCACATGAACACCTGTACCCAAGGCATCCATGAATCCTTGTGGACCACTCGACAGTCTGGCATTTGTGGAAATCATCCCCTGCTCAGTCTTATCAACATATCACCTCATTTAAACCAGTCACCAGCCTGCTGAACTTGTACAGATAGTCTCGCCTCGTGCCTGAGATACTTTCCCCAAGTGTCATGAAGCTTTAGTGTGGATGTGACCAGAGAACACTAGGAGGTGACTGTGGACCCACCTATAAGCCACACAGAGACATACTGCTAGATGTGACCATGGGACAGTGAACCCAAAGTCCACAGCCCTGATTCTTGGCTCCCCCCTCCTCTAAGGCACCCCATGGGCAGCAGGCAGGCACCTGCCCCTTCACCTATCTAGGCTTCAGCTTATGGTACAAGGAGTTGCCTAATGACATGCAAATTATGTGCAAATTAAACACAACTCTCAGCGCACTCCAAGTCGGCTCTCTTGTTTATTTTTCCCGGTGCGGAACAAGTCTGGTTGTTATAGCAAAAAAAAAAAAATAACGTTACTGAGAAATAATGCTGCCTTGTCAGGGAGCTGGAGACAGATCAAGCCGGTCCGGGCTGTAATTGCCCGCCCGGCGCTGCGTGCACTTAGCTAGGTGAGGGTGCTATTAACTGCAGCAAAGCAAACATTTGCACACAAGAAAGCTGAGCTATAAGAGGAGCATCCGCTGAGTGAGTGCTGGGCTCTCTCAGATGTGGGAGAGCCGCCCGTTCTGACTTCAGAAACATCCTGTGCAACTAGGTTTGGTACAGAGCTCAGCGCTGAAACCACCAGAGGAAACCGTGCTGGAATATATCATGCTAGCTAATAATGAAAGAAGAGAGTTCCCACGTCAAGAAGACAGCTCAGTCAATAAAGTACCCGCCTTGCAATCATGAAGACCTGGGTTCAATCCCCCAGAACCCAGGAAGAAGAGACAGGGAGGGTGGCACATTAGAAACCCCAGCATAGGGTGGGGCATGAGAGGAGACAAGCAGATCCCCAGGCTTTGCTGATCAGCCTGCTTAGCCTGTGTGATGGGTTCCAGGCTAGTGAGAGACCTAGTCTTTAAAAATAAGGTGGACAGTTGGCCTCTGGCCTCCACACATGTGCACACATATGTAGATACACATTTGCATGCACACAGTACATACACCTACACACACATACCCCAAGTGCATTGGGCATACACACACATACTATGTGTACACATGCACACACACACACACATACACTATGTGCATGCACATTCATGCACAGACACACAAACACACACCCACACCACATGCACACATGTACACACAAGTACACACAAGTGTAGGTGTGTACACACTCTCACACAATGTGCACACATGCACACACAAGTATATTATCCATGTGCTTAACATACATATGTGTGGGTGCACAAGCACATACTCATATCATGTGTGCACACACATACACCGTGTGCACACACACACACACACACACACACACACACACACACACACAAACCTCCTCGGCCTTTCTGGCCCCATCTGCCTCTCTGCACTCCTCACTCCCTGCACAGGGCTCTGGTGTCTCATCTCTCAGTAGACCTGAACACTAACCATCTTCGACCTCTGCACAGAAGAGAAACCATGTGTGGGAACAGCAAGATGGCTCAACCTGTAAGCGGAGCTTGCCGCCATGCCTGACCAACCTGAGTTTGATCTCCACAGCCTACATGATGGAGAGAACCAACTCTCGCAGATTGTCCTCAGACTCCCGCATGTACACAGTGGCACTCACGTGTGCACACACAGTAGCTAGACAGGAAGATAGATGATGTAATAAAAATATCGAGAGCATCGGTGAGTTCATCCCACACTTTTGCTAACAACCCTCTGGTGACCCCCTAAGCTTCCCCCTTGTCTTGGGGAGGATTAGACGCCCTACCCCTGACCAAAGCCACAACCACCCGAACCTGTGAGGTTACCTTAGTCAAAGAAAAGGAGACACAATGCATGTGTAATCTGGTTAAGGATACTGAGGTGAATGTATTCTCAGTTATCCATTTGTAACCTAAACCAAGGATATGTGTCCTTATACGAGGAAGGATGGGAGCGCTTTGGTGTAACCAGAGGCTGAGGCGGTAAGGGGGGAAGCCATGCAAAGACAATTCAGGTAGACTGAATTAAAATGATATCACCCAACCAGGGAATCGTAGCTGTCCCAGCATTATCTAAGGCAAGGGATAGCCCTCTGTAGAGCCTTAGACACCTTGCTTAAACTTTTAGACTCCAGAAAAATGGGAAGAAAATAAGTCTATTGCGTGAAGACATCAATTATAAGTCCATTTTTTCACAGCAGCCACGTACTCTACAGGTTCTGCAAGGAGTGCCCGAGCTCTCTCTTCTGTTGCCCTGGTCTCCTTATCAGTCAGGTACACAGCACGCTCCCCTGCCCTCTCCAGGACCTTTACACATGCTGTTTACCCTTGACTTCAGTCCTCTCTCTAGTCCCCTCCAGAAGCCTTCACTGATGTCACAGGCGAACTCTGATCCCCTACAACCCCACCTCCCCAGTGCCAATCGTCTCTTCCTGGTGGCCTCAGCAGATACCTATGGAGAAGGTGTGGAAGTCTCTGTCCTCCCCTCTCAGAACTGCTCCACAAGGGTGGGGTTTGTTCCTCTCTGTCACTTCTGCGCCCAGAACTGATCAGTGGCGCCTACCACATAATAGACACACCCGGATAGTTCAGTGACGATGTTGGTTTGGGAGGAGGGAGTGTCATTTACGGCAACTCAAAATTAGAATCTATAATAAGACGTCAAATAAAGCCATCCAGCTGAAAAAGGAAAAGGAGAAATTAAAAGGTCCCTGGGGTAGGCAGGCAATATAGCCTGAGTCATGGCCCCATTAACCACATCAAAGTAATTTCCAGAGCTGACAGGTAGTGTCATGTCAGGACGGCTTGACTTCTTGACTTCCCCAACTGCACTGTGCTGACAGAACCGAGCTTCCCTTCCAAACGTCCAAGTCACCTCCCTCCAAACACATTAAGAGAGCAGTCCTATGAAGAGTTGCTAAATGATGTAGGCAGGCCCATCTTGTGGAATGAAGAGGCGTCTCAGAGCAGGTCATCCTGGGTACCTGAGCAGACACAGGGAAGCAAGCCACTGAGCAGCACCCTTCCGTGGCCTCTGTCTGCTTCAGTTCCTACCTCCAGGTGCCTGCCTTGGGTGCCTGCCTTGGCTTCCCTCAGTGACAGGATATAAGCTGTAAGCTGAAATACACTCACTCCTCCCCAAGTGGCTTCTTGTCAGTATTCTTATCACAACATCAGGAAGTAAACCAGGACAGTTAGATCCAGGTACTAGGACAGGGCAGCAAGCACTTGCAAGAAGTGGGGACAAGCAGGGGCTGGTGGCCCCACCCTGGAACCCTTCTGAATGTTCTTCTCTGTCTAGACTATAACATATTAAGGATGTGGGGAGGGGAGGCATAATTGTCCTCTATCCCCAGCCAGACAACTGACCCTGGGTGAATTAGAAAAGGGATATCTCCCCACTACCGATGGGTATCCTTCCTTCTCTCTGAATTCAAACAGGAAAAGCTCACCCAGAAATGGGGCAGAAGTTCTCAGGATGAAGATGAAGCTGTAATGGGAAAGAAAGCAGAATGGGGGTGGGGAGGTGGGGGGTGGGGGGGAGAGGCAGCCAGGGAAAGGGGCAGCTGGCCCTAGATTCAGAGCTGGGTTCTAACAGTAAATGGTATGGCTGCTGTGTGTCTGATCTTGAGCAAATTGACCTCTTGGAATGTCACTTCAATTATAAAATGAAGGGATCCAATTACAAGACAAATACTGTGTGTGAGGCGGGGCTGGGGCTGTGTGTGAGGCAGGGTGTGAGGCTGGGGCTGGGAGTAAGGTAGGCCGTACAAGGTAGAGTCTGAAGCTGAGTATTTCCAATACATTTACAGCCAACCCCATTCCACATATGGGAAAACTGAGAGCCTAAGGGGTGAAATTGCTCGCCCCGGGAATCATGTCCTCTGCCTACACTGTTCTCTATCTATATGCCTGTCAACCACCGGCAGGTTCTCAGAACATGCATCACTAAATTGCCTTGGCAGGAGGAGACTTAAGCAACATCTACCCCTCACCCTAAGGTTCAAATGGCAAACTGAGGCACAGCTTCACCAGAGTTCAGTCCGAGGAATCAGCGAGTTTATTGGGCTTCCTTACGGAGTGGGAGGCTCCTCTCCCAAAAGGGCCTTATGTGGCTTCCCCACAACTGCCCTAGCCTCACCACCAGATTATATGCACTAGCCCTTTCCTGAGGCCATATGCAATTAGGGGAGAGCTGCACACAACATGTAGTAGAAGAGGCTGGATACTCAGGTAAGGGTCTCCCTGGCCCTCTCTGAGGGCATCTAACTGGTCTGAGTTAAGCTAGAATGATGTTTTGCAAGCAAGTGCAGCTGAGCTCTCTGAGATAGTGGCTGTTTAGCTCAGAGGCCAGGTCTGTCTGGATAGCAATGAGTCATACTTCCTGTCAGAATAAAGCCATTCTGCTAGGAGGGAGATTTAAAGGTGGCCCTGTTGTCATCATCATGAAGACAGAAGAACAAATGGTGGCTCCATGGCCATCTAGGGTGAGAGCCCAAGGTGAACTGTGTGCATTGAATTATGCTTGTGTGTGTGTGTGTGTGTGTGTGTGTGTGTGTGTGTGTGTCTGTGTCTGTGTCTGTGTGGTAGGTGTGTGTGTGTTTGTGTCTGTGTGGTATGTGTGTGTGTGTGTGTGTGTGTTTGTGTCTGTGTGTTTGTGTTTGTCTATGTGTGTGTGTCTGTGTGGTATGTGTGTCTGTGTAGTATGTGTCTGTGTGTGTGTCTGTGTGTGTTTGTATGTGTCTGTGTGGCATGTGTGTCTGTGTGGTATGTATGTCTGTGTGTCTGTGTCTGTGTGTGGTATGTGTGTGTGTGCGTGGTATGTGTGTCTGACTGTGATGCTGGAGATAGAGCAGCATGCTATTATAATGTTTGCCGGACCTGTGCTAGACCACTGAGATCTTCACAGCCCTTGGCTATCTTCCTTAAAGAGTTATTTATTTGAGATTTTTACTTGCCTGTACATGGGTCAGCATGAGCTTATGTGTGCCATATGAACAAGGAGCCCAAGGAGGCCATAAGAGGGCATTCATTAGTTGTGAGCCACCATGACGGTGTTAGGAACCAAGCCTAGGTCCTCTGGAAGAGCAGCAAGTACTATTAACTGCTGAGCGATCTGTCCAGTCCCTTGGCACTCGGCTCTTGGACAAAGTTTCACTGTGTAGCCCAGACTGTCCTTACGTGCACGATTATCCTGCCTCAGGCTCCCAAGTGCTGAAGTAATAATACATGTGCACCGTCACAACTGTTTCAAGAGGGTGCTTCTTAAGGTGTGTAAATTACAGCTTAACCAAGCAGCAAGGCAAATAACAAATGTGAACATCAATACACACATTATTATCATATGCAGTAAACAGTATCTCTGGTCTCTACCCACTCTACAGACCTGCTGAGTGTGGTTCCGTGCCCTGGGAAGGGGCTGAAAGATCAGGACGAAGAACCACTGGGCTCTAAGGGATACGGATGTTAAGAGCTCTTTATTGGAGAGCCTCCACACCCTGTTCCCATCTGAAGAAGAAAGGCTGTAGAACAAGGTTGCAGCCAATGCTGGAGGGGTGCAAGTGGGGACAGACATTGACCAGGGTGCTGACATACTGAATTGCCAAGCAGAATCTAAGGAGAAGAACAAGAGATGAAAATACAAGCTGTTGTGACAGGTAATGAGGCCATTTGAATATGGCCTCTTGCTCTGAAGCCATCAAGCCTTCATTTCTGTTTTGTTTAAGAGGGGAAGAGAAATGACCAACAGAAAAAAATTGGCAGGTGACATGGAAGGCCTTGGGGGCATCTGGATTTTATTATCTGCCTCTCATCTTTTATTTAACAACAAGGAAACAGAGTTTCTGAGCACGGGGGTGGGAGGGGGGTAATAAGAGTGGCGGAACATTCTTGTGTACTGCAGAGGGAAGCCTGGAGCTGGGCTAGACAGAAGGCCGTCCTGCGTGGGTTATGGGAGGCTGGATGCCCTTGGATCCTGAGGCAGAGGGATTTGACCTTGGAGCATAGACAGGAAGCTAGGGCTTCACGTGTTAAGGCTTTGGAGAGCTGAGCTGAGATCTAATTTGGTTGGGTAGTGCGGGTAGGACCTGTAGGAAATTTACTTTCTTCATCTGTATTCTGATAATTGATCATGCCTTGGGATTGTGAGTGTTAGTGGAAAATTATAAAAATTATAATGCTTTTAGCTCAGGGGGAAATACTAAACAGAGCTGGACAAATGACCCCCGCCATTGCGTTGGGGGAGGGTGTGGGTATGTGCTTATGTGCATATGTGTGCATATGTGTGTGTGTGTGTGTGTGTGTGTGTGTGTGTGTGCAGTGCATCTATGTACATCAGTGAAGGTGCTCACATATGTGCATGTGCATACACGTGAGAGTAGAGGTCTGTGCTGGCTAATTCTATGTCAACATGACAAAAGCTAGATTTGTCTGAGAGAAGGGGATCCCAACTAAGAAAATGCCTCCTTAAAACGGGGCTGTAGACAAACCTGTAGAGCATTTTTCTTGATTAATCATTGATGAGGGAGGGCTCAGCCTATGGTGAAAGGGGCCATTCCTGGACTGGTGGTCCTGGTTGTATAAGAAAGCAAGCCAGGGGAAGCAAGCCAGTAAGCAGCACCCCTCCATGGCCTCTGCACCGGCTTGAGTTCCTGTCCTGGCATCAGGGATGGGCTATGGATGTGTACATCGAACAAACCCCTTTCTCCCCCAACTTGCTTTTTAGTCCTGGTATTGATCACAGTGATAGAAACCCTAAGACTCGGTCAGAGATCAATGTCAGTGTTGTTCCTTGATTTTTTTAAAACTTCTCAAAAATGTATAATAACTTGTGGGAGTGGAGAAGAGCGGGTGTGCCACAAGACACAGAGAGGACAGAGGGTAATTTACAGAAGTCAACTGCTCCCAGAGCCCAAACTCAAGTCATAAGGATCCGTGGCAAATGCCATTTACCCACTGAGCCATCTCCTTGGAAAAAGGGTTTATCTTACAATTCCAGTTTCTAGCTGTGGTGGTTTACAAGAAACATCATCTGCATTCTTGGGAACTTGAACACTTGATCTCCCGGCCACCTGCGATCCAGCTGTTTGACCCTTGACTCTTCTGAGTCAGGGATAGACAAACCAACCAGTTCAACCCACTGGGTACGTCAGGGATGGAGAAGAGCCAAAGATCTCCCCCATTTTATTCACTCTTCACTTTAGTCATCTGGGGAAGCGTGGTGGGGGTGAGGCGTGTGAGTGGGGCATCCTTTCATGACTGGGAGTCAGGGCCAGCCGGCAGCTGCCCCTACCAAAGCGGGGCTCATTAACCAGTCACTCAGGGGAAAGGGTAGATCAAAAATTGAATCTCAGTGATCTCTTATTCTTTTTGGAGCAGCAGGTGGAAGAGTTACATGAAGGTTGCAGATTATAAGCCCGGCCATTCTTTGAAGAGGTTAGTTCTAGTCATCTTGCCTGAGTGCCCCACCCCCGTGCTGAATCCTCACAAGAATGGAAGGAGCAGCACAGAGAAGAAGCCCTGAGACCTTGGGGAGCAGAATGGCAGCAGACCCCCAAAACTCACCCTCACTCCTTCCATCCATTCCTCTATCCTTTCCACTCCATCTGTCTGTCCCTCCATTCCTCTGCCCCTCTATCCCTCCATCCTTCATCCCTCACCCCTCTATCCCTCATCCCTTATTCCCTTCCCCATCTGTCTATCCTTCCATCCCTCATTCCTTTATCCCTTCATTCCCTTCATCTGTCTGTCCCTCATCCCTCATCCCTTCATCCCTTTCCCCATCTGTCTATCCTTCTATCCCTCCATCTCTCCATCCTTCTGCCCCTCCAGCCCTCCATCCTTCTATGACTATATCCCTTTGTCCCTGTCTGACCATCCCTTCATCCTTCCATCCCTCGATTCCCTCCATTCCTTCACCCCCTCGCCTGTCTGTACCTCTATCCCTTTACCCCTCTGTCCCTCATCCCTCATTCCTCCATCCCTTATCCCTATATCCATCATCCCTCCATCTATACTCCTTGGCTCTTGGAGGCATGCAAAGAAAGGGAAACATCCCCAGGGTCCCAGAAGAAGGGACAAGGGGTAGGATACTGTAAAGGACAACACTCTACCTGGCACCTTACTGACGCCTCATTTCATCCTGCCCAACCCCTTCTGAAACAATTTATCCTCTGAGAGGATTAGCACTTCTCCATGGTCACACAGCAAGCAGAGCACAGTCCAAACATGGGGCTTTGAATTTGTCTGCAGCTATGAGCTCCGGGTGGTAATGGGTGCTGTCTAGAAGTGTTGTTGGTTGTCTTAGCCAAGGCTGGAGTTGCTGCTCGGCATCTGGTTGGCAGAGGCTGAGACCACCCTTTATCCCCAGGACCCATCAGAGTTACCCAACAGATACCCACAGTGCCCAGGAGCTGTTTCTCACAAAGCTCCCCCAGTCTCACCATCTCCCTGCAAGTTCTAGAAACTTCTACTTTGGGTTTGGGTTTTCTTCCTGGCACCCTGGTGAGACTCACCTGGGAGTGGGCAGGTATTTAGGAGGCTGCCTTTCTGGGTTGCTCGAGGATTTAAAAACCTCATCTAAATTCACGCTCACGTTCCAATTTCCAGCCAGCCAGAGACAAAGTTCTCATTAAGGGCACGGTGGAAGCTTCTCTCCACTGAGAGCAATAAGAACCTGTGCTCCCTCGCAGTGAGGTGCGGCTGTAATTAACCATAATGAAACCCCTAAGCTGGCCTCATGCTGGCACCAAGCTTCATACTTTGGACCACTCTCTCCACCTCCAGACCTCTGCAAAGAAACACTCAGGAGCCACCCCCTTTCCCACAGCCCCAGAACAAGGCCCACAGGGGCAGGCTATGGAGCACAGAGAGAGCTGTAGGTCCCAAGTTTACCTTGGCATGGTGCTAGGCCATGGGAAAGTCACTGAAGCCAACAGGGGCAGTGGACTCTCATGGCACTCCCAGTTGTGTCAGGAAGTGGGATGGTTTGGTTTTGGTCAACTTGACACAAACTGGAGTCGTGTGGAAGAGAGAACCTCAATTGAAGAACTGCCTCCCTCAGATTGGCCTGTGGGCACATCTGCGGGGGTGTTTTCTTGATAAACGATTGATGTGGCAGGGCCTGATCTACTGTGCTGGTAATCCTGGGATAGGTGAGAAAGCAGGCTGAGGGCTGCTGAGAACACTGGCTGCTCTTCCAGAGGGTCCTGAGTTCAATTCCCAGCAACTACATGGTGGCTCATGACCATCTATGAAGGGATCTGATGCCCTCTTCTGGCATGTAGGTGTGCATGCAGACAGAGCCCTCCTACATAGAAGGAGGAAGAGGAGGAGGGGGAGGAGGGAGGAGAAGAAGAAGAAGGAGAAGAAAGAAGAAGAAGAGGAGGAGGAGGAGGAGGAGGAGGAAGAGGAGAAGGAGAAGGAAGAAGAAAGCAGGTTGAGAAAGCCAATAATCAGCACCCTCCATGGCCTCTGCTTCAGTTTCTGCCCTGTCTTCCCTTCATGATGGACTCTAACAAGTAAACCCTTTCCTCCCCAAGTTTCTTTTGGCATTTTTGGTGCCAACCACAGCAATAGGTTAACTAAGACACCACCTCTCCTTCCACTCTTCCATCTGTTTGTCCATCTGTCCTTCCACACACTCATCAAATCAACCCATCCACCCACCCAGCAATCCTTGCACGCATGCAGCAAATACTCTCTGCCAACCTTCTGTGCATCAGTATTCAGGTTACCAAGGCAACCGAGTCCCTTTCAATACAAGCATCATGGGAGTGCTGCCCTGCCCCAGGGCCTTTGCATGTATGTTCTCTCTCCCTGAGCATCTTCTTCCATGCCTGTTACACACCTGACTGTTTCTGTGTTTGAGCCTCAGCTCACGGGACAGCCTGAGCCTCTCCACTGTCCTCCATCTCAACATCCTAGGAGGTCCACCACAGCACAACGTGACACCAAAATTGCTCTTACTTGTGATACTGTAAATGTTGTGTACTTCCCATGCAAAAATCCAACCTTCTAAATTTTGCACCAAAGCCTCAGCACATGACACATGGCCAATGTTTAAGAAATAGTTATTGAAGGAAAAGGATGAAGTGGAACCAGAAAAGTTAGCTCTGACAGATGTGTGGCCTCTAATATGACAGCTTAGACTGTGCCATTCAATATGGTGCCCAATAGGCAGGTGTGGCTGGTGAGCCTCTTCAGTGTAGTGATGCTCAGACAAGATGGAGGTTTTATAGGACATGGTGTGTGTGTGTGTGTGTGTGTGTGTGTGTGTGTGTATGTATGTGTATATATGTATGTATGTATATCTGTATGCATGTATGTATGTGTATAAGCATGTATATGTCTATGTGTGTATTTATGTGTGTATATGCATGTATATTTCTATGTATATGTGTGTTTATGTATGTATGTGTATATATGCTTATATGAGTGTTTATGTGTGCATATATATGTATGTATGTATGTATGTATGTATGTGTGTATTATGTGTTTATATATGTGTGTGTACATATGCACAAGTGCCCATGGAAGCCAGAAGAGCTTCTCAGAGCCCCTAAAGCTGGTGTAGCAGGTAGTTGTGACTACATGTTGTCACAATACCTGATCACTGACTCAGTGAGTTAAAATAATGAATTAAAACCAACCCCATTGGTTCCTGTGCAGGTCTCTGGAGTGACTGTGAGAGGTTCTGAGTAACAAGTGTGGTAGCCTCCTGTCTGCTTCATGGAACCTACTCCTGACTTCCTCCTAATTAACTCTTTGACCTTGGTGCAGTCAATTAACCTCAAGGAGGCTCTGTTTCTCTGAGCAACAAGTTAATGTGAGTATTTCTGACCTGCCAACTTTGCAAGGCAGCGATGTAGCTAAAGGAGATAACAGAAGGGCAAACAGCTTCGGGAGAAGCCCACACCAATCACAGTTTCTCTCTCTCTCTCTCTCTCTCTCTCTCTCTCTCTCTCTCTCTCACACACACACACACACACACACACACATTCTACATATTGATTACTATAAACTCAAATAACAATAATGTCCTCTAATTACTACCTTCTAACCAAACTACTCCAAATTCTATTTATATTCTTGGGAGTTAACATATTTCATCTTACCCTTGAAGCTTCTAGCGCACACAGAATACGTGAGACCCACTGGCTCTTTGCATCAAGCTGAAACAGAGGTAATGGGCATCATTCATGTGCATTCAACCTTCACACATTCCTTCTAGATTGCTAGGAGCACGTTTGGAAGCGATACACACACACACACACACACACACACACACACACACGCACACACACATACACACACACACACACACACATACACACACACACACACACACACACACACACACACACACACACATACACACACCAAGAACTATAAAAACTAAAGAAGAGAAATATACCATGGACCACACATGCAGATTTGAGTGTGACAGTAAGGAGTAGCTCTCATGCCTGCTGTAGGCTTCATGGTGATAAAGGATCATGTAAGACTGAGGCCTGAATGAACTCTGCCCTTTGCCTGACTCTTGCACTCTCAGAAGGACCCCACATTGACTCAGGAAGCAGGTACAGATATATCTGAATGTCACACATCTCTCTTCATTCTAATCTCCATTTTAGACCGGAGCTTCTCAGTTGTCTTTCAATCCAAATAAATCTTTCCAACTTTGCTACAGAGTCTCGGCACTGACAGTAATATCCAGACACATAGCTTCACCCAAAAATTCTTTTGCTTCTGTCCTGGGCCCGGTGTAGACTCTCTGAAGGAGGTTTGGGACTAGGCTTGAGGACCAACCTTCGCAGGGTACAGATCATTTGCTAACATGTCTGGCTTTGGGCCTTCTGTTCTTTCAGAGGTAAAGAGGAAAATTTTGTTTGTGGGATATCTGAAATTAACCCAGGGCCATAGCTGGGTTAAACATTGATGAGGATTCCGTGACAATGGGCAGAAGACTCCAAAGCTAGCTGTAAATCAGATTGCTTAGTCTGGGTAGAGACCTAAGTGACGACCAACACCACGCAGCGGTGAGATGCAATAAGGAACAAACCAGCTGTAGTTTCCTTCTCAGCTAATGGCAGAGCTCTTAAAATCTGCTCTTCTTACTCTCCCGGGACCCGTGTGGGTTTTCCCCTTCCTCTCCAGCTCCTGGATGTACCACCCAGCATCCTTCGGCTATCCTGGCCTCTGCTCCTCGCTGCCTAACTTCCAAAGTTGGTACTGGCAGTGAACTGCCACTTTCAAAGCTAGAGTTGAAGCAAGGCGCATTCATTTCCAGATTCTCCAGGGCCACCTGAGCGGGTGGGTGACTCACTCCCCTGATAGACTCCTATGACCCTGAAGATGGTGCCAAAGAAAACAGAGTCACTGTGCCAACTTCCACTGAACCTCAAGGTAGCCCTACATAATGCAGGCTGATCAAAAACTAATGTCTTATTTATTATTTAGATGTAGATGGGGAAGGGGGTAGAGGGAGGAACTGGGAGGAGAGGAGGAGTGGACTGCGGAGGGTGAGCGAGCAGACTGTAGAAGCAACACAGCTTCTTGGACAGACAGAAGCCACACAGATTCTGGGACAGACCCCCCCCCCATTTGGACTGCAGACATCCAGGCAACTTCTCCACCAGAGGAGAGGTGGCCACCTGGGAGGGCTGTGATCCCCAGAGCAGGTAAGGGAGCCATCTTGTCTCCCGGGTCCCTCTGAGACCAGTCTGTACAGATCAGCTTTCAGACTGTGGAGGGTGAGCAAGCAGACTGCAGTAGCAACACAGCCTCTGGGACAGACCCCTGTTTCAGGCTGCAGACATCCGGGGACCTTTCCCACCAGAGGAGAGGTGGCTGCCAGGGAGGGCTGCAACCCCCAGAGCAGTCTGTGCAGGTGAGCACACAGACTGAGGTGGCAACCCATCTTCTGGGACAGGCCCTGTTTCGGGCCTTCATCTTCAACCAGGAGGCAAGTCTGAACACCAGACTTCCGTGCACCTTCCCTGCAAGAGGAGAGCTTGCCTGCAGAGAGTACTCTGACCACTGAGACTCAGAAGAGAGATAGATTCCCAGGACAGCTGACAGAGGCTAACAGGATCACAGGAGGAACAGGCTCCAGCCAGAGACAACTATAACAACTAAATCCAGGGATTACCAAATGGCGAAAGGCAAATGTAAGAATCTTACCAACAGAAACCAAGACCGCTCACCATCATCAGAAACCAGCACTCCCACCTCAACCAGTCCTGGATACCCCAACACACCCGAAAAGCAAGATTTGGATTCAAAATCATATTTCATGATGCTGGTAGAGGACCTTAAGAAGGACTTTAATAATTCACTAAAAGAAATACAGGAGAACACTGCTAAAGAGGTAGAAGTCCTTAAAGAAGAAACACAAAAATCCCTTAAAGAATTACAGAAAGGAGAGGAGGGAGGGGAAGCTGACATCAGGATGTAAAGTAAATAAATAAACAATAATAATAGCCAGGCATGGTGGTGCATGCCTTTAATCCCAGCACTTGGGAGGCAGAGGCAGGCAAATCTCTGAGTTCGAGGCCAACCTGGTCTACAGAGTGAGTTCCAGGACAGCCAGGGATACACAGAGAAACCCTGTCTCAAAAAACCAAAAAAAAAAAAATGATAATAATAATAATAATAAGATGATGATGATTATGATGATGATTTAGATGATATAAGTCAGCTTCATCTACCTAAAACCCACCCACATGCTACCTCATGGAGCAGGTAGACATATGAACATCTGGCCCAGCAAACTTCTATCATCCCCTGAATACCGTGATGGTTTCAAAGTTGTGTACAGGGCTAAAGATAACTTAGTCAGGATCGGGACCGTCACAAAAACCTTTGACAAAGCAGTTTCCTTTTCCACTAAGAGCAGAAGCTTAGAACCACTCGAGAAGCAGACTTGGAGGAGAGAGAGAGAGAGAGAGAGAGAGAGAGAGAGAGAGAGAGACCATATAGACTGAGTTTCTCAGACTTCATTTAAGCACCTAGATCCAACTTATCTAAAGCCACCATCCAAGAGAGCCTCCCAGTTATGAAAGCCAGCCAATGCACTTTGTGGGAGAAGCAGGAGTCACCTGTGGTTCCATCAAGCAAAAAGGGCAACGGAAAGGGCTTTCGGAAAGGAATCCACTTTTCCGACGTTCATTAAAATACTAACTCCACGCAGATTAATGGTGTGGTGTCTAGAGGTGTTTAGGGGGGTGCTGATGAAAGGCTCACTAACTAGGTTATGAATTAAATGCAGACAGTCTCTTCTAACATCGATGCAAAGGATTATGGGAAAGGCACCTTCTCGGAGAGTCACTTCTACCAAACCCCACTGGCCGCTGTGGAGAAAAGGATCAACACTGCTCAGCAAAGCTCAGGTTCAGGTGAGTCCCTCCAGGTGGGATAATTCAGAATTAGTTCCTGGACCTGTCCATCACTGTGGCTTTACATATCTCACCCCTTCCGTGCTTTCCTGGTTAGCATCCATCATCAGCTTGATAGAGACACCTGAGAGGAAAGCCTCCATTGAGGGACCGCCCATATCAGGGTAGGAAATGGGGTGGGGTGAGGTGGGTAGGGGTGGAGTTTCTTGATGGTTAATTTTGATGTGGGAAGACTAGGGACCACTGTGCAGCAACATCCCGGAGGCAGGTGAGTCTGGAATATGTAAGAAAAGCTCCCCCTCCTCCACCACCCCAGCATAAGCCTGGGAGGGAGGCAGTAACCTAGCAACCGGCATCCTCCACAGGTTCTGCTTCAAGCTCCTGCTTGGGTCCCTGCTCTAGCACCCCTCCATGATGGTCTGTGTCCTGGAAGTGTTAGTTAAATAAACCTTTTCCTGTCCTAAGTTGTTCTGGGGTGGAGTATTTTATCACAGCAACAGAAAGCAAAGTGAGCTGTGCGCTTTTGAAATAGGGTACTGATATTGTCAAATGGGATAATATAGGGTCACCATCTCCCTACAAAAAGGAACTTGAAATTTCCCAACTGGATGCTCAAGGGCTGACTCAGTAATCTTTCTGTTCGGCTAGACTTTAGGGGGGTGCAGGAGCGACACAGCCTGAAAAGGTTGGAAAGTTCTCTATTTGTTTTGCAAGACTGACAGCCTGCAGGTTAACATCAGGATTGTAGGGAAACTGAGTCTGGATCATAGAAGGTTATAATCTGGGTAAGTGGGAAAACTTTTTTATATACAGAAAATTCTATATTGGGAAAATATAGACATTTATAACTTCTCTTGATAAACTGGATCACAGGTCCACCCTGATATGCTAGTAGCCAACCAGAGAGGTACTGTAGCTGGTCTTTGCTACTTTGTGGGTTCCTCTTTTTCTAATCTTTTATTCCCTCTATCCCTGGTTTCATGTTCTATCACTAATAGGAGAGGAAGGAGGAAAGAGAGGACAGAGATCCTTAAATCTAATTTTTTTTTGTTTCCTCTTTGAGCATGACTACTAACAAATTGCAACCAATACCCTTAGACATCCAACAACCATCCACCCCCTATCAAGGCTCTGGCATTTATATACCCTCTGAAAATTTCCCCAGAATTTGAAATCACAGAAACTCTCTGCAGCTAGCAAAACCACGCCTCTGTTAGAGCTCGAGACAAATCATAGTCAACTGCTACAAAGCAGCCCTATATCCTACACCTGGGATTAAAACCAAAATATTAAAACTTAAAATATTTCTGTGATTTTTTTTTTAGAGAAACCAAAATTCCAGCATCCTCACTACAGGGTAGAGTGTCCCCAAATTAAGGTGGACTTGGGTCACTCCAGTGCACCCCATTCCTCGGCATTCTCTAATGTGACCCGTTTCTCTGAACCCAAATGCCAGCTCCCACTATCTTCACACAGCAGGCAGATCCTCCTTGCCCAGTGAACTCTCCTGTCTATCCTCAAGAGGTATTAGGGATTCCAGGGACTGACACACACAGATGCATTGATTGTTTAAGCACAACCAGCTGGAGGTGAAATAAGAGTCTTCCCAAAGCTTCTAGCTTGACCTTATAGAATGAGAATGCCAAACCAGGTCGACCAGATGTCCTGGAGCTTCCTGAGGCCAATGTGTTAGAAGCTGTTGCCTTTTTCCATGCATAGTATCCCTATCCATATGAAAGGAACTTCTTGGCAACTGCTACTTGACCCTCTCCACCCCTTAGTTAAATGGTTCTCAACTGGTGGGTCACCACCCCTCTGGCAAATCCATGTCTCCAAAAATATTTACATTACGATTCACTAACAATAGCAAATTTACAGTTATGGAGTAGCAATGAAAATAAATTTATGGCTGGGGGTGGTCATCTCATCATTAAAGGGTTGCAGCATTAGGAAGGTTGGGAACCACTTTCTTAGTCACTTTTCTGTGAGGAAGGGGGGCAACTTGTTTGGAATCTTCTAGAAAGACCTGAATCGGTGGAGCCAGAGTTGGAGGTAGAACACTTGCTGAGCTTATATGAACCCCTGGATTGGGTCCCCAGCACTGTATAAAACTAGTGTGGTGGGGCATGCCTAAAATCCCAGCACTCAGAGGTAAAGGCAAAGAGGATGGAGAGTTCAAGGTCATCCTCTGCATGGCTAGTTCAAGGCCTGGGATGTATGAGATCCTGTCTAGGGAGGAAGAGGAAGATGGAGACTTAAACCCTCATTTTTCTTCAGATCCCAGCAAGCTGCCTGTAAGAAACACTGGCTTGGAGTGGTACCTTGCTTGAGATCACACCCACTCAAGCAAAGCCTGCCAGGGACAGTATTGCAATCTAGTCCTCTTCCAAGGAGGAAGGAGGGCCATTGCTTAAATGTTCCAAACACCACAAAGGTCCCCAGACCCATAGCTGTTGTCATCTCAGGGGCTCAGTTGCCTTTGTAAAACTGTCTTGAAAACTGTGGGTGCTTTGTCGCCCTCCCTCCCTGGCACATCTGTTCATAGCACTCTTCCCTTCTTGACTGACAAAGCCCTTTCCTTGACCCCACATTAATCTTTTTAAATACTAAGAAGCAGATATTTCTATATCTGAGGGCCCCAGATTAACAAAATGAGCATTCACCTGTCCCCAGAGGTGCCTACTTTCCAGTGCAATGGACACTCTGTTTCCTAAGTAGGTACCTACTGGAATATAGCCACACCACAGCATCACTACCTGCCAGGGATGGGAGAGTTCTCAGGAGAGATAAACACAGGCGTCAGTAAGTGCAAGGCACCATCTGGACCAGCAACACTCCAAAACTTCCTGCAGTGATGGAGGGGGCTGTGTGCCAGGGCCATTCAATGTGGGAGTCACTGCAGGAAGTTCAGCCAGTGCATTGTGTGATCTAAGGCGTACTCAGGGTTAATCTGAGTTAGTAAATTAATGACCACCTCGCAGCTGCCAGCCAATATATTGGACAGCAAAGGTCTAGATGTTGCCACAAGTAAGATCTGGTAGACAAATAGTGTCTGAATGCACTCAGAGAACACAGAAGTAGGGTGCCTGGAGAATTGGGGGTTTCTTCCTCTATCCCAGGTCATTGCTCTCTCAGAATGTGGAAATGGTGTATCCTGTTCCCATAGCTACAAAAGCAAAATTATGGGATGTAAGGATGGTGGGAAATCTGTCTATCCAACAAAGAGGCCAAAGCCATTTGTGGAGTGACCAGAAATGGGCCACTTCTACTGTGGGCTACCTATGAGGATGGTAGCCCTAATGGTGGACAGGATGATTGTACAGATAGCAGAAAAAAGCCATGCTTGCTGTGTGTACAGAAGGCAGCCCAACAGAAGAACAAGGCCAAACCCCCAGCAGCACCAGGAAGCCTTGCTGGGGTCCATGTGACCAACACGGAGGGGAGAATCCATCTGACCTGCCCTTTGGTGGGAAGAGGACATTTGTTATAGCTCAGCTAAGACATCAGCTTTCCCATATTGAGACTTGAACAAGTGTAGCTGTTACAACAGACCTATCACCACATTTCCAAGCAATGGATGCCTCCATGTGTTATTGGGGTCTCATGGAAGGGGCTTGGGGAGATGGCTCAATGTTGAAAATCCCGAGAGAATCCATGTACAAAGCCTGACAAAGCGTGGCCATCTGTGATCTCGGCACAGAGAGGATGGAGCAGGAGGGTCTTGGGAGCTTGTTGGTCCTACATGGCAAGGTCCAGCCTGCCTCAAAAAATCTGTAGATGGCATCCGAGGAACAACACCTTTGGTTGATCTCTTGAGTCGGCTCATACAACATGCAGGGTTTATATACAGCCCTACATACACATAAGTAAATAAGTAAATAAACAAAGTCTCACAATAGCCCTGTAGGCCAAATATTATCTCTACAGATGAGGAGACTGGGGGCCATAAAGGTCAAGTGAGTTGTTCACAGGCCATCAGGTAAGCAGCAAGCCTGGCATTTGAATCTAGATCTTTCCCCCACCAAAGCTTTCCTTAATGATGCATGTCGCCTTCTGAACAATAAAAATGTTAATGCATGTAACATGTAAAATTTAGTTAAATCCCAATAAAACCTGGGCCTGTATCAATATGCTGCACGTGTCAATATCCTGGCTTTGACAGCATTACAATAAGGTAGAGGCCTTCCTGGGCAGTGCTGAGCGGGGGATGACTAGCTGAAAGGAACATAGGAAGTCCTGTGCTATAACATTTTATGCATCTTAGTGGTTCACAATAAAGGCCAGTTGAGGAACAGCAGTCAGACATGGTACCACAGCTGTCATCCCAGCACCTACAAGTCCTCTCTGAGAACGAGGCTAGCCTGGTCTACACTGTGAGTTCCGGGCCAGCCAGGGTTGCATAGAGAGACTCTGCCTCAAAACAAACAAGAAAGACAACCCAAAGAAAGAAAGAAATCATTTGTGGGAAGCAGGCACGTCAGCACCCTCCAGAGACTCTTCCCCTAGGAGAGCTATGGCAGGAGGAGCTACCCTGAGCTACAGCATGAGGCCCTGTCTCAAGACAAGAGTTATGGAAGCCCGATAAGGTTCTTTGAGCTTGTGAAAAACGATGTTCCTTATGGTGCACCTGCACTGTCGGACAAGGACTTGTAGGAAAAACCCCAAATATGACTCTGTAAGGAACTCAGACTTCCTTTCTTGTCTATTTCATTCCAAGTTTTATAGCATGATGCATTTGGTGGGTGGGGCTAGAGTTCCAAGTCTACCAAACCTGCCTGTGTTGGCTTTCTGTCGCTGTGATAAGCTTCACGACCAAAAGCAGCTTGTGGAGGAAACAGGGTTCATTCATGGTATATTCATAGGTCACACTCCATCCCTGAGAAAAGTCAGGTCAGGAACTCCAAGGCAGGATCTTGAAGCAGCGACCACAGACAAAAGCTACTTACTGGCTCATCCTGGGCTGACAGCCAGCTAGTCTTCTTATCCAGCCCAGGATGACCTGCCTAGGGATGACACCACCCACAGTGGGCTCCCACGTCAAGCAGGAATCAAGAAAGTGCCCCACAGACATGCCCAGAGGCCACTTCATGGAGACAATTCCCTGAATGAGATTCCCTCAGATAATTCTGGGCTATATCAAGTTGGCAGCTGGAGCTAACCAGGACAAATAAGTAGAAACTCCTTGGAAACTGGGATGGTAGAGGTATTACAACATCACCCACCTTCTATGCAGGTGTAGAAACTGGACCAGCTGTGAATTATGATACCCTAAACAACTTCATTTCATTTGGTCTTGAAATGCTAGGAGGCTCTGGGCTGGCTGTGTTGCTGGAAGCTTGTATCACACATCTCTCTGGATCTGGAGCAGTAAACAGACTTACTACCCTCACCGCACCAACTCCGGGCTACTGGATGTTCCCGTGAGCCACATCAAACAGATAGGTGGTCTTCAAGGCAGGGACATGGCAGGCATCACCAGCCAGATGCTCAGGAGCGTGCCAAGAATGGATAGGAGGCATCAGCAGAGAGAAGGGTAGACTTTGTTCCCTCTGAGGGATGGCTGTTGGCGAGCCATCAGTGCTGGCTTGGTGAGTCACTCATTAGCCAAGAAGAAACATGACCTTTTCCTGTAAACTGTAGAAAGACTAGAAGTCTTGTCGCTAGAGCCACAGGCAAGAGGGGGTTATGAGGCCGATGCCCTAACTCAGCCAGGACATTCTTGGGGCAAGAGATAGAGAGAGAGAGAGAGAATAGAATAATAAACAAACAAACCAAAAACCTGTTAGTGAGGACAGACACCTGGCTCTGTGGGGAAAGGAAGCTAGCCAGCAAGCCTGACAACTGGAGTTCAAGGCCATCCCCAGGACCACAGGGTAGGAGGAGAAAACCAGCTCCTACAAGTTGTCCTCTGGCCCACATACATTCTGTGGCAAACATCCCCATACCCAAACACTATAAATAAATAAGTAAATACATAAATAAATGTAACTCTACACTCTTAAAAAAAGAGAGAGCAAGGAAGCAAGTCATTCAGTCCAACAGAGAAGTGGAATTCCAACCCAGTTTCTCTCTCTCTCTCTCTCTCTCTCTCTCTCTCTCTCTCTCTCTCTCTCCTTCCCTCCCAACATAGCTTTATTTAACAGCTCATGTCCTCTTTTAAGTAATAAACTGTTTGGGTTTGGCTCTTTTAAAACAATGCATGGAGAAATATACTAACCACCGAAATGTGAAAACATCTGCCCTGTGGTGACAGCATGCATGTGATGCCCATGCCCTGGCTTTAACAAAGTGCTAAAGTTGTGAGAGCACTGTCATTCAGGAGTGTGCTGGTTGGTCATCAACTGTGACACAACTCTAGACCTATCTGGGGAGAAGTCAAAACTCACTTGAAGAATTGACTCCATCAGACTGACCTGTAGGCAAGTCTGCAGGCTAACTTCTTGATGAATGATTGATGTGGGAAGGTCCCGCCCACTCTAGGCAGGGCCATCCCTGGGCTGGTGGTCCTGGATCTATAAGAAAGCAGGCCAAGCAAGCCATGGGGAACAAGCCAGTAAGCAGCACCTCTCCATGGCCTCTGTTTCAGTTCGTGCCCTGATTAACCTTAATGGCACACTGTGACACAGAAGTATAAGTCAAATAAGCTCTTTCTCCCCAATTCACACTTGACTAAGATCCCAGAAGACCCAGTGGTGTGTTTGTGGACTTGTGGGCTTGTGAGTCCCCACACCTTGACTTACTGTATGCAAAGATTAACGTGAGTGTGGTCATAAGCCCATCTCAGACGCTAGAAACTACAAAGCATGCAGAAGAAAAGGGAGACTGTGTTGACAAGGCTGGGCTTGGCTGGCTGCTTAAGAAACAGAAGGCACCATGTATGATGAGAGAAAAGGAATTCATGACCCAGACTCCATCGAGATGCAAACTTCATCTCTTTGAGAGACAATTAATTAGAGGAAAGAGAGCTAATGACTGGGGGGGAAATGTCCATATCTCTGATATAGGACACACAACCCAGTAACTACAATGTAAACATCCCAATTAAAAAGAGGCAAAAGGATGCGTGGGTGATTCACATTCTGACAGGAGGACATGAGCCAGTGAGACGGCTCAGTGGGCACAGCCACCCAGCCTGACGATTTCAGCTCCATGTCTGGGATCTACATGGCAGAGGGAAGGAAGTGACTCTCACAAGGTGTCCTCCGTTCTGCCATCCACAGGTGCACTGAGGCAAGTATGCACGTATATGTACATGCAGACATGTAAATCATACATGTATAGGTATATATACACACACATGTTTCACACACATGCACACACTTGGGGTTGGGGGAGGCAGGAAATTCATGGAAGGATGCTTGGCAGTTTTAAACATTGGGCAGCTTGAAACAGACAAACACACACACACATACACACACACACACATACACACACACACACACACACACACATACACACACACATACAATGGCATTCTAACCCCTAGTCCCCATTAGTGTGACCTTGGTTGGCAAGTTCAGGCCTTTGTACATGGGGGACATGTTAAGGTAAGGTCAAGCTGGATCAGAGACAGCCTGATCTCTCAGCTGGCGCCTTTATGATAGAGAGGAGCCTACTAACTTTATGAAGAGAGAAGCTGACTTTGAACACGGTGGCTCCGTGCCAGCGAATGCCAAGGATCGCCTGCAACCACGGCGATCACAAAGAGACAAGAAGGGAATCTGTGTAGAAGCTTCTGGGGGCTCACGGCTCAGTGAACACTTTGATTTGGGGGTTTCTAGCCTCTGGTCCATAAGTCAACAAACAGCACTGTCTGCCAATGCTCCACTGTATGGCACCGGAGAAATGACAGACATGCGAAGAACCGGTAAATTACTGTTTGGGTAGCAATGAACTGCCAATTGCTCACGCATGACAGAGACCCCGTGCCACACAGAGGCGAATCCCAGTGGCAGCATCTGAGGGAAAGGTGTTTCCCGAAAGAAGTGAGACAGCAAAGTGAGCGTATTTCATGCCTCCATCAACAGGGAATCCCAGAAGAAATCTAAGTTGTAGGATAAGAATCAGAAGTGTTGTTGCTTTCCCGTGGGTCTGATGGTTAGGAGACAGGCATGAAAGAACTTTCTAGAGTGGGTAAGACATGCTCCTTATCTTATCTGAGGTTGTGGGTACCAGGGAACATAAGTTATCAAAACTCACTCAACCTAGGGCCAGGGAGATGGCTTGGTGGATAAGGGTACCTGTTATATATATAAGCTTAGAGACCTCAGTTCAAATCCTCAGCCCCCACATACACACTGTGCCTGGAACTCCAGCTCTGTGGTGGAGACAGAGGGACCCAGAGAGTGATAAAGTGATTAAAAAAAATCCTACTGTAGCCTCTATTGTGCATATGCAGGTATGCACCCACATACTCATATGTACCCCACAAACTCAAACCCATTGAACTTAAAATCTGTGGCTTTAAAAAAAAAAAACTTTTGGGGGCTGGCAAGATGGCTCAGCGGGTAAGAGCACTGACGGCTCTTTCAAAGGTCCTGAGTTCAAATCCCAGCAACCACATGGTGACTCACAACCACCCATGCCTGAGCAAGCAGGGTTGACTAGAGCGAGCAGAGGTCCTAAAAATTAAATTCCCAACAACCACACAAAGGCTCACAGTACAGCTACAGTGTACTCACATACATAAAATAATAAGTAAATCTTAAAAAAACAACTTTTGGTAGAGTTTATTGCACATGTTTAGTGTGTGTGTGTGTGTGTGTGTGTGTGTGTGTGTGTGTGCACGCATGTGTTGGGGTAGGGCCCAGGTCAGGTTGAGCTTGTGGGGGTCAGAGGATAACCTGTGTGAGTTCTCTCCTTCCACCATGTGAGTCTCCCAAGAATCAAACTTGGCTCCTCGGGTTTAGAGGCAATCACCTTTACTGACTGAACCAGCTCGCCAGGCTGCCAGCCCTACGGTTTGTTGGATTGGGTTTTGTATTAAAAACAGGACCTCAGTTTTCAAAACTATAAATACAGAAGTTGAAGAGAAGAGCCAATGAGTACATGTGTCCCTCTCATGTAGGAATGAGGCAGAGAACAGAGAGCAACAGAGTGACTATGGGAAGGACCCATAAGCAAAGAAGCTGCTGCGAGGCCCCACCCCTGGCAAGTCTTGCCACTTTAATACACTGAGTTTGCCATGATTAAGTAAACTCTCAAATTCTTCACTGGAGGCCAAATTTGCCGAGCTACTCACAGTAAATTGGCCCCAGGCAGATACCCCAGCTGCAGTCCATCACAACCTGGAACGGGACATTAACTTCTGAGAGGCCCCTGCGGCTCGCAGAGCCCCAAGATTCCTCGCACATCAGGAAGAATCAGGAAAACTTAAGTGGGCAGCTGAGATTAAATCGGAACAGTGCTCTGGCATGAGCATCCTGAGAGATTCACCAAGTGAGGATAATGGCTTCGGAGACCCTTGGCTCTCTCCGTCTAGACTCAGCTCACATTTTGTATGATGCTTCTGGCTGGGACCTGATCTGGGGGTGACAGACACAGAGGGTCCTGGCAGGGCGGTGGCAACCTTAGGTCTTCAGGTTGCCTCTACCTCGTGGACCAGCCGTGGCAAGCAACTATGACAAGTGTGCAGTGCAGACAACCATGAACTGACCCTCACCCAGCTCTTGGTGCAGGGTCATGGAAGAACTGGAGAAGGTGCATGTGTATTAGGAATGGGTATGCCAACTGGGACAGTGCATAGGTATTAGGAATTGGGATGGGCTGGTTTCCTTTAGCATCATGCAACCAGCAGCTCCACTTCAAAGTGTTGCTGGGGAGTGGGGGTCTTCAATGAGCACAGAAGGGTTAGCAACAACAAATATACTCTACAGGCTTTCTGGCACCCACAGCCTGATATCAATGACAATGTAGCCTTTCTCCCTGAGAATAGACTCATGAGAGCCCCTCTTACCCGTACGTGTGTTGTGACAGCTATAGGGAAACACATCTTTGGATGCATTAGAACAGAAGCTGCATACAGCAACAGTGTAGAAGTGTTCTCACTCCTGACAGCAAAAACCAACAACAAAACAGCTTTGTTGAAGGAATGTGTGATGGTTAGTTTTAAATGTTAGCTTGTCACAAACCAGCATGCCCTGGGAAGAAAACCTCAACTGGAGAATTGTTGAGATCATGGTGGACGGTGAGCATGTCTGTGAGGGAATGTTTTAATTGTCCATTGAAATGGGTGGATCCATCCTGGCCCAACATGGGCAACGCTATTCCCTAGGCAGATAACCCTGAACCATTTAAAGAAGCAGGCAGTAGGGGTGTGTTCCTTTCTCTCTGCTCTTGACTGCAGATGGGATGTGACTGGCTGCCTGATTTCCTATCTTGACTTGCTTCCAACTATGACTGGGACCTGCCATTGGAAGCCGAATAAACCTTTTCCTCCCTTACGCTGCTTTTTTGTTAAGAGTGTCACAGCCACAGACATGAAACTTAAAGTGGACAGTGAAGGGTGTTTTCAGCCGCTGGCTCCCACATTACCCTACCCTGCGGGATCAAGGCTAGAAGAAACTGAAGTGTGCTCTGACAGGACCGACTCTGCCGCGAGGGAACTGAGGAATTAGGTCTCAACGTAAAACTGGTTTTCTTACTTGTTCTATGATGGGAACCAGGGGAAATCATTCATTCCTTCATTCACTCATTCATTCATTCATCCATCCATTAAACACTTCCTGAACCTTCCTCAATGGACTCCAAGCTATGTGGAAAGATTTGATCCTCTGGTACCTTTCTGGGCAAGGAGGCAAGAACCATCTCTTAAAAAGAGATGCTGACAAACCTGCCTCCTGGGTTGATGCAGGGTGATGCTAGAACACATGGAGCGGTAAACACTGGCTACTTCTGACATCAACTGTCTATTCTCTGATATTCAAATATACAGGCAGAAAGTTCTGGGTTTGGCCTCCTGAAAGGGGAACCATAGCCACTCACAAAGGCTGCCTTCCTGATGTTCAAAATATGATCCCACAGACAAAGCTGGGTCTAGAAAGGACAGCTACACATCTGCCTCCTGAAATCCATTGATTGGCTAGTCCTGTAGGAAAAGCTTCCAGGAGTCTGGCCATGATGGAGCAGGGCCTGTGTGGAAGTCCAGAGGGTTGTTAATGGGTTTACTTCTTCCTCTATTAATTTGAGTTAATGAATACCTCCAGCCTACAGGGAACAAGAGTGGGGAAGGGCAGGGCTCATTATGAACAACCAGAAGATTTCTGGCCACATTGGGTTTAAATGGCACAGGCCTAAGCCACCCATCAGGAGCTGTGACCTGGCCCTTGGAGGTGACGCGGGCAGGAGGTGTCTGGTACTCAAAGAGGGTCTGTGGCTCTGTTCTCAGCCAGCAGTCACCAGAAGCAGATGGCCAAGTCTCCCGTTGGCTTCCGCTCAGCCTCGCCACCAGAACCACCCTGCTGTGTGTGTGGTGTTCTGGGAAACTCGGGGCACACCTGCAAGAATTAATTAATGACAAAGAGGAAGGAAAGCACTCTGAGTAGCTGGACCAAAGTCTCAAGGTCAAAATGTAGTACAGCTGAAAGCAGGTGATGGCCCTCCTCACAGAGAGCCCTTCTAGAAGGTTCCCTACTGAGTGACTCAGAGTAAACTTGGGCTCTTACTTAAACCTCTGGTCCTTTCTTTCTCTCTCTCTGTCTCTCTCTCTCTCTCTCTGTCTCTCTCTCTCTGTCTGTCTGTCTCTCTCTCTCTCTGTCTCTCTCTGTCTCTCTCTCTCTCTTACACACACACATACTAGTCACTTTCCAAAGTGGCCCTAGTTCCAGGCATTGGCACCTCCCACTGTCCTGCCTGGGTATGCCCTCTTCTCTTTACCTGAACCCCTCTCCTCTCAGATTAGGCACAGACAAACTTCAAGCCAAAGGGCCAATCTGGCCCACCCCTTGTTCTTACAAATAATACTTTATTGGAACGTGCTCACACCCATCATTTGTATACTTTCCATGGCTGCTCTTCTTCCCAAATGGCAGAGTAGAATGACCCCAGTGGAGACCAGAGAGACGCAGAAAGCCCAATACCTTTACCCCTGGCTCCTCACAGAACTGTCTGCAGGCTCCTGTGTTAGAGGACAGTTCTCTGGGAAGCTGTTACTGGCTCAAAAGAAAAAGAAAAAGTCTTTAATGAGTATCGTCTAGATTTGTTTCCCCTATCAGCCCTTCTCCACTGAGTTATACCTGATGACTTCTCTGTCTCTTCTAGATCACAATCTTCTTAAAGAAAGAGTTTAGGTGACCAAGAAGAGGGCTCAGCAGTGTGCAAGCACGAGCGAGCAGCAGTGCCCAAGTGAGCAGCCAGGTGGTAGCATCCACTGCAGCCCCAGAGATGGGGAAGGAACAAAGGCAGGTAGATCAGTTCCCAGGAACTTGCTGGCCAATCAGTGTAGCCAGATTCAGTGGGAGATCCTGGCTCCCAAAGTGAGATAGAAAGCCAAGGGAGAAGTCGCCTGATAATGGCCTCTGCCTACCCCGCCTCACACATACACACACACACACACCACCACCACCACCACCACCAACAACAACAACAACAACACATAATGACCTCTGCCTACCTTGTCACACTCATGAGCGCACACACACACACACCAACAACACATAATGACCTCTGCCTACCCTGCCACACACATACACACACATGGACAAACATATACACAACAACAACAACAACACATAACGACCTCTGCCTACCCTGTCACACACACATACACACACATGCACAAACATACACATACCACCAACAACACATAACGTCCTCTGCCTACCCTGTCACACACACATACACACACCACCAACAAAAACACATTAAAAACAAAGTTTCTGGGGTTTTTTTTCATCTGTATTCCTGGACTCTTACAGGGACCTCTGACAACCCACAGGTCCTGCATGACAGGTGTAGCCCTCCTTACAAAGAGCCCTTCTAGGAGGCCAAGCATATACGTATACATATACATTTACATATACATATACATATACATATACATATACATATACATGTGTGTACATATATAGAGATACATAGATAGATGATAGATAGATAGATAGATAGATAGATAGATAGATAGATAGATAGAGATAGAGACAGGCGTCAGACAGACAGACAGACAGGAAGAGTGAGAAAACAAACAACTCTTAATGCTGGACAACGCAACGACAGCATTAAATAAACCTGAACTAACCCGCATTGCTGGCAACTTTCTCGGGAGACTGGCTAATTCTAGGCTCTGTTGTCAGTACCTGGGAAACAGGGCTCAGGTGCTCACCAGAGAAGCCTTTCTGGGGCATGGCATTACTGAGGCACTCAGAAACATGTCACCTGTACATGCATGTGTGAGAGAGTCCCAAGCAGACAGCCTTCTGTGACACTCATCACTTTGACAGGACCTAGAGTCACCTGTGAAGCACCCTGATGACCAGTTTTAAATGTGGGTGGTGCCATATTTTTTTTAAAAATTTTTTAGATATATTTATTTTATGTATATGAGTACACTGTAGCTGTCTTCAGACACACCAGAAGAGGGCATCAGATCCCATTACAGATGGTTGTGAGCCACCATGTGGTTGCTGGAAGAGGACCTCTGGAAGAGCAGTCAGTGCTCTAACCGCTGAGCCCTCTCTCCAGCCCTCTTGTAGTTTGCTCAATCCATCAATGTAGGTGCCATGGGAGTCTGTGAGCTGAGCTTCTGCATTCATCCCTCTCTGCTTCCTAGGTAGAGACCAGCTACATTGCACACCCCGTTGCTATGGCAACGCAGTAGTGATAGACTGTGAGCTTTCAAACTGTGAACCAAAGCAACTCCTCCTTTCCTTCAGCTGCCCATGTCAGGTACCTTGCCACAGCAACAAGTAAAGCAGTGCAGCGTCTGTCTGGGGCGTGGTGGTGCTGATCCCGTCCTAGGACAGACCCAGAACTGATTGTCCTCTCATCCAATACGCACACCCATGTCCCCTTTGTGAGGTTGATCTTCACTGCTGTGTGTCTGGCAGCTCAGGCCACACCCTTGACTCAGGGTGGCTTCACCACCACAGCCTCCATTTTCTGCATATACTTTGAGGATGCTATCTGTCCCCAGCTGTGGTCTCATCTGCCTCAATGTCACCACTCCACCCTACCCTACTATCTGTCACCAACCATCTTAAATCCAAGTCTCAGGCTGCCCTCTATGATGCGTTGTGCCCTCTGGGAGCCAGGCACGAGGGGAAAGCTGGCCTTGGAAGGAATTCTGATGTCCACGTCTATTATACTAAAAGGTTCATTTCAGAGCCTATTAAATAGGTCGAAGAACCAGAGACGGAGCAGAGACTCTCTCCCAGCCTACAGTGAACAGATTCCGGGCTTTTAATTTGGTAAGCAAGTGACATTTCCTCCCAGAAGGCAGGCACCGCTGGCCAAGCAGAGAGGAGAAAAACTCAACCTGATTACCACAGAGCAAGATAAAAGGAAGCCATAAATTCTACCGACAAATGAAGCCCTCCAGGGCAGCCACACTTTGTTGTACACTGCTGAGCTGCTGTATCTCAGAACCTCAGTCCTGAGACTCGTCCTCAAGCCACAGACAAACCCCTTTTACACTGGTGGTTCATCAGCTCTGGGTTCACATGAGCAGCAGAGCCCATAGGATTAGTGTGGGGGTGATCTGGGGGGAAAGGACTTCTCCATAAGACAGTCCCAGTGCCATTGTCACACAGGGCACCTCAAGTGTTAGCTAAGACTGGGTAGAAAGGGTGTGCATATGTGTGTGTGAGAGAGAGTTATGTATGTGAGTGACTGTGTATCTGTATATGTGTGTGTGAGAGAGTGTACTTGATCGTGTGTATGAGTGTGTGTGTGTGTGTGTGTGCCTGTGTGTGAAAGTGTGTATATGAACATATGTCTGTGTGAATTTGTATGTGTATGTGTGTGTGTGTGTGTATGAGTGGGTATGCAAGTATGACTGTGTATCTGTAGATGTGTGTGTTTGTGTGTGTATGAGTGTGTGTATGAGTATGGGTGTGTGAGCATGAGTGTGTGTATGTATGCCTGTGTGTGAAAGTGTGTGTGTGAATATGTGTCTCTGTGTGTGAGTGTATGTGCACATGTGTGAGTGTGTCTGTGAGCATGAGTGTATGTATGGATGCGTGAATGTGAATGTGTGAGCGCTGTGATGTGTGAGCATGTGCGTGAGTGTATATCTGTGTGTGATTTGTGTGTCAGAGTGTGTGTGAGTATAAGTGAGTGTGTGTGTGTGTGTGTGTGTGTGTGTGTGTGTAAGAGCATGAGCATGAGTGTGACTGTGTGTGTATGCGTGTGTGTTGATAAGTACTGATACCCAGGATGGTAAGTATCCTGTTATATCACTCTCAGCCTTAACTCCTTTGATACAGGTCTCTCTCTTAACCTGGAGCTAGGCTGGAAGACAGCAAGCCCTAGCCATCTGCCTGTCTCACACAGCACTGGAATTGCAGGTGCAGCAGCCAGACCCCACCTTTTCTGTGGGCACAGACTCAGAACTCAGGCCCCCGTGCCTCTGTAGTGAGTGTTGGTACCATTGACCCATCTTCTCAGGCCTGGCTTTGGTGTTTTGAGACACAGTTTCACTTTGTAGCTCAGGCTGTCCTTGAACTCACTGTTTAGCACAAGTGGCCCTCCAGCTTAGGACAATCCTTCTGCCTCAGAGTTCTGAATGCCAAAATTATAGGCATGCACCATCACACCCATCAATAAATCCAGCTAAATAGTTTAAGGACAGTTCTTGCCCACTCTTCTGCTCTTTCTAACCCATCTGAGTTTCACATTCTAAAACAAAAGAAGCAAAACCCAACTCTTCTCAATAGAATTAAGGCCTTGAGGTTGTGATGGCTAAATAAAAACTGTCAGCATGGCCTGACCTGGACTCCCCTGGAACAGGACCCTCTACAGCCTGGTGAGGGATTCTCTAAGTTAGGTTGAAGACCCACTCTGGGCAGCACCAATCCATAGGCTACCATTCTAGATTATATAAGGAGGAGAAAGCAAGCTGAACCCTGCATTCCCTCTTTCTGGCTGCTGATACAGTGTATCAGACACCAGACAATCCTGCCGCCTGCTCCAGTCTCACACAGTCCCATTTCTCATTTCTGCTGTGTGCATTTATTGTAACAGATACTGTTATATAAGGAGACTTTCATATGCTGGACACTGTACCTTGATTATTTCTTTTTTAGCTCTCTTGCTTCATTTGTTTATTTATTTACTTATTTATTTAGTGGAAGAAAGCCTACATGCATGTGGATGTCAGAGGACAGCTTGTGGGCGTTGGCTCTCTCCTTCCACCATGTAGGTCCCTGGGTACTGAATTCAGGTCCTCAGGCTTGGTGGCAAAATTTATCAGCTGAGCCATCTCCTTATTCCCATTTGCTGTCTCTTTACATTGATTAAAAAAAAAACTCATTATAAGTATCAAATACCACCTGATGATACTGGCCCTCATGGTAAAATAGTAAATAATTTTAAATGTTCAATTATCTCATGTGGCTCTTAAAATCCTCCCATAGTGGTTTATGTCCTACAGTGTGTCAGAGTATGATTCCCTAGTAGGCAAGCACTCTGTCCCTTGTACAGTGACATAAACCACAGCCATCAGACCGAGAAACAGATTTATGCTCAATCCCCAAACTCCTGAGGCAGGGGGAGTCATGATCTCCAACCCAGACACAGTAAGAACCCAAATCAAAAGCTAACCAGAGCGAGGGAGATGGCCTGGCAGGTAAGAGCTCTTGCTGGGCAAACGTGAGGACCCAAGTTCAAATCCCCAGTATCCATCCACATGTTAATAAAAAGACAGACGTGGCAGCTTGCACCCCTAAACAGAGTACTGATGTGGGAGAGGACAGGTGGAAACCAGAGGAACTCTGGGGCTTGGTGGCTGCATGCAGCCCAACTCAAGGCTTTGGGCGAGCCGCTGCCTCACAGGAATCAGGGGGATATGACAGAAGACATCTAATGCTCACTCTGGTCTCACACGCACACTCAGGTAAGTGTGCCACAGGCGTGCACACACACACACACACACACACACACACATATGCACATATATACACATAGACTTGCCTGCATACAAATAATAGAAACTGTGTCACCTCCCATTTCCATAAAAGGCAGTGACATGAGGGTCATTCCATTGACATTCTGTGGCCTCACAACCTGGCTGAATGCTATCCCGGGGGGGACAGGGAACCCCAGCTCTGAAGCAACAATGGTATACTGGAGGTGAGTAGAAAGTGAAGTGGAGGCTGGACGCTGGTCTCCAGAGCATGACCTACTAGAGTTAGACAGTCTGCAGAGACTATAGGGTCTGCACTTGAGGCATCAATCAGTCAATCAATTAGCATTGAAACCCCTCTTTGACAGAAGCCAGTACTGAGCACACAGGCCTCTTTCCTGCCAATATTATCAAACACTGGTATAGCAGCTACTCACACTGTATCAGATCCCTTAACTAGCCTTGGACTGATTTCACGTGTGGGAATTCTATCCCAATGCAATGTGTCTTTACAAGCAACCAAGCATCCAGGATGTTGGGTTGTCCCACATCTAAGACTCTTTGAGCATTCTCCATGGTACCATGGGTATGATCCTTCAGGGCATGCAAACTTTGTCTTATAGTCAAGCTTATTTAAAATGCGCTGTAAAGGGCTGGGGTGACAGCTAAGGCCATAAAGAACCTACACTCAAAAAAAGAAGGAGGAGGAGGAGGAGGAGGAGGAGGAGGAGGAGGAGGAGGAAAGAAAGAAAGAAAGAAAGAAAAGAAAAGAAAAGAAAAGAAAAGAAAAGAAAAGAAAGGAAAAGAAGAAAGAACATCAGGTATGGTGCCACATGCTTATAGCAGGGGAGGCAGACATAGGTGGAACCCTGACCCTCACTGACCAGGGACTGTGACTTGGTGAGAGACCCTGCCTCACAAAAGGCAGACAACACCTGAGGAACCATGTCAAGGTTGTTGTCTGTCCTACACCTACACACGGGCACACATTCACGCAAATAAAATAAAATAAAGAAATGAGGTATGGAATTACCTTCAAGCTGTGTCCTTAAGGAGCCAATAAGACACAAAAGGGTTTCATTTTTAGACTTGGGTCCTCTGAGAGATCTCGTTGCACATATGAGAAATCGGAAAATTTCAAAGTCTAAAACCCCTTAGATTCAAGCATTACAGATGCAGGACACATTCCACCTGTGCCACCGACTGGCTCTTCTGTTGGCTGTGAGAATCTGTCAGCTACAACATGTAGAATGTCAGGCACACTGTGTGCTCGGTGCCTGTTAAGTTGGACTTACACACACACACACACACACACACACACGCACACACACACACTCCTGTTCTAGGTCCAAGACCCAACACTGCTGGAATCGGTCACACACGAGGTCAGTGGGTGTCATCAGCCACTATGCACATCCTTCCTATGGAGGGGACAAAAGCCACAGCCGCCTGGCATCAGCTTCTCCGTGACGTCAACCTCAGCCTTAACTTTCTGAATCTCTGAGATCAAGCAGAAAGGGTTTCTAACCACACTGAAGGAGCATGGGTGGAAATCCACACCTACATGGGGGAGGGGGCTGTGCTAGAATGGGTACCTAGCATGGCCAAGTCCCTGGGTCTGAATCATTGCATCAACACACAAAATCCACAGCTCCACGGCCGCCCATGGCTGCCCAGTCTGCAGGTGCCTCCTCTGACAGAGACCAAGGTGACAGACACAGACTTGTAAGTGTCTCTGTCGACTTCCAAATCTGATTTCCAAATCAATACACCTGAAAGTACTAATTTCAAGTCTGAATAATATGTCTCGTTTCCTCAAAGTAGAGTCCGGGGCTTAGGATTGAAAAAGGGGCATTTACTAATGCCGAAGGAGAAAGACGCGGGATCCAGAACTCCCTTATGCGGAGTAATAGCAAAAAGATTTGGGGGGTGGGGGGAGAAATGAACAACAATATGTAAGACACCAAAAAAAAAGTTGTAAGAAGCAACTAGATAGGATATATATTACAAACTTAAAAATCAGAGGCTCTGTGGAAGATACCATCAATTGGAAGTAAGAAATTCTGTGCTTCCTCATTTGTCACCATGAATGAGGCCATGGGTTTGATCCCCAGTACTTTGGAGGTGAAAATAGAAGAGAAAGAGAGGAAGATAGAAAGAAGGGAAAGAAAACGGGAAGGAAGGAGGGAGGGAGGGAGGGAGGGAGGGAGGAAAGTTGGGAGAGAGTGAAAGAGAAGGAAGGAGGGAGGAAGAGAAGACAGGAGGGAGGGAAGCAGGGAGGAGGGAGAAAAGGCAGGAGGGGAGGAGGAAGGGAGGGAGGAAAGGAAGAAGGGAGGAATGAGGGAGGAAGGGAGAGAGGAAAGATAGAGGGAGGGAGGACAAGGGAGGGCAGCAGGGAGGAGGGAGAGAGAGGGAAAGAGGGAGAGAAGCCAGGAGGGAAGGAAGCAGGGAAAGGGGAGAGAGGGAGAAGAGGGAGAGGGAGAAAGGGAAGTGTTGGTAGGAATTTAGCAGGACCTCCACAAGACAAGAGTTTCAAGAGAAGCCTCCAGTAAAGTGAGCCTAGGCTCCCCCTGAGCTGCTTCCTGGGTCCTCTGACCACCTGCTAAGGAGGCCATGTGTCTGTGAGCAGGGCGGCCTGCTCAGGCTAGACTGCCTCTGATCCGTGTGTGGGGACTAGGACTACTCATGTTGAATTTTAATCCTATGGGAAGGACCCACAGCTCTGGAACCCTGGAAGTCATCACAAAAGCCAGTATCCCCTGACCAGGACCTGTTTAATGTGGGTCTCAACTCCATACTGCCCCCTGCTTCGGGGACCACAGAAGCAACACCTACAGTGACCCTGGACTTCCTGGGTCACTCTGGGACCAACCTAAGGACAAACTTGAAAGAAAATGGAACCAGGAAGGGAGGGCTCTTTCCAGTTTAATGGCTTCTCTGCTATCTCTGTTCTCACTACTCATCTGTACCTTCCTCTGACATCAGCCCACCTTGTCATAATTAGCACAATGATCTGTAGGTATGTGTCGATGACTTTAAATACTTGCACATAATTAGTTTTCTAAAATAGACAAAAAGATCTCTCCTGAAATCTAATTTACATAATGAATCTGTTCAGCCAGGCCTGTTCTCTTTCCAACTACAAACAATACTGCCCAGACTGGGCATAAAATCGGAATTGGTTGGATAGAAGAGCTCAGGGTTCAAACACAAACAAAACAGATGGATATTTTTGGATCCTATGCAGCCTGGTTCTCTCCTCTCCGGCCAGTAAAAGCTTTGAGACATTGGGCCCAACAGAAACAACACAAGGTTTAAAAGTTGAGGCAAGCATCAAGAATATTCTAGATGTGATTTGGGGAAACAAGAGGATTTCTAGGAGAAGCAGGGCTACAGAGATGATTCGGTGGCTAAGATGGCTGCTGAGCGAGCATGAAGACCTGTGTTCAAATCCCCAGCCCCCATCACAAAAAGGAGGAGTAGCCGTGTGATCCAATGTCCTAGCAGGGAAAGACAGGAAGCTCTCCAAGGCTCATGGGCTGGCCCCAGACAGAATGAGAGACCCCGTATCAAAGGGCATGTGATAAAAATTAACAATGGAAGCCATCCAATCTCCTCTTCTGGCCTCTGTGTGCACACATACATGTGTACATGAACCACACATACCCCACATACATATATATACCTCATGCATACACACACAAGCACACATACAAATAGAGAGACAGAGACAGACAGAGACAGAGACAAACAGAGACAGAGAGAGAGTAGAGTAAACGTGGGGATCATGAGTGGACTATTCATATTCATGCACAAGTACAGTGGGTCATACTGGTAAGGGAGATGAGTTCCAGCCATGAGAAAGGAAAGCTGGTACATCACATGACTATTAAACCCAAATAGATGCCTACGGATGCTAATTACAGTATTAACCATAGTTACTGTGGTTCCCAATGACCAGGGGTGGAGGTGGTGTTATCTTTCCTTATTTGTGTTTTATACAGCTATAGCTTCTAAATATGGGTATAGCTGGGAATTAGCTAATTAAAATTATAGTTGAAATTATCTTTTAAAAGAATTTGGAGACAAAAGCTTATAATAGAATTCATATGTGTGTGTATGCATGTGGGTGTGCTCATGTATGTGTTCATGTGTGTGTTCATGTGTGTGTTCACACATGTGTTCACGTGTATGTATATGTTCAGGTGTGCTCATATGTATATGTGTTCATGTGTGTGTCCATGTGTGTATATATTCATATATGCTCCCATGTCTATGTATTCATGTGTGTGTCTTCATGTGTGTGTATGTGCTCACTGTGTGCTCATATGTGTGTATGTATTCATATGTGTTCATATATGTGTTCATGTTTGTATTCATGTATGTTCATGTGTATTCATGTGTGTGATCCCATGTCTATGTATTGATGTGTGTGTCTTCATGCATGTGTATTTGTTCACTGTGTGCTCGTATGCATGTGTATGTATTCATGTGTGTCTGTGTAAGTCCACATGAGGCAGGGGTAGAGTTTCTTCCTCTATCCCTCTCCTCCTTAGTTGTTTCAAGGACAAGAGAGCAAGATCTTGTTCTGCAGAAGCAATAGCTCGACCCTGAAAATGGGTTGCTCACCACCAAGCCTGATGACGACCTGAGTTGGATCCCCAAGATGCATGTAGTGGAAAGAAAGACTGGCTGCCAAAAGAAAGAAAGAAAGCTGTCTTCTAACCTCCACATATATGCTGTGGTGCATGCATGCACATATACACACACACACATGTGCACATGCACATATGTATGAACATGTCCTATCCTCTTTTATACACTTTCTAGGCCTTTGGGGCTTCCTCGGTACCCAGCATTCCTTTTGGTGAACAGAGCCTACTTTCACACTGCTGTGTCTTTGGGAATGCCAAGTAAAGCCAAGAAAGAAGGAGAGGGAGAGAGGGGAGAGGGGAGAGGGGAGAGGGGAGAGGGAGAGGGAGAGGGAGAGGGAGAGGGAGAGGGAATACAAAGGCAACAATATCTTCCTGAGAATGTAGACAGGAGAACATGACAAAGGCTGAGACTCCCCAGCTGACCACACAGCAAGGCTCCAGTAGACTAAAGAGTCCTCTTCTGTTTATTGTTTTCTGTTTGTATATTTGGTTTGTTTTAATTTATTTGGGTTTGGTTTAGTTGTTTGTGTTTGGTTGGTTGGTTGGGTTTCTTTGTTGGTGATTTTGTTAGTGTTGTGTTTTTCAAGATCTCCCATGTTGCAGGCTGGCCTCAAATTCACTATGTAGCCTAGGATGGCTTTTATTGAACTCCTGATCCTCCTGCCTCTACCCTAGAGTGCTGGGGTGTCAGGTACCTGTCACTACAATCTGGTATACACCATGCAATCCCCAGCACAAAGCCACAGCCTCGTACACATTAGGAAGGTCCTACCCGCTGAGTTCCATCCTCAGCCCTATTTTCTTGCTTTCTGACTGTTCTTCTATAAAGGCTGAAGAGAGGCTTCCAGGCGGCAGGACTTAGACCCACCGAGACCATGTGATACACACCGCCCATGCGCCAAGGATGAAAAAGTCAAAGTGGTCTTGATGCGATCAAAAGCCTCCCAGGGGACACACTTGAAAAGTCATGGGACTCAGCAGTTTTGGAAGCCTTCATTGTCTTCTGAAAGACCTGTGTGACCTCCGTTGCTCTGCCTCACCACTATTAAGAAGAAATAAAGTCGACGACAGGCTGCCAAGTTCCCATGGGAGCATACCCAGCAGGGATGAAGGGCAGAGTCAGACACGGGAAGATGTATGTCCTCTCACCTACTTCCTGTAGAGATCATTCTAAAATCAAAGCTGTCCAGAGTAGTAAGAGCTCTCAATGGGAAAAACAAAATAGAAAAAGTATATTTATGACTAGTATATATGTGTTTGTGTGTGTCTATGTGTGTGCATAGACGTGTATGTGTTTGTGCATGTGTGTATATGTATATGTACATATGTGTAGTGTCTTTGTGCATATATGTTTGTGCATATGTACATATGTATGTGCATGTATATGTATATATGCATGTATGTATTTTGTGTGTATATACATGTGCACATGTGCATGTGTGTGTGTACATGCATGTGTATGTGCATATGTGTTTGTGTATGTATGTGCATACATGTGTATATTTGTTCATACATGTATATGTATGTGCATTAATTTGTATATGTATGCACATGTGTATGTGTCCATGGGTGTGAACAAGTCCCACAGAGCAACTTCTTTCACCACACCATATTTCCCAAAATATTCTCCTCTAAGTCCATCAATCTCTTCTTTCCAATTCTGGTCACAGCCCATTAAATTGATACCATTATCTGCTAATGGCTCATAACCTCAGACTTAAAAGCATGAACATATTCCAAGCTCTTTGGTCAACCAACTCAGGCGAGCTGAGCCTCCCCAGGGTCAAAGCCGAGGTCCCAAGGCTACTTCCTGGCGGAAGGCCAGACTACTTGGAACATGCTAAGTAGGAGCTGCCCCACCCCCAGGCTTATTGTTAGAACTTAGTGACCACAGCGCTCCTCTCCTCCATTATTACCTAGAGGTGAATCTGGGAGGTCCCTGAAGGTGGCCAGGGACCTGTTCCCTTAAGGAAGAACCAACCTCAATATTGACACATACAGAAGACAATCATAGGCAAAACTTAAGCCTCCAGCATCCTGATGTAGAACCCCAACACCATTGATCATGACTGTGTCCATCTGAAAGACTTTCAGGGAGGGTCAGGTTAGGTGTGTCTAGAATCAAGCTCTCCTGGAGAAAGGCCAACCCTGAGAACACAAAGGGGCCATTTCTCACACAAGCCCAACTATGCAGAGAGAATGCCATAGGTCTCACGGGGACCCAGCTCTAGACAAAGAACTACAAGCAACTGAGGAACGCTGAGAACGGGGACATAGTCTTCCCCAGGGACGAGCACACCGATTGGTTATCCAATACCAAATGGTCGGCTCTGAAAACATATCCGTACAAGCAACACTGTATGGATTCAGCAGGCTATATTTATATATCTATGAATACATTTTCAAAAATAGATGCCATGAACTTAAGGCAGAGAGTAAGAAGGAAGGGTGTATGGGAGGTTTAGAGGGTGGAAATGATATAAATACATTTTAATTTTAATATATATAACATAATTTAATTTTAATTTATATAAATATATAATTATAACTGAATGGTATAACTATGTTTAAATTTAAATTTTAATGTATAAAATATAATTTAATGTTAATTTATATAATTATATACTTACAACTTAATGATATAAATATATTCTGGTTTAAATTTTAATATGTGATATATAATTTGATTTTGATTTACATAATTATATAATTATAATTTAATGATATAAATATCTTTTTAAGAAATAGATGCCATGAACTTAAGACAGAATAAGGAGGAAGGGTGCATGGGAGGGGAAGAAATTGGAGAGGGGAAAATGATATAATTATATTAATAATTAATTTAAATAGAATTCTAATCATATTTAAATTTAATAATTTTTTTTAATGCTATAGGCCTAGAAACTGACCCTAGACCTCTTATCACTTTCCATCCTGGCAATTTCACACCTAGCCTTCCTGGGACTCTCCCTACATCCTCACAATCTCCTGGCCTCAGTCTCTGTGGCTCTCACAAAATCGTGACCATCCTAATTCTTATCAGAAGAGCCTCTTTCACTTGCTTCAGCCTCTGAGGGACCATCTCCAGGTTCCCAGCTGCTGGAACACTCCTCATCTGACCTCACCCTCCCCTCCATCACTACTCAGAAGAGAGACCACCTCCCCAGCATGGCTGAAGACAGACTACAGCCAACGCCAGCTGGAAGCTGTTTTTAATAGATGGTTCTATTGGAACACAGCCTGCCCATCTGCTCACCTGCTGTAAACAAGCTGCTTTAGTTGTTGAGCCTTGACAATAGAAACCCATTCTGCCGGCACAGCCAAAAATATTTACCATGTTTACTGTCTGGCCTTCCACTCCTGGCTGATAGGATCTTTGTTTTCTCGTTTGTGGCAAAAATAAACTTAACATACAATTGGCAGTTTTAAGCCGTTTTGAATGTAACCTCAAAGGTCTTCAAGAGATTCACAGGTTATGTAAATAACACCGACTGGCACCAGAGACATTTTCTCATCCCAAATTCCATTCCAGTTGGATCATGGCAACCCATTTCCCTCTCCCTCACCCCAGTCCACCACCTTTCTATTCCCTGTCAGCCTTGGCCCCTCTGGCTTTGAGCCTTTTGTGCCTGGCTTCCTCTGTCCCTCTGCCTACTGGTATCAGATCCTGTCATGTTATAGCAGATGTTAGAACTGCCCCCCTTCCTTGACTGCTGAACACTATATCCCCTCTATGGAAAGGCCCCACCTCTCCCCTCAAAGCTGCTTGCTGAAGGTCATTCAGGTGGTCCCCGACTTTCAGAGGTTATGATTGGTGCCGCTCCCTGCCTAAATTTTTGATGTCATCTCAGTTCTGTGCCCAGGCCCCACAGCCCCAGGAGCCTTCTACCCACCTTTGATGATCCCCTCCCACCGTCACCCACAGGAGCCTGGATTTCAAAGACCTCATAAAGAACAAAGAAAGCCTTAGTAGCCACATTTTACATTGATGCTATATTAAAATGATAACTGTTTTGGAAGAGTCATATACCTTATTTTTTTTAACTCATTTTACTATGCCTACCAGATACTTCAAGGTTAACACTTAACTTTGACCTCTGTCTAGGCCCAACAGGAAAGTAACCCTGCAGGGCCCAACAAACCTGTCCTGCCTCCATCCACAGGATAAATATGTCTGACTCCGTGGGCTGTTCCCAGTCCTACCACTGTTCGTCAAAAGGACTCCAGGGCAATGCTAAAAGGGTAGCTAGTCTGTGTTCCAGTGAGTTTTACCTACTAAAATGGGCCACAACTAAGATTCAGTCCCAAGCCATGATATGCCTACCAACAGCCAGAAATATCAAAGGGTAAAAAGTAACCGGAAGTTCTAGAAAATTCCATCCAACCTATTTCCTCAGTGCAACGGTGCTTTCCTTTATCTAGACTGACAGACACAAGACTGCCTGCTCCCAACTTCCTGAGAGGAGCATGGCTCCTTGGGTTCAGCCACCCCAGAGCACCCACGGGCTCCACTCACTTGGGTGTGTTGGCCTCATCTACGCGGTTCCCGAGCTGGAACTCGTGGGATTTGCTCCTGTGCAGCGCTGTGAAGCCGGGGATCAGATGGATGAGTTTCCGAGAGGAGGGAGGTGGAGTCCCTGGAGGCTTCAGCTTGTTTTTTCTCCTCATGGGTGGCGTGCCAGGCGGGGTCACGGTAGTGACAATATTTGGGGTGCGAGGTGGGGTGCGGACTACGTGCCGCTGCCGGGGAGATGGGGGCAGGGAGCGGTGGCCCGATTCTAGGGGTGGCGGCGGTGGGCACAAGTTCGGGTAGGCATCTACAGTGAGTCTGTCCACTTGGGTGTACACAGGGGTCCCAGGCGTAGGGCTGGTAGGACAGAAGTGCTGGGGACACTTGGTCTGGACCCTAGGGCTCTGGGAGAGGCGGGTTCGGATCCACGGGCTGGGCTCCGGGGGGCACACGGGGTTGCTCTCCTGCCCTGGCTCCGTGGTGGGCCACTGTATGATCCAATCTTGCTTGGAGAGATTCCCTCCTGAGTAGGAACAAAGGAACAGAGAGATGCTGGTAAGGAAAGGGGAAAGCGGAAGGGTCACTGTGGGCAGAAATCCACCATCGGCACCTTACCACAGGTAAGTCACATCGAGTGCATCTCATGTCTCAGCAGCTTACACTCGGCACAGTGCATCTTCTGCACCTTGTCTGCACATCCTGGCACACCTCAGGCTACACACCTCCTACTGTGTGCACACATCTCCTACTGTGTGCACACATCTACTGTGTGTACACATATCCTACTCTGTGCTGTGTGCACACACCTCTTACTGTGTGCACACACCACCTCTTGCTATGTTAACACACCTCCTGCAGCCTTAGGCCACATATACAGCTCCTTAAATGCACGTCATACTTTGTGCTGATCACCTTGTATGTAGTTCACAGTGTATTCACACCTCATACATACTTCACGCCATATGCAATGCATCATCATGTCAGGGTTCTTTAAAAGACTGCCAAGGGAAATGTTTCCCTACAGGGCCACCTTAACACTTGTCTTCAGCATGGACACAGACTTGACAGACAAGGAGACACATTCCTGGGGGCCTTTCCCATGGTTAGAGGGAGGGAAACAGAGTTTGTGATGTTCAGTTACAGTGAGCAGGGGACAGATGGTCTATACAAACCTCGGGCATGACATTGCTACACAGAGGAGCCAAGTATCCATGCACAGAGCTCCTGTGGGTCTCCGGGAACTACAAAGGGACTGATGTCACAGGCTCACTCCCTGACAGCATTCTACAACCTCACAGAGAACACATGCACACACATGCATGTACATAACACTGGACATATCTGGGCAAGATCACTGGACTGTATCCATCCCAGTACCCTGGTTATGACTCCATCAAACAAGATGCTGTGGCCATTAACAGAAACTGAGCAAAGCCTTCTAGATTCCCTCTGCAGTGTTTTCTTACAACAATAAGTGAATCCACAAGCATCCCAATGAAAGTCTTCAGTTAGCCCAAGCAACATAGCAAGCCCCTGTCCCAGATATCCAAAACCCAAGCAAAGCAAACAGTTTCATTAAAAAAAAAACAACTGTAGGGCAAGCCCAGCATGGTAGCACACACCTTTAATGTCAGAATTGAGGAGGCAGAGGCAGGAAGATCTCTGTGAGTTTGAGGCCAACCTGGTCTACAAAGTGAGTCCAGGGCAGCCAAGGCTGCACATAGAAACCCTGTCTCAAAAGAACAAAAAGGAAGGAAGAAAGGAAGGAAGGGAGGGAGGGAGGGAGGGAGGGAGGGAGGGAGGGAGGGAAGAAGGAAGGAAGGAAGGAAGGAAGGAAGGAAGGAAGGAAGGAAGGAAGGAAGGAAGGAAGGGTGTCAGGAGAAAGGGGAGGGAAGAAGGCTTCCTCAGGATATGATCTCCCAGGAGACTATATGTCAGCTGACTGAAGGGTCACCATGCCAACAGTAAAGACAGATGGCCCAGTCTGAGGATGTTGGGGGTGGGGGCGAGAGTGCAGGTGGAGAAGTAGGGGCAGGGGATGGGGGCAGGGAAGAGGTGTGGTAAAAAAGGCTGGCTTGTTGTATCATTTACTTTTGTATTCTTCCAGAACTTCCTCAAAAAGAACAGAGCCGATTTTCAAGGCAACCCACAGTAAAGAATGTGGACTGGGGTCCTCAGACAAAAGCTGAATTGAACAGATGTAAAGACCACTCTTGAACTCATATTTCCCCCTCGCACTGATACTTCCTCCTTGCTTGCTGTGCAGATAGCACAACTCAGGCAAATCAGAAGAGGTGGAGCAGATCAGAAGATGCAGACCCTTGTGGGGCAGCGTGTGGCCTTGCTTCAACCTCAGGACAGAGATGTGAGCCAAAGGGTCCAGGTTGGCATCTTAACCCCAACACCCTACTTGCAAATAAAGTCCCTGCATGTAGGACTGAGCTGACTTTATTCTAGATAAGGCCTAATCAACTATAGCTCACAGGGAGGAGTGGAGCCACGCGTGACAGCACATACCTGCCCTCCCAGACACCCAGGAGATGGAGGCAGAAACGTCACAGGTCTGAAGTCATCCTGGGCTACACGCTGGCATTTGTTTCAATAGAGAGGGGACACAGAAGTGAAGCGAAAATGGAGAGAGAGCCTGGCGGGATGGAGCAACAAGGGGTGTGAGGACTGTCAGTCACCACAGAGAGAGAGAGAGAGAGAGAGAGAGGTACAAGCAAAAAGGGGGAGAGGCTGGGATCCAACCCACAGAGTGGCAGGAGTCTGTGTTTTGATGCTTGACTCTAAGCCCTGGAGACTGTGAGTGTGTGAGCTTGTCCTAATGTGTTCTCTTACAGCACCTATATCCCTAGCATGGCTACCTAGGGCAAAGACCCATGTGTGTTACCACGGAGAGAAGTAATTCATCAAAGCTCACATATCATCAGGCCAGATGTGGTGGCATGCACATTTAATCCCAGCACAGAGGAAGGCAGATCTCTGTGAGTTCCAGGCCAGTCAGGGCTACACAGACAGACCCTGTCTTCAAAAGAAACAACATTAAAAAAAAAAAAAAAGTTCCTGTCTTAAACAAATGGGGGTAGGAGCTGGGGCCAGAGAGATGGCTCAGTGTTTAAAACAGGTTATTGCTGCTATGAAAGACACAAGTTCAAGTTCAGTTCCCAGCACTGACATGGGAGGCTCACAACCTGCAACTCCAGACCCAGAGGGGCCTCTGCCGCCCTCTGCTGGCCTCTGAGGGCACCTGCACTCATGCGCACATACCCACACAGACAGGAAGGTACATATAATTTTGGAAATAACAAATGGGAAGAAAAACAGCATTTGGGAGACAGTGGCTGGTCTCAGAGTTGGGGGATTGGTTACCCTGTCTTCCTGGAAATGGGTCACTAGCCCATTTAATCGAGTTTTAGATAAGTAAGAGGACCTGATCAACATCTCACCAAAGATGGAGACCAATGCTTTCTTTCACGTTTCCCATTAACCACATGGTATCCTGGAGGGCCAGGGTATCTCCCACTCTTCCTCCAAGGACAGACAAACAGACACTCCACTGGTTTCAGGGACTCACCCCCCTCCCTTGAATTAAATTAAAGAGATAAAAAGAAAGATATCCCACTGTGCCAACCACATTCCATTCCCTGGCTAATCTTCCTCTCCATACCCAGAGGCTCAAATTTAGAAATGCAGGTACCAAAAAGCGCAAAGCTTCATTTTCTTACCCAAGCTGCTCAAACAGGAGCATCAACTCTATAGCACCAAGGCATCAGAGACGCCCGGCTGATGGGCTGTGTGCTATCAGCAACTCCCCCCCCTTTCTGATCCTCTTTTTAATAAAGTCTAAGGGGGAAAAAGGTAATTTTTCATTTTAAATAGGGCAGGTGTGGTGGCACAGGCTCCCGGGTTATTAATCGTCACCCTTGCCTCCCGTCATCCGTTTCTGGAAAAATCGTTTTATTTCAAGTCTTGACATGGGCGGGGAGAAGGGAATAGATTTTAAAAAATGAAAGGTCTGAGGACTGATTAAAGGCATTTCAAGGCATACGGGTGATCCCCCCCCCCCTTTGACATTCTCTGATAAGGGACTGGGAGAAATAAAAGCCCTTCGAGAGGGAGAAAATTATTTCAGAAAGTCTAGGCGACTGTCTGCCTTCTTTGTCCCGTTCCATTGAAACCGTATAAACAGGCAAATGCATGGCTTAGAAGTCTGGATGTCAGAGCCAGAGGCACACACAGGACTAAGCCCTTCCGAAGCAGCTGGGGATGGGGTGGGCTGGGTGGGCTGGGAGGGCCCCACCCCCTCTATTCCAGGACTACTTACTGGGGTTTGGAACTTCCCTGACTATTTCAAAGTGCTTGCCATTTTAATCACGCTGACTTTTCGGGCAGGAAGCATGATCTGTAGACATGGCTTGAAAACCCAGACTCCAGGGTTAGAGGACTAGAAACAGCAGCTCCTAGGATTATGAGTGAAGCAGTCTGGATCCCTGATCAAAACTGCAGAAAGCTCCAAAGTTCAAAATTTCATCTCGGGTGCCACCATGAAGCACCAAGTGGAAAATTCTATGGCTGAATGTTCCCATGTGACCAGTGACAGCACAGACATGGACACGCTAAAAAAAAAAAAAAAAAATACTACGTCAAATTATTTTCTGAGGCCACAGAGACGACGCAGTGGATAAGGTGTTTGCCCCACAGACACCAGGACCTGTCTGTCCTTCCTTGCTTTTAGTTGCTGCGATCAAACCAAACCAAGGGAGGGAAGGGTTTATTTGGCTTACACATCCACATCACAGCCCATCAGATGGAAGTCAAGGTAGGAACCCGGAGGCAGGAACTGAAGCAAAGACCAGGGAGGAACATGGCTTTCAGGCTTGCTCCTTATGGTTCACTCAGCCTGCTTTCTTTTTTTTTTCTTTTTTTTTTTTTTCTTGGTTTTTTGAGACAGGGTTTCTCTGTTTAGCCTTGGCTGTCCTGGAACTCACTTTGTAGACCAGGCTGGCCTCGAACTCAGAAATCCGCCTGCCTCTGCCTCCCGAGTGCTGGGATTAAAGGCATGTGCCACCACACCCCGGCTTCAGCCTGCTTTCTTTTTTTTTTTTTTTTTTTTTTTTTTTTGGCTTTTCGAGACAGGGTTTCTCTGTATAGCCCTGGCTGTCCTGGAACTCATTTTGTAGACCAGGCTGGCCTCGAACTCAGAAATCCGCCTGCCTCTGCCTCCCGAGTGCTGGGATTAAAGGCGTGCGCCACCAAGCTCAGCCTGCTTTCTTATACCACCTAGGACAGCGGTTGAGAACCACTAACCCAGGATGTCTTGCCCAGGGATGGCACTACCCACAGTGAGCTGAACCCTAACACATTGATCATTAATTAAGAAAACGCCCCACAGTCGTGGTCACAAGCCTATCTAACGAAGGCAGTGACTGAAACTATCCAGCACAGAATCTGATCGCAGAATCCACATGAAAGCCAACTAGGAGCGGTACTCCAGTGTAGTTCCAGCACTGGGGAGGCAGAGACTCCATCCGGACTCCCTAAGCAAACCACCGAGCCAGACTCAACTAAACAGCGAACTCTAGATTCAACCACCGATGCCACTCATAGGCCTCTATGCCCACCGATACATTCGTGTGTGTGTGTGTGTGTGTGTGTGTGTGTGTGTGTGTGTGTGTGTGTGTTATTAGCTGCCAAGTTCATTAAATGAGAACTGCTCAGGAGACCATCCCAGCATGCCTCTGGACACATCTGTCTCACTTTTCCTGGGATGATCAGAACTGAAGGCTTCGTCCCAATGGCTGGTTCCAACCACTGTCGGATCCTAAATCAGGATAGGCTGAGGTACCCGTGGAGCTGTGTAAGGTGAGGCCTCATTGGACGAAGTGAGTCACTGGGCGGTGCCCTGAAAGATAAACCTCATCCCCTGCCTCTTCCTGCCTCTCCATCCTGGCTGCCATGAGGTGAGGGGCTCCACTCCACCTGCCACAATCCACACAGCCATGCTCACACAGAGGGTAATTGACCAACTGAACCACATGATCAACCACACAGCGGCACAGAATGGCTTTAAGGTGTGATGCTCGCTGGCATTTAGGATGTCCACGGTGTGGTGCCATGGCCACGCCCATCACGTTCAGGGTGAGCTCAGACCCCAGAGGTAAGGCTTGTCCCCATCAGTAACCACCGTCTCCTTCCCTCCTCTCCCACCCTTAGCGGCTATGATGACACGGCTGCCCCGTCATCACGCCACGCAGGGTGTTAGTGTCTGGTTCACTCTGTGTAGTGTTCAAGGTTTATTCACACGGCAGCACAGCTAGCTGACTGCTTCCTTCTCGTAGCTGAGGTCAACACTGGAATCATAGCTTGGTTCTCTGCTCAGCAACCGATGGACACAGCACACCGCCAGGTTGACTTTCACCATGCCAGGAGGAACACACACAAACCGGTATTGTGCGGCTGTCTCCAACGCTTGGAGCATAAAGTAGGAGTGGAATTGCTAGGCCAAGTGGTAACTCTCTTTAACCTCCCAAGAAACCACTACATCATCTTCCTGGTTGGCTATGGCATTCTTCATTCCCACCAGGCGCATGGAGTGGTTCTCATTCTTTTCCCATCCTTTTACTACTGATTTTACCATAACCATCATCACCATTACCACCCTCAGCAACAGCATCACCCTCACCTCCACCATCATCACCACCACTATCTCCATCACCACCATCCCCTCCATCACCAGCATCATCACCACCATCGCCAGCCAGGTGGGTATTTAGCAAAGCCCATGTATCAATGGCCTCCGCTGAGGACACCTGGTGTTGACCGTGGCCCAGGTCCCTCCATGCCTCCTTCTCTCCCCCTACCTTACTTCATTACACTCTCCTTATAATCTTGTCACATTGCTGAGGACGTTAACGCTCTGAGGAAAGTTGGGTCCCCTGTCCAAGGCTGAGGTGGATCCCACTCAGTTCCCGGGCTCTGTTTCTGGGTCATGATATGATATCCTCCATGTCAGAATCAATCCGCTCAGCCCAGAGGATTAAATATCCAAAATTGAAACCCCTCCCCACTTCCCACTGGTTTTAGTGTGTTCCTACTGCTTGGAGACCCAAGATGCATGGGGTCAGATCAGGAAACAGAGCCTTCAAGGCAGCATTTCTCAACCTGACACTGTGACCCTTTCATACAGCTCCCCACGTCATGGCGACCCCCCCACAACCACAAAGTTATGCTTGTTGCTTCTTCATAGCTGTAATGTTGCTGCTTCTATGAATCATAATGTAAATATTTGGGGGGACAGATGGTAGCCAAATGGATCACAGCTGCCAGAACTGTTGAGAACCACTGCTCCGAGGATTGCATCCCCTCCCCCATCTAGAAAAGACTCTGTCCAGCCACCCCCAGCTATCCCCCCCCCATTCCAACACACCCCACTCACCCTCACCTAGGGAGAAGGCATAGCAGCCAGCAGGAGATGTGTTAACTGCTCACATCCACAGTCAGGAAGCAGAGAGAACACTACCGCTCTTCTCCCACTTTCTCCTCTGTATTCAGCCCAGGATCCCAGCCCACAAGATGGAGCCATGTATACCTGGAGTGGGGGTCTTCTCAGCTCAGCTAACGTAATCGAGATCATTTCCCACTGGAGTGTCCGGGGGCTTGTTCCCTCAGTGATTTGCTTTCCTGTCAGGTTGATGGTCAGAATGAACCATCAGGCATACTCCAAGAAGCTATACCTGGAGCCGTAGGGCATGGCCTTGGTCCATCCCGGTTAGGAGCATGAGCATCAAAGGACCAGAATGTTCAGCTGCTCTGTCTGTGAAGCTCTTGATTTGGGGGGAGGTAAGTACACTTCAGAACCCTGCTCATGACGAGGTCCCTGGGTTGACATGCCCGCCCAAGGGCCTGCTGCCCCTGCAGGAGCTACAGTTGGCATTACGGGTATTTATTTATTTATTTACTTGCCTATAATTTCTACCTCTTTGTCTTGATGTATAAGTCAGATCGTGTTCCAGTAGATCTTTGACAACTGATTTGAATGGCTGACTAAGGAGCCATGGGGTCATGTGGTCACAATGCTTCTATCATTCACACACCGTGCTCCCTAATGCTGAGGTGCTCCCTGATTCTGAGGATGTGAGCCATGACCCACACAGATGTCCTAGGTGGGACCATGCCCTGCATGGGCTGCTGCTACCCATAGACCCACACAGAATGTCAGCAGGGACTTTCATGCCCTGTGGGCAACAACAGCAGAGACTTCCTCTTCCTCCTCCTTTTTCTTCCTCCTCCCCCTCTTCCTCCTCGGCCATCACCATTCCGCAGAGGTGCTGGATCTAACTGTCACTCCATGTAAGCCCCACACATGAGCTCTTTGCTTTCCTTACACTGTCAACGACAGTTGCCTTTTCGCCTCCCAGAAGTGCTTCATGGCTTCTCACTGCTACACCCACTGTATCAACTTCACCACACCTATGCTCTGGGGGTAAGGCTCATTCGGTTCTAAACCTGTTACTTGAATAAAAGCACCACAGTGCCCCCACAGCTGAGAGTATCTGAACGGAGAGCATCTGAACAACAAATGGGAGGGTAGCATACACAGTGTGGACACTCCCACCAAGGATCAGGAAATTAGTAGGGTTTCTAAATGATCCATGGGAGGGTAATGTGTGCATCATCAACACCCCAAGAGCTGATTGGATAACCTAGAGGGCATCCAAGCAACTAAGGGAAGTATAGCACATGCAATGTGGGCTCATCTCGCAGATCTACTCTCCATGCCCCAGACAGGTAGAGCAGGATAGCTCAAGGCTTTCCCATGCTACTCAGAAAAATGCGCAAGGCTAAACCTATGGATGGTCAGAGGATGTTTTCTCAATTGACTGTGGGTCACTGAGACTGCAGAACACAGAACTGTTGGGGGGGGGGGGGGGGGAACTCCTGTGCCACTTGTTTTTTGGTTTTGGTTTTTTTTTCGAGGCAGGGTTTCTCTGTGTAGCCCTGGCTGTCCTGGAACTCACTCTGTAGACCAGGCTGGCCTCGAACTCAGAAATCCACCTGCCTCTGCCTCCCGAGTGCTGGGATTAAAGGCGTGTGCCACCACACCCGGCTGGCCACTTGTTTTCTAAGTTAGGAAGAAAGCAGGTTAGGAAGCCCTTGCATGGACAGACGTCCACTCATGCCAGACACTTCCCAAGTGGCTAGCCTTGACACACCTCAGGCTGAGAGTCTCCACAGTCAACGCTCCCAGGACAGGCCACTACAGGAGCCTCAGAGCAGGGATGTGATAGCATAAGCAAGGACACTTCCTGCCCAGCTCAGAACCCGCAAGAAGCCCAGGAGAAAGCCCAACAGCCCGCAGAGCCAGACTGGGAAAGGCTAACCTCTGAGACAGGGCTAATTCCAGAAAGTTCCCTCACTCTAACAAGAGTCTGCCTCCCTTGAGTGACAGGCGTTATATTAGTTCTCCAGCTGCTTGTGTCTGTGGATTCCAGAGAGCCGAAGGCAACATCAAATGCCTCGGGCGCCTCAAGGTTCGCTATTTTTATCTCTAGATGAGTGACGTTTGGAAGAGGCTTTCCAAACCCCTCAGTCCTCCTGCTCGCTGCCACGCAGCTTCAGCAGGGCCACCGCCTGCCCTCATGGCTCAGTTTCCCCACACAGACAGCCCCGGCAGAGTCTTTGTGGCTCCGTGTGCCAGGACATCAGTGTCTCCACTGTCTCCACACAGAGCCAGAGAGGGATGTAGGTGACTCTAATGGGACGCCGTTGGATAAACTTTGACAGACCTGTTTATCCTGTCTTCTACAGCAGACCCCAGATTCAGCCCCTACCCAGAGAAGGTCTTTCAGGTCACAGAGCCCAGTGGAGCCAGAGATCTGGGTTTGAATCCCAGAGGTTGACTTCTGCCTTCTATACACGCACACATGCACGCCTCTACCTTCTACACAAGCACACACACACACAGGCACAGGCAAGCACGTGTGCTCCAGAAAGAAAGAAAATTCTGGCACACATCACAAAACAGTTGACTTTGGAAAACAGCTTGCTGGGCCAGTGAAATGGCTCAGTGGGTAAAGGTGCTTACTGCAAAAGCCTAGCGACCTTAAGTTTGAACCTTTGTAAAGGTGAAAGGAAAGAACCTGTTGTGGCAGACATATCCCATCCCACCAAAATGATGATAGTTTCTTTTAAGAAAAAACAAACAAACATAGTGTTTAGGAAAGAACATGGGCACAGCACAAGCTTGACCAAAGCATCCGGGACAGTCAAATGTACAAAATGGACTTTGTTCTGCCTAAGGAGTGGGGCTAGAACTGATCTGTGACTGGTGTTTTAATTTGCAATGGATGTAGTGACACACACGGGGAGTCCCAGGGCTTAGGAGCAGAGGCAGAAGGATCAGCGGTTCAGGGCTATCCTCAGCTACATAGTAAGTTAGGGGCCAGCCTAGGCTACATAAGAACTTGTCTCAAAAAAAAAAAAAAAGCAAGAAAAAATTTTAAAGGATTTCTGGTTTTGATGATGGAAAATTTCCAGGGAGAAGCAGCAGAGACCATTTCCCAACAACATGTCTGTTCTTCGAGTTTCTGTATTCGCTCAGAATGGTCAAAATGACACATCCCGTTATGTATTTTTATGACCATAGGAACACTTGTCAGTTGGATTTTTTTATTTAATATAACCACTGAAACATCTAAAATGACATAAGTTGAGTGTGATCTCTTCCTGTTGAACACAGGCTGTCTAGACCCAGAAGAGGAGGCAGCAGAAATCGGGGAAATCCCACCTTCATTAGTTAGTCACAATGTCACTGTGCGGACTGTGGAGACCGTCTCCTGGGAAAGATCCCCGGGAGCTTCGACAGGAAAATAAGTGACAGTTAATTAAAGAAAAGAAGAAAGAACAAGTGTCCAACCAGGAGCCAACATGCCCAAAGATGTGACAGGCTCGAGAAGAACCTGAGAGCCCGTGGGCCAGAGCGCAGCCCGTAGGATGAATTTAAGGGGACGGATCAAGGGGACCCACAACCACTGTGGTGAGGATTTACCCCAAAGTTGGTGCCAGCTGTGGTCTCACAGTCCCAATGGCCAACCCAAATGACCCCAAGCCACTTCCCTCTGTGGTAAACCCACCACACCTGCGATCAGACCTTTGACCCCTAGAGGTCAGAGGTCACATCCTGGGACTTCCTGTCAGCTTCTAACATCTTAGTCCTAGGCGCAACATTGACTCTAGCTCTTCCAGAAGGAGCTCTACGCAAGTAGGTACCCAACAGCCGCCTTCTCCAGGTTCTCCACTTGCCGCTGAGGCCCCAGCTTCCCCTACCCTGAGCTTGCAAAGCTATTTTTAGAACTCTGCGCCCCGGAGTCCAGAGATAAAGAACAAACGTGTCTTTAAAAGTATCCCTCTGGGCCCACAAATAATTAAATCTCTTAAACTGATAAAAATCTCAGAGTGGGGCGGACCTGCCATGTGTAGGCTTCCGCAACACAAATGTCACAGTCCACATAGTTCCCTCCCTCCCAAGGGACTAGCCCTAAGGGCGGCATGATGCGGGGGAATTGCGGTATCACACTTGGATGGTTTCATCAGAGCCCTAGTATGTGCGCCCCAAAAGTCTAACTGCTGGAATCGTGTTATTCAGAGGTAGGCTTTTGGAAGGACTACCATTTGGACATTAAACGTCTCCCTTTCCAGAGACCCATGGGTTTGGAGGTGGGCTAAGGGGCGGAGCCTAAAGAGAGGTCTTCGGGTCACACAGGAATACTCTCCATGGAGATTATGGGGTCCCACTTTCTTCTCCTCTCGTTTGCTTTCTGAGAGGTGAGTAATTTCTACTTTGTCGCAGGCTCCAACAGCAACATGCTGCCTTGCCAGGAGTCTTAAAAGAAACACAGCCCTAAAAGAATCAGGAGCACCCATGATGGAAGGGGACCTTTCTCCTGAGCATTTGTTATAGTAACAGAAAGCTGACTGGCAGTCACTAGTATCACAAGAGGTCACATGATGGGATTAGTGGCTTCCTGAGAAGGAAGGAGACCCAAGCTTGATCCATCTCTCCATGCCACGCCCTTCACACATAACACAGGAGCCTTTGCCAGGCCTCACAGATGCAAGGCCTGGGTGTCTGTTGGATGCCCCAGCCTTCAGAACCGCGAGGCAATGTTTTCTTTCGGGAGTGAGGCTGCTGAGAACTGAATATCGGGCCTCATACACGCTGGGTGAGGCTCAAGCCAATCCGGATGGAAAAGGCAAAGTCTGACCCAAGAGCTCGTCTCTATTCTTTTCACTACAGAGGTGGAACGGGGGTGGGGGGGTGGGGGTATGCTCAAACAGGCAAAATAAAGGAAAAGCATCTGATGAGGAGAGACATCCAACCCCTCAGTTAGAAAGAGCCTGCTGGCAGACAGTCAGCTGTTAAGCAAGCAATCCTAGTAAGGGGGGGGGGATGCTAATGTACTCCCCTGTTGATAACCAGCTAAGTGAGAGCTGCTGTGTTTAAGAATAAAATAAACAGGGCCTGGTAATCCAAGCCCATTACTCCAGCTATTTGGGAGTGTGAGGCAGGAGGATGACAAGCTCAAGGTCTTCCTGAGCCACAGAGGGAGTTAGAGGCCTGCTCCGGGTAAACCACCTAATTCTTTACTGTGACATTGATTCGTGTTGGAGCCCCTAGTGAGATTTAAGGTGTGTCCCATACACACTAGGGTGTCTCGCCAGGGAAACTGGCCCCTGGGGTGACAGGGTGAGAGAGCTGGGCATGGTGATACACACCTGTCACTCAGCTCTCAGGACACAGAAGCAGGAGGGTCACACGTTAGAGGCTAGCCTGGGCTAACATTGGAGGCTAGCCTGGGCTAATAGGAAGACCATCTCTTGAGATACTGAAAGACGAGTGAGAAAGGACAGGATGAGACTGGGACACACACCTGCTGAATGTGAGCCTGGCAGACAGCAGTTAGCTGAGCCGTTCCCCGGCCTGGGACACCACAGACAAGTGTATGCGTCCCCAGCTGCTGTGTAACAAGCAATCCCAACGGAGTTGGTTTCATTCTGCCTTGAGCTATCATTGTGACACCCTGGCTATCTGAAGCTCAGAGTGGGTCTTACTTACAGCACACAGGTGCCAGCAGGGTATTCTCCTTCTAGAAGGTATGAGCGAGAGTTTGTCTTCTTGCGCTGCTCAGCCTTAAAGGCCACCCAACCCTCTTGGTTCTGGTCCTTCTACTCTCATATCTCAGACAAACCTGGCCCAAAGCTCGCTCTGTCTGCCACCAGCCTTAGAAGGTCCATGCAGCCCCATCTCCCAGAGCCATCATTAGTCATGTCTGTGAAGTCTCTCTGTTCTGTGATGTGAATGAGGAGCCGTGGCATGGGGTGACGGTTCTATTGATAAGGCACTGACCACTGAGCCTGATAGCCTGAGTTTGGTTCCTGCAACCCAGGTGGTGCATGAAAAGAACTGACTACTGAAAGTCGTCCTCTGAGCTCCATGCGTGTGCTGCTGTCGGTAAGTAGGGTCTCCCTACCACAGCAAACAAGTACTCCCCCGCCTCCACATCTCATCTGTAAAATGGGTGTGATGATACTGGCTCCCAGGTGACTGGAGGGTGACACTGTGGCTGGGTGCTCCAGATTAAAACCTACCTCCTGGAAGGAGGAAGGGAGGGACAGAGGGAGGGACAGAGACAGGGAGGGAGGGATGAGGCTCTGGGAACTGGCAAGACTCAGGACCCCTCCCTGGGTCTTATGAATCATAAGTGGCTGGGGCGCAAGGTGACTCTTCAGTGGAAATGCCTACAAGTTGTGTGGTGTGTTCCAGACACGCTGCTGTCTCCAGGCATCCCCCCCCGGGGGGGGGGGGGGGGCAGGCTTTTCTTCTGTCACTAAGCAAACCCTCCCCCAGGCTCCTGTAAGAAAGTCAGTGACCTCACAGGCTCACTGATGGACAGATGCAAGCATTTCTTTGGTCTGTCATTGGCTTGTCTGTGTGAGACAACTAGGAAGTCAGCCTGCAGGTCGGTCACGTGACAGTAGGCCCCCAGGGAGTCACGTGATGGCAGCCCAGAGGAAGTCATGTGACAACAGCCTGGAAGAAGTCAAATGGCGGCTCCCTGAAGGTGCGGGTAAGAGCTGGCAAAAGTTTACCTGCTTCTCGATCACCTTCCCAATTTACCCAAACCAGTCCAGTGTCTTTGAGATCCAAGTTATCCACACCCCGGGCCCAATTTTGAGGCTCAGGAGGGAGGGAGATATTAACTTGCACCTGAGATCTGACAGAGGGGTGTCACTGCTCATATAGAATTTTCTGAAATAAATAAATAAATAAATAAATTCATCCCCCCCCACACACACACACCTCCCACCCCTGATCTGTGAGTAATGGGATCTTTGGGGACAGCGCCATTGCTGGGTCTCAGAGCCATCTGACTGATAATTGCACTCAGAAGCCTGGATTGACAAATCGCCCACACCTCCTAATTATGGGCTGTTTACCTGACCTATTTGATGATTATTAATCCACGCACAAAAAATATTTTCGTTCCTGAAGCAACTGCAGACAAAAAGGATGCCCGCTCTCCCTCCGGGGACTGCCAAACAATGTAGGGAGTTAAGCAATAACAAACCCTTGTCAGAGTGATTTATTGAGCATGAAAGCGAAGAGGGAGAAGGGCCCCTGATTTCCCTTCATTAGCCGCACCCGGGTGAGGAAGCTGCAGTCCTTTCTGAGCCAGGAGCCCTCTGTGGAGAGGTAGAGTTCAAAGCCAGAGACATCTGAGTTCCAACAGCGCATCATGACCTTCAGACAAGGTGTTGGCACGTCTTCCATGTTCTCCACCCTCACATGAAGGAGCACATTGAAAGAGTAGATACCCAGTGCTGGAGGCAGGCACAGGAGGATCGTGAGTTCAAAACTAACCTGAGCTATGTAGCGAGACCCTGTCTCATACTTAAGGACCAAAGGGCTGGTAAGATGGCTCGGCTGGTAAAGGGGCTTGCCGCCAAGCCTGAGTTTAATCTATCTGATAGAAGCAGAGAACTGAGGGACCCAAGGAGCCCTCGGACCTCCGGACCTCCGTACTGAAAGCATAGCATGCTCATACAGTAAATAAACGCAGCAATCCGTTAATTAAAACTCTGTAAGCTCGGGGAGTCCTTGCGATCCAGCTCAGCCTCATTAGCATTTTACACGTGGGCACAGCAGGGAAGCAAGGATTCCTTGCAACCAACATGAGTTGCAGATGCTGAATGGTGGTAGAGCTGCGTCTGCAGCGCCCCTCCCCCCTCCTATCTAACACAGCCCAGCTAAGTTCTCTTCCCACTGCACCAGGGCATATTCTTCATAATGCATTGCCAGGGCAGACCCCTTCATTCCATACAAACTGGCTCTTCTGGACTGGGCTTGTCATATTCTGTATGCCAGACTTTTGGCTACAGTGGCACAAATACAGCTTTATGAGGCAAACTAGAGCCTGACCCAGTGGCTAGCTAGCTTACCGAGCAAGCACGAGGACCCAGGGCATAAGTGAGGACGCTGGTGCCGTGGTGTACACCTGTAACCCCAGCTCTGAGGAGGCAGAGACAGGCAAGATACCACAGGCTCTCTGGCCTGCCACATGGGGCAAACGGTTGAGCCCCAGGCAAGTGAGAGACCCTGTCTCAAAACAAAACAGTCTCTCAGGACAGCTCCTGCCAATCTACCAGCAAGTTCACAGACCAGTGTAAGAACCATCCCCCAAAAGATGCTTAGGAAATGGTCCCCAAAATAATGATGAAGGTTATTGTCACTGTGTTAGCATGGCTGTTCTCATTATGCTAATTTTTGTCCATCTTCACCTTCCTGAAAGAGATGAGATATTCCCAGCCACCCCCGCTGAGGAACCAGACTTGGAGATAATAAGCCTTGTTTCTGCAGTAAATCAGGACCCTTCAACATATTTAATAATATTGTAGCGCGTTCCGAGTTTTGAGGTTCCTAACGAGAATTGAAACTACAGCCATATCCTTCAAAATGCTCCTCTGAAAACACGCACTGTCTCTCCTGTCACAAAGTGAGGATCTAACGACAGTCAGCTGGGAAAAGTCGCTATTATTCCCCAAGAGAGGCTGTGGGTGAGAATGCTGGAACACTGGACCCTGATACCGTAGCAGCCAGCCAGCATCCTCAGGGGCAACAAAAACATCTAGGGTCTGAGTAGTAACAACGCAGTCTAGAGTTTGGAAGACAGCCCAAGCTATGCAGGCCAGGCTGGCCTCAACCTCATAATCCTCCCGCCTCAACCTGTCAAGTACCGGGTTCACAGGCGTGAGCCACCACCCTCAACCCAACACTCAGTGCTGAAGCCAGGAATGTTGAGGCAGGGGGATCTGTCAGCCACCCCAAAGACAAATGGAATTTTCAGAAGAAAGAAATATAGTTGAAGGTAAACAGGGGCTCTTTGTCTAAGAGAACACACACACACATAAACACATGTACATATACATATGCATGTGTACATACATAAATGCATATATATGTGCACACATATACCCACATGTGCATATACATATAAACACATGTGCATATATGCATGTATATGTGCATAAACATGAGCATATATGCATATACACATAAACACATGTTCATATGTGCATATACATATCAATGCATGCACATATATGCATGTATATATACACAAACATATGTACACATGAATACATATACATGCATGCACATGTAAACAAATGCATAGACATGTACACACATAAACACACAAACATACAAATATGCATATGTTCATGAACATGTTTATACATACATATATATTCAACTCATATTCACATATATACACACATACACACACATACATACATACATACATACATACACACACATGTGGAGAATTTGGACTTAGTATGATCTGGTCATGCTTGGACATCTTGGGCTGTGGCTGCCAAGAAGGGTCAAAATTCTGAGCCTCATACGCACAGCCAAGCCGCTCTCTGCCGTGATTCTAAAACCAGGAACAATGCAACCATGTGCTTCACAGAGGAAATACTGGTGTAAGTTCAGCAAACAGAGCTGTGTGGTGACTGCCTAGGAGCTCTGTGCAATCTAGTCTTCAGGATTAAACACACTGGTTTCCTGGTATTTTAGATACTGGCTAAGGGTAGCCCTAGGACCAGCCGCATCTGGGGCTATGTTAGAGTCACAGGCTGACCTGAGACCTGCTAATCTGGAATCCCTGTAGAAACATAATCCCAAGTGGTTTGAGAGTACAGTGAATATAGGAAGATCTGAAGTGTGTGTGTACAATATGTGTGTGTACAATATGTGTGTGTACAATATGTGTGCATGTATGCATATGTGTGCATGTGTGAGTGTATGTGTGTGTGCATGTGTGTGTGCATGTGTGTGCACATGTGTTTGCATGCATGTGTATGTATAGTGTATGTGTGCGTGCATGTATGTGCATTGTATATGTGTGTGCATGTGTATGTGTGTGCATGCATGTACATATTGTATGCGTGTGCAATGTATATGTTTCTAGGTACATGTGTAAATTTATCCATGTACATACGTGCACACATTAGTGTGGAAGGCAGAGCAGGATGTTGGGTATCTTCCTTAATCATTCTTTATCTTAATTTTGGGGGTAGCATCTCTCTCTGAACCTGACTGTTCAGCAAGCCCCAAGATCTGCCTATCTCAACCTCCGATTCCAGGGTAACAGACGTTCCTGGCCAGGACTGGCTTACACACAGGTGCTGAGGATTAAATTTGGGTCCTGATGGTGCTGAGCATCTTCCCAGCCTGAGCGATGTTTTAAGCTTAAGTCTATTTGAAGGTGAGGATTCTGGCGGATGTGGGTAGGAAGACAGGTAATGGTGACACTTAGGGAGCATTTTCCTCTGGCTGCCTTGACAGTCATAAGTTACATGGTCCAGTCCCATGATTCTAGCCCTAGACACAGAGCAGAATTGTCCAGAAGGTCTTTCCACACCTGATGCCCTCAGAGAGTTAAAAGCCAAAGGTCCCCCCCACCTCCTATGAGCAAAGGACAAAGCTGTTCTCACAGAAGCCGCTCTAACTAGAACTATGGCATCAAAGGCCCAGCGGGTGCTCAGAGGGAGGCTGGAGAAGCTGGATGAGGGAATAGACGTGCAGCTGGAGAGGAAGAAAAACTGAGAACGTTCTATACCATTGCTGGACAGCTGTGGTTCACAATTCATTGTGTATTACCAGAGAGGATTTTGAACGTGCCTCGCCCAAAGAAACGACCGGTGTCTGAGACAATGAATGTGTCTGTCACACTGCCCTAAGCTTTACACATTGCACACATGTTCCCTTTTGCTTTTTTGTTTGTTTGTTTTCGAGACAGGGTTTCTCTATGTAGCCCTGGCTGTCTTGGAACTCACTCTGTAGACCAGGCTGGCCTGGAACTCAGAGATCCACCTGCCTCTGCCTCCCAAGTGCTGGGATTAAAGGTGTGTGCCACCACTGCCAGGCTTTCTTTTTTTTTTTTTAAGATTTATTTATTTATTCATTTATTTATTTTTACATATGAGTGCTCTATTTGCATGTACACCTTTGTGCCAGCACAGGGCATCAGATCCCATTACAGATGGTTGTGAGCTATCAGGAGGCTGCTGCGAATTGAACCCAGGACCTCCGGAAGAGCAGCCAGTGCTCTTAACTGCCAAGCCATCTCTTCAGCCCTTTCACATGTTTCTTATCATATCCCCACACATGGACAGTTATCCTGTATCGAGATTTTTTTTTTTAAGATTTATTTTATTGATTATATGTGAGTACACTGTAGCTGTCTTCAGACACTCCAGAAGAGGGAGCCAGATCTCGTTACGGATGGTTGTGAGCCACCATGTGGTTGCTGGGATTTGAACTTATCACCTTCGGAAGAGCAGTCAGGTGCTCTTACCCGCTGAGCCATCTCACCAGCCCCCAGAGATTTTTTTTTTTTTTAATGAAGTAAAAATTTAAGAATAAGCAAATTAAACTCCTAGTACTTAGACTCAAATCTTAGACCTGCTCTGCAGAGGAGCCCAGGCAAGCGGAGTTCAAAGGGATTCTCCGATGACCTCCAACTGCAACTCTGGCTTGGTCTATACCAGCTGCTAGAACCTTCTATGGCTCACTTGTCCTCCCTCTGAATTACAGGACATTTTAAAACCATTTCTTAGAGGCCAGGGAGGTGGATCCATTGGTAAAGTGCTTGCTATATACAAGCAGGAGGATCTGAGTTCAATCCCCAGCAGATGCCTAAAAAGCCAAGTGCAGCAGTATACAGCTTTGATGCCCATGCCGCAAAGGAGACAGGCAGATCCCAGGGCTCTGCTGCCTAGCCTAGCCTTGACAGGCAGCTCCAGGTTTAGTGAACAACTCCAGTATCAGTGAACAATGGAGGAAGACACCCAATGCTAACCTCTAACCACCACACACATGCACGTGCACACACACACACACACACACACACACACACACACACACACACACACACGGCACAGAAAGTAGGGGAATGGGGAGAAAGGAGAGAGGGAAGGGAAGTTGCTCACTGCCTTAAGAACAGTGTGGCTCTCCTGACACCTGTCATAGGCCTCTCTTTGTCCCCCAACCCCTGTCAGGATCCATTAAGCAGCAACACAGATAAAATCCCACACATGCCTGCCTCTTCTGCTCAGCCCCACGTACCTCAGCCTGGGCAGCCCTGACACTTCCTTTTCATGGTGGGGGATCAGTAGGGTCACAGGGCAGTTGCAGCCCTGGTGAGGACTATCGGAGAAGAAGCTGAGCAGGGGACACTGTCACCCACAACTCCAGTGACAAAGCAGGGGGCGGTGAAGCAGGTGGGCCCCGGGAATTCTTGGGGAAATGGGCACATTTTATCCACAGGTTGTCATCTAGATGAGGATTATAGAAACCAAAAAAACAAAAACAAAAACAAAAACAAAAACAAAAACAAAAACAAAAACAACACTGCCCCATTAGGATGGTCCCAAACTGGGTTCCACTGAGCAATCCTATCCTACAGTGTTGGTAAAGAGGAGACCCACGGTGTGCTGGTAAGTCTGAGCGTCTCTAGCTATCAGCTCACGCTTTGGGGAGATCTGTGTAGCACAGCAAATCAAAGTTGTCCAGGAAAGAAACGTTCCCACTTAATTAACAGATCTGATGCAGAAATGCTCCCCCTGTGTGGTGAGGTGGGACCTCGCCTCGGAAGGCATCGAGGCCACCCTTCACAGGCTGCTGCTGTTGTCCATAGCAAGCAGATAGTTAAGAGCCTAGTCTGTGATGGACACAATTTGAAGGACTGAGGATGGCCGTAAAGAGCTCTGTACATCCCCTGCACCAACACAGCCTCCATCCCAGTAGAAGAAGATGAAGGACTGATCTCATAAGGAATTACAGGTAACCTGTCAGGTGAACTGGCCTGTAATTCCAACGGTGGGAAAGAAGGGGTGAGAGGACCATGGGTTTGAGGCCAGCCTGGACTATATGGTAAGACCCTGTTTGAAAAGAAGACAGGAGGGGGGAGGGGGAGAAGAGGAAGAGAGAGAGGAGAGGAGGAGAAGAACAAGGAGAGAGGAAGTCTACCACCTGAACTGTGTTCTTTGTTTCTGCTTCCAAGCAAAGCTCTCCATCCAAACCTCCTCACACTTCCATGGCTTCTTTGAACTTCTGTGGTATGTGCCATCTCCACCAGCCCAGAGGGAATCAGCAGTGTCCCGTCTGCTGGGTGCCCCACCCGTGTGACTCAGTGGTCCTTCTTAACCTCTGGGGATGGGGAGCTAACATCACAGGGCTGACATCTTGCTCTCACTGCTCCCCGCTCTGCAAGCCCAGGGAGACAGAAAGTGAATCCATTCCAGACCCTGATGCAGCAAGCTCAAAGAGGACCCGTCTTTAAGCCACATCAGGAGGAGGCTAAGGATTCTGTTTACACAGCCAGCCTTGACCTTGGACCCACTGAAGCAACATTTCAGAGACCAGAAATCCACGGCAGAGCTAGTCGTCAACAGAGATAAACCAGGGAACGTTCATCCCACAGTATCTGTCGCTGCCGCTGACGACACAGACGGAAGTCCCAAATCCACCCTTTCCTGTGTGGCCATCGAGACAGCAACTAGCATCTCTAAACCTCAGTTTCCCCATCGCTATGATGAAAGCCACACAGGGCAGTCTTACAAGCGATTGATGTGAAAATTAGGGCTGGAGAAATGGCTCAGCGGTTAGGAGCGCTGACTGCTCTTCCAGAGGTCCTGAGTTCAAATCCCACCAACCACATGGTGGCTCACAACCATCTATAATGGGATCTGAGGCCCTTTTCTGGTGCATCTGAAGACAGCGACAGTGTACTTAGATATAATGATAAATGAATCTTTAGGCTGGACTGAGTGGGGCTGACCAGAGCAAGCGGGCTGACCGGAGCGAGCAGAGGTCCTGAATTCAAATTCCCAGCAACCACATGATGGCTCACAATCATCATCAGTACAGCTACAGTGTACTCATACATAAAATAAATATTTAAAGAAAAATTAAAGGCTACTTTCTTTGGATGTTTAGCCCAGAGCTTCTATACACAGGTGGGTTCCACCCCATGCTAAACCGCAAGAGCAAGGCTTTCCACTATGATGACTTAAAAGCCAGCTCTCTCCAGCCCCATCAATACCTTATGCCTCGCTTTCCTCTTAGGTCATGGCTAGACATCATTTCCCAGCATGCTTTGCAGCCAGAGTGTGGCAATGCAATATGGGTAGAAGTGAGACCCAGCACTTCCAAGCCCCCTCCGTGTCCCCTCCCTGTCCCTCCAGGGACGCTGTGCATGTGTTATGATGAGGCTGGAGCCTGAGTCCTGCCTTCCAGAATGAATTGCTTCTTGGAGCATCCCGACCTCAATCAAGAGTACCCATGACATTGTGGGGCTTAGGAACAAACGTCCATGTTTAGCTGCTGAGACCCTGAGGTCCCCCTTCTGAAATGATCAACAAAGGCTGCATTCACCCACCCCACCCCCAGGGCCTCCTACTCACAACCTCTCTGGAAATCTCTCGCCCATGATATTGGCTTCATCCCACCATGCATGCGTGGACCCCAGGGGTCTCCACCCACAGCACCCTTTAGTTCAGCCTTGGATTACCCTCAGCTGAGGGTTGGGAGGATGTTAGGGGGCCTGAGTTCCTGCACTCTAAATGCCCATTAGTCCGACTGCCCCTTTGCCACACCCCAACGTGCCTCCAAGGTTGCCAAATGTCCACAGGGGCCGGTGGAGAAGGGTAAAACAGTTCCCACAAGACTCCCTCAGCTGTACAAATGTCACTCTCGAACGGACATCTCCCTCCTCACCCACAGCTCTGCATCCCTCGACTTGAGTGCTTCCCCACCACTACCACCCCCAACTCAGCACTTGCTGGAACCGCCTGATGACTCCATTTATTTGCTTGTTGGCTCACTCCCCGGCTGAAGAGAAGTCCCCCAAGAACGGGGGGCCTAATTCACCCTGCTTTATCGCTCCCGCACAGCCAGTACTGGCTCCCACAACGGGCTCCCTAACTATTTGCAGAATGAACGAGAGGGGAATTGGATGCTAAATATGGGGAACGGATGGAGACAGGGGGATTAGAACTCAGAGGATGGATGCCATCGCTTGCCTCCAATTACCAGAGCAATTGGGGAAAGAGACAGTGATTCAGGCGCCCTGGGAAGAGGGCAAAGCATCCCGCCCACTGTGGGCCTCTGTGATAGCCAATCATGGCCGCCCCCATCAAGGCATCTCTGGACATAGAGTCCAGGAGGAGCCCTCACTGAGGCCACGGTCCCCCAAGCTTGAGCTTGCCTGGGGTTTCTTTGGATTTGGGGGCGGGGTGGGGGTGGGGAATTGTTCTGTTTTCTTGGTTCTCTGCAGCACAGACCGTAGCATAGCTAACCCATCACCTCTCCACTATTAACTGTCACGGAAGGGTGCTGAATTAGAACTAACCCCTCGCCTCACAATTTTAAAGGTGGATAATGGGTACTCGGAACTAGGAGATGACTCAGCGGTTACAGAGCTTGTGTAAGCATCAGGTCCTGAGCTGGGGTCCCGGAAAACCAAGTAAATGCTGGGTGGGTTTGGCAGCCCGCCTATAACTCTAGACTCAGAAGGTAGAGACGGAGCATGCCCAGAATGAGCTGACTAGTAAGACTAGCTATATCTGTGAGCTCTGGGTTTGAGTAAGGCCTTCACTCAACAAATGCTGTAGAAAACCAATCAATTCCCTATATGAACCTTAGGCCCCCCCACAGGAATATGCAAATGCTCACACACGAATGTGCATGTATGCATGCACGCACACAAACACACACACACACACACACACACACACACACACACACACGCACCAAGTTCTAATTCTCCTGTCTCCATCATTTTCCCATATTTAGTATCTGATTCCCCTCTCAATCATCCAGAGAATAGTTAGGAGCCTGTGCCGGGAGCCAGGCACCAGCCATGCAAACCACACAATCACCACTGCACACCACACAAATGCAAACAGGAAACCAGGTGACAAGTGTCCATAACCCAGTCACCTTGCCCCTCTCAGCTACAGCCACCCTGACTGCTTGCCCATCCCAGACGGCCACAGGGATTGTTAGCAATTTTGTTTCTCTTGATTTGGGGTTGGGGGAGGGGGATCAGATTAAAGAAAGGTGTGGGGCTAAGGAGCTTGTAAAACAAAGCTGGAGGCCAGGAGTGCGCTAGGGAACAGCAGCCAGAGAATGGTCTTGCTGGGATGTTTTCCCCTGCCCCCCCCCCAGAAGATCTCCAGCTTCCTAGTAGGGCATAAGTCTCGGAGTCAAAGCCGCCAACACTGGAGGCAGCCCCAGTGCTTAGAACAGTGTTCCTTCACTAGCACTCAAGTGTGTGCAAGACCACTGCCACCCTCCTGCCTTGCTCTGTTCCCCATATCAACAGCTCTCCCATCAAGAGCCTGATCATAGCTTACATCATCAGATATATGACACCATCCCCTACCACCTTCAGCCCTTCTGCCAACCCTTCTCAGAAAGGAAGCGATTTTGAGGGATGGCTTTGGCATAGGTCAGGGGACACCTCTCCCCACCCCACGACCCCACCCCTCCCACCTCCATCCCCCCCATTCAATCCCCCCAGCACCACCAAATAAGAATAACAATTTTGACAGCGGGTGGCCCCGTCTTAAGGACTCTGTTTTGGATTCACTGGATTGAAGGCAACATAGTAACAGTCTAGGGATGGGGGCAGGAGATCTCAGTGGTTAAAGTGTTTGCTGCACCAGCATAGGGACCCATATGAAATCCAGGCACAGGGACACACATCTGGAACCCTCGTGCTGAGGAGGCTGAGACAGCTCAGGGGCCACCAGACTAGCCAGACAGCAAAGCTCCAGGTTCAAGGAGAGACTGTGTCAAAAAGTATGGGACATTAAGCCATGCTAATAAGACGGGAGGAATAAATAGCCCTCCAGTGAGCCAATGAACTTGTCTCTCCTAGAAGCCCTATCACCTAATGAAAAGGAAACTTTCCCTTTTTCTACATGTACTGGCCAGAACAGCAAAATACTAGGAAGCAAGGAAAAAGATCAAGACAGGTTGGTATGTATGTGTCGGTGTGGAATAGCACCAAGCCACACAGCTTTCAAACGCTGAGCTTCCGGAATAGTATGTACGGTGGCTGAAAAATGGCTGGATGGGTGGGGCACCTGCTGCACGATCCCCATCACGCCCATCGACAGTCCTCGGGATGCACAGAAGATCCAGACGATAGCACAGGTGTTTGTGATCTGTATGCTCCTTCCAGGAGACGGAGACAGAGACAGGAGAGAGCCCAGGAGGGAGATGGCTTAGCAGCTACAGGGGGACATTGCCTCGAACAAGAAGGAAGACCAGGACTGACATCTGAGGTGGACCTCTGACCTCCACTCTCATGCTACGGCTGTGGCACATATCCCGCCTGATCTTGGGTACCTGTGCAACTCCTCCAGCAGCTGTGTCTTCTTGCATATGTTGCGGGTGTCCAGGGCTCATCACAGAACCTGACAAGAGCAAAGGTTGCCTCGGCAGACTGCAACCCAGAGGCCGGGCGCTTAGCTTAGGAAATCTTTTAGTTAATTCTTACATACAGGATAACTCTCACCTTCAACACCACACCACCTTCACTCTACAGAGACAAGAGCAGCTGAGATAGCGAATGGGTCAGCTGATGGTCTAACTGACAGCAAGAGACCCCAGCTCAGAGCCATCTGGAAGGACTTGCACCCAAGCACTGCACAGCACCAAGAAGCTTCCAGAAGCAGGTGCGTCTAGCCTGATAAGCTCCTGTTTGCAGGAGCTGGATCACGGCACAATCTTGTTTTCTCTGAAACCTCGAACCAAGTTCAACTGGTTCCTGGATGAGAGGGCTTCGGCAAGCTGCCTGAGAACTTCACAGCCTTTCTGAGACCCGCTCTCCTCCCCCTGGAAAAGAGAGTTTGCTGAGGAGGTGTCCCCAAAGACTTCCTGTCTCTTCTTTGCCTCTGAATTTCAAAACCATTCTAGCAAAACTTCATTAGGCTTGGAGTGTGATGGGGATAATGATCTCATTCCTCTCACTCACTCGTTCGCTCTCTCTCTTGATCACCCTTCCCCACATTCCCAGACTGAACCGGCGTGGGAAATTACATGCCTCTAATTAATGACTCAATAAATAGAGGAAAGGGGCAGTGGGGAGAGACATTTACTGGAACTAAAACACACGTGAGTGCACAGTTACCTGCCTAGGACAAGCTTGACACTCCTAAAAGAGAAAGCCTCCAGCTGGGTGTGAAGACACAGGCCTGTGGTCCCAGCACTTGTTCCTGGAAGATCAGGAGTTCAAGGCCAGCTTAGGCTACAGAGAGAGAGAGATTCTCATGGAGTACAATCTTAATTTGACCCTTTAATAGCCCCTTACACATCCCCATCTCTGCATGTCAACACGGTCAATACTACCCACAAGAACCTTGGGAACTAGGCAAATGGTGAAGAGCTCTGACCTGTAAGGGCCGGGGCCTCGGTCATCCTACCCTCACTCTCGGCATGCTCCTTGGGGTGTACACTGAGCGGGGATTACATGCAGGTCGTTAAGGCCAGACAGCTAAAGTCCAAACTCCATGTCTCCATTTGGCTTTGAGAAGATTTTCTGCCCTTCCCAGCCTTGGTTCCCTCCTATGGGAGATGAGCAAGCTTGTAGTTAGTGGCTATGAACAAGGATAGACCCGGGCGGTGGTGGCACACACCTTTAATCCCAGCACTTGGGAGGCAGAGGCAGGTGGGTTTCTGAGTTCAAGGCCAGCCTGGTCTACAGAGTGACCAGGACAGCCAGGGCTATATACAGAAACCTTGCCTCAAAAAAACAAAACAAAAAACAAACAAACAAAAACGAACAAGGATAGTGGCTGTGAGCCCAGGTCAAGGGTAAAATGTGGCATTCTCTCTCTCTGTCTCTCTGTCTCTCTCTCAATATACCCATCTATAAACTACAAAACATTACAATATTGATGGCATTGAACCCACAGAGATGGAAAGAAACTGCCCAGTGTGGTCTGTTCAGGAATGTTTCTGGAGGCCATCTTCAAGATGATGACCTACTGAGCTGCAGGCTACCACCTGAGCCATGACTGACAAGCATCCTGGGTTGTTTTACTGGGGTAGCTGTCACTTCTAGGCCAGCTCTTGGTCCCCTGAATCCATTCTCTAACTGAGAAATGAACGACACCACTGGCTGCACCATGAGACAACTGACACGGATGTCAGAGGCAAGTGTGGTAGCAGAAGTCTGTTGTCCCAGCACTAGGGAGGCAGAGGCAGGAGGATGCTGAGTTCAAAGCCAACTTGGGATATTGGGATGCTTAGTAACACCCGAAGTGTGGGGTGGGGGTGGTTCAGAATATTATCATTAAAATGCAATCACAGAGACGAATGAGATGTCTCCATGAGCAAAGGTTCTTGGGTTCAATGCCCAGAACCCATGGAAAACCAATCCCACAGACAGGTCCTCTGACCTCCACATATGCACTGTAGCACACACACACACACACACACACACACACACACACAGAGGAGAGACAGACAGATACACACACACACACAAAGGCACATAGACACACACAGACACACATACAGACACATACACACAGACACATAGATATACACATAGACACACTCACAGACACACACACCAACAAACTAGTAAATAGATAAATAGATAAAATACAGTTAGAGTTTTCTCAAGTAATTTTTAAAGCACTTGAAAGACTTCCCCTTATGATGTCAATGCAGGCAAGACTGGTGATTTTGTTGTTTTAAATTACTTTTCTTGATCTTCCAAAATTCTCATAAGCAATATGGGTATGATGAAGAGAGCCCTGAAGAATAGCATTCCCGGCCCAGTGGGGAGGAAGAATCCAACTCAAGATGCTTCAGTTCCAATGACCTGAGTGTCCAGAATTCAACCCCCGACCCCTTCTGAACTCTGTGCGGAGGTTCGGGGGGCATCAGGGTTACAGGCAGGAGGTGGGGTGTCCTGCCTCAAGAGCACGCTGATTGGATTAGGCTTAGCTCTGGTTTTTCTCTAAGTAGATTAGGCTTTACTTGAACTTGCTCCAGCGGGTCCCGGAAATTCAACCCAGGCCAGTCCTGTGGTTCGTTTCCCCAGCTCACTGGGATATGTTTAAACATGTAATAAATACATTTAAGCCTAATCAGATAAATCACTAAATCAGATCGTTATCTTTGAAGCCAATTTGAAAAGCCAGGCTCTGGCCACAGAACCCCGGGAAGCAGAAACAGGAAGAAACTGGAAGGCTTGGGGCCAAGGCCTAGGCATCAACACTCACTATCAGAGGAAAGGTGTCCTTCGTCACCCACCCAAGGACTCGGGCTTCAGAAAAACATCAAAACTGTATCAACACACTCAGGATCCACCAACACTAGGGACCTTTCAGAAGACTAGGAGTAGAAGTTCACATATGGGTCATCTGGTCAACCTCCCTATTCAAAGCAAGATCATTCATTAGCATTTGAGCCTCACACCTGAACAATCACATCCTGTTCCTGAGGTTTTGTTACATCATAACCCTGCGGAGTCAAGACGAGGAGGCATGAACCTGGGGACCTGGTCTAGGCTCAAATTCTCTGCCAGTCAGTCCTTGGGAAACGACATGTGACCTAACCTCTTTCAGCCTCTGTCTTCTTCATCTGCAGAATGGGGAAGGAATGGTACCCAGCATGAGGTGACAATTGGAGAGTTAATAGAAAGAACACATGGAAAGTCCTTAATACAAGACCTGGCACTGAGTTACAGACCCATAGCAGACGCTGCCATCTTGATTACTTTCCTGATGCCTTCTTACCTACCTCATTGTTAGGTGGATGAATGTGGCCACAGCTAGATAAGGGTATAGCTGTTGTACCTGCACACACCAGAAATCAAGCTCATTCCCCATAGAAAAACCTACTCTATCCCCTTGTGCTGCCATTCCCCGTCTAGGGCAACTTTCTACCATCCTCTTCCCCTTCTGCTGCCTGTAACTACATGTCACTTCCTAAGACAGATGTCCTTCAACAACTCTTTAGTGTTCTCTCTCTCTCTCTCTCTCTCTCTCTCTCTCTCTCTCTCTCCCATCCCACTTTCTTCACACTGTTTATCAGATTCTCAAATAGTTTCTCCCTTGAATAGTTTAACAACTGTCTCCCTCCTCAGTGTGGTCCACAGCAGAATATTTGCTCAGAAGCTCTAACTCTCTAGCATGCTGTGGAGCACTCGGTACGTAAACAATATGGAATGCCTACAGACTGGATAGATGGGTGGGCAGATAGGGGGGAGATGGAGGGGAAAGTAGATGGGTGGATGAGTGGGTGAGAAGATCGATATGTGGAAAGATGGGTACATGAGTGGATGGGTGGATGGGTGGGTGGATGGATGGATGGGTGGATGGATGGATGGATGGATGGGTGGATAGGTGGGTGGATGGATGGATGGATGGTGGGTGAACAGGTAGATAAGTTGACAGATGGTGAAATAAATGAATAGATGGACAGAAAGACGGATAGACATAGCTAAAAGTGGGGATAATGAAAAGGAGGATCATGGGAGGGAGAGAGGAAGAATGAGCAAATGAACACACCATAGTCTTCTCGCCCACATACAGGCTAACTGCTACTGAAAATGGCTGCACTCCACTTTGCTTAGGCATCACCTGTATAAAACCACTTTGCCTCCAAGGAAGCCACAACCCAGGAGCCACAAAGCCTTTGAAACTGCAAAACCCACACAACCCTTTCCTGAATCTCAGCTAGAGCCAGGCAGTGTCCTGTCCCTGAGGGCTGATGTCAGCCATGGCCATTAGACCATCTTAGAAAATCCAGGAAGGGCCAGGCTGCCAGGCACTGGAAAAGGAAAAAAGGGAGATTTTCTAAAAACTAAGGGAGACAAGAAAAACACTCGTGCAGGCAACAAGAACACAAGCCCACTTCTAACACATACTGCTTCTTAGGGAAGAGATCAAGCCCCTGGCTTTCTAAATATCCAGAAAATGACAAGTGACAGAGACGAAAAGCCCACGAGGTGACTCTCAGGAAGCAAAGACTGACAGAGGCATATTAGCATTTAGCAAGGGCTTGTTCAAAACACACGCGTGGTCACCCAGTTCCCAAAGCCCAAGGCACCATCCTCCGGGGACTCACTGCCTATTGCAAAGCTGATCTTAGGGACCCCAGACTTTCTTCCTATTAAACAAGCCATTGAAAAAGAAGATGGGGTTGGGGGGGGGGGGTGAGCACAGAGTTGAAATTTTAAAAGATTAAAAAGAGCCTGCTGATGTGACCAGAAGTCTTACGACTAAAGAAGCTACACCAGGCCACCGCAGACACAGGGTCCCTTCTGCACAGGCACCAGGCCACCGCAGACACAGGGTCCCTTCTGCACAGGCACCAGGCCACCGCACACATATCCTCTCTGCAACCTGGGGTCATCTCTGCACATGCATCTGGAGTCTGGGTCTCACCGACATCACTGCCTAGGTCACAGTTTCCGGTCCAGGCACTAGAGTCTAGGCTACCTGGCCCTGATATTGACAAGCTGCTGACTAGCTGCCCCTGGCAACTCAGACCCTTGCCTCCAGTTTCTTGTCTGTTACATGAACATAAAGACAGCCATGTGACATCACCTTGGGAAGTAAGTTGGACCACCCCCCATGGGGTACCAGGCACCAAGCAGGGAGCTGAGTGAGGCTGTCTACTTCTGTATAACATATCCTTGAACACATAGCTTCCTGGTTGTCCCTGCCTTGCTCACTACCTTGTCAGAGACCCGTGACTGGGTCTGGAGAGATAGCTCAGCAGGGACAGGGCTTACACACATGCATGACGACCAGAGTTTGGATCCCCAACACACGTGTAAAGACTGTGGGAGCATAGGAGCCCAGCTGTAAGCTCAGCTCTGGGGAGACAGAGACAGGAGATACCCAGAGCAAGCCAGCTAGCTGGACAAGCCAAACCAGCCGGCTCTAGGTTCATATTGAAGCTCTCCTTCCATATAAGGAGAGAGAGTGACTGAGGAAGAACGCACAACACTAGCTTCTGGTCTCCATGGGCATGTCCACACTTGTGCACACATTTATGCACACGCGCATGCACACTTGTGTGTACATGTGCATGCATTTGTGCACACACTTGCCACACAGTTAAGCACATGCTTGTGCATACTTGCATGTGCATTTGCACACATCTGTGCACACATATACTGTTTGGGCTTCAGGAGACTCTCAAAAAAGTAACAAACAAGAACCAAACAGAAAACAAACAAACAAAGCCTCTTTGGGGGCTTAAAAAGAAGCCCCACAGGTAGAGTGTTTGTCTAGCAGGCATGAAGCCATGAATTTGACCCCCAGCACTGCACAAATCAGGTATGGGGGTGCTCATGCTGTAATTCCAGCAATTGGGAGGTGGGCAGCAGTGGATCGGAAGTGCCGGGTCATCTTTGTCTACATATTACATTTACAGATTCTATGTGTGAGTTAAAGAACTGCCCTTTTGCAGAAGAGGAGCCAAAGGCCCAGAGAGGCTAAGGAACTCTCCCCAAGGTGACCCAGCTAGTAACAAAACAATTTTCAAAGCTCAGCTGACCATGTCCACGATGATCTTCAGTACCTCCTACGTTAGACCCTCTGCCTCAGCTCTGTGGTCACAGCTCAAGCATGTTATCCACACTTTAGAGAGCACCAGTGAGAATCAGACAATCAGGGGCTTGGACCACCACCATCTCAATCTCAGCAGTGTGGACCGTGTGCACCCTCAACATGACAGTGTGCAGGGCCTGGCCCAGAACCGCACTGGGCAAGCCTCTCCCCAGACTCTTCCTTGGACAGCACACCCTACTTCCTAGTTCTCCAGCTTCTGACCACACGTTTCCAAAGGACACCCAGAATCCAAAGCCCCTACCTGTCCCCTGTGAAACTTGTCAAGTCCCGCTCTGTCTTTCTACCAAAATGTCCTTGGCATCCCACTGTAGAACAGAAACTATGCCCAGGAGAGTTGACATTTCCATGGTCACTTCTAAAAGTCCAAAGTCAGTCTCTGGGTCAGGTTCTCAACCTACATAGGTCACAACCCCTTTGGAGGTTGAATAACCTTTCACAGGGGTCACATATCAGATATCCTGCATATCAGATATTTATATTACGGTTCATAACAGTAGCAAAATTGCAGTTATGAAGTAGCAGTGAAATAATTTTATGGCTGTGGCTCACCACCACATGCAGAACGGTATTAAAGGGTCACAGTGTTAGGAAGGTTGAGAACCACTGACCTAGGACCTGGGGAACATAGCCTGCAAACAGGGTAACCTCGGGTTCCCCTCAGGACTGAGGAACCAAGTCGACCACACTCTGCTCCTGCTTGGAATCAGTCACCATTGAAAATGAAGACACAGAAGTTGTCGTCGTCTTCTTTAGACCCCCACCCCCGACCCCATCTCTCTCCTTTCCCCCTCTTTTCCTCCTCCAAACCCTTGTCCAGGTTTGTCCCATCTCCTCCAGTTGGTCTCATTTTGCCTCATCCCCACAGCCCACCGACAGCTTCTCCTACACCCAGGAGGTCAGGATTCCACAGCCATCGGGTACCATTATCTTTACATCCATCTTCAATGTCCTCTGCTCTACAATTCCCCCTACTTCTTCCTGCCCCTCAAATGTTCCTGTTTCATCTGTCTAGTCACCTCTGCAGCTGACTCTTGCTCTGTACCTTACTGTGTCACAATCATCCCCAAAGACAAGAATCATCCCCTCCGTCCCTTGGATCTAACACGGGCTTTGTACAACGAACGATCCACAAATACAAAAGCAACTTGAATCCACGTGTTTACAAACACTCGTGTCAGAGTCAGTCAGGAAACCACAGAAATAACCAGTCAGGGGGCAGGGGGAGCTCTGAAAATCTTTTCTGTAAAGGACAGGATAGAATGTACTTGTTGTAACCACTGAGTCTTGCCATTACAGTGGAAAGCAGAGGTAAACAATATGTAAATAGGTGGGTGTGGCTATGTTTTAATAAAACTTTATTTAAGATGCAAATGGTGGGCCAGACTTGGTAAAGTTTCCTGGACCCTGAATTAGACTATTCAGTACATGTGACATGAGGCAGACAGCCTCATTGTTAGCAAAGCATCCTCTATTTTCCTGTAGACATAGATGAAAGAGGAGAAAGAGAGACAGAGAGACAGAGACAGAGACAGAGACAGAGACAGAGACAGAGACAGAGAGAGACCCCTCTGGCCCTTAAAGCAGCCATGGGCAGAACAAAATTTAACCCAAGAGTGAGCAGCAGATTCATCTAAAGAGACATGGTGACTTCAGCCACCAATGGAATATTCCAGAAGACAGGGCACTGCTTGGGCATTACCATTTCTATTATTCCTATTACTGATGCTGTCACTTCTGTTGATGTGTTCTGGCCTAACTGATGTCTAGAGAAAGAAAGAAAACAGAAGCAAAAATTAGCTCCCGGCGGGGGGGGGGGGGGGGGGGGGGGGGGTGTGCACAGGGCGGGAGGGGAGCCGTACCCATCGGAAATTTAATTAAATAAATAGATTTCTTGACTAGGAGAGAAAGGAGATGTGACATGTTCCAAAATCTGACTTCCTGGAGAAGTGGCAGAGTGGAGGAATGAAAACTAGCCCCCACCCCAGAGCAAGCGGCTCTCCTGCGTCCCTGTCATACAATCCTGTCGCACTTGATCACATCCACCCACACAGGCAGGGGCTCCTTTCTCTCTCTTACCCTCCACCAATAAACACATCAGCAGAGAAAGCCTGTTTTCTTTCTAAACTGCCTCCTGAGAGCTCACTTCTTAGCTCACGCTCTCCCCGGACAGCCTTGCATAACCTCTTTACTTCCAGAGATTTTATGCCTTGCCTGTTCCACGCTGACAAATGTGCCATCTGGCCAGTCTCTCACTAGAAGTGGGGACAGCCAGAGCCTGTCCCTCCCTGCTCCTTCCTGGGTCCCTCATCCAGAAATTGCGAGCAAGAACACCAGGCTTGGGTTTGAAAGCTCCCTCAGCAGGTGACGGTGCTTACAACCAAGCCTGGTGACATGAGTTTGATCCTTGGACTCTTCATGGTAGGAGAGAATCATCCCTTTGAGTTATCCTCTGACCAAAAGATGCTCACTCTCTTGCTCCCCCCTCTCTCTTACACACACACACACACACACACACACACACACACACACACACACCGACATAATACTCTCTTTTAAATGCCCTTAGGTCTGGAGAGATGGCTCAGCAGCTATGAGCACTGACTTCTCTCCCAGAGGTCCTGAGTTCAATTCCCAGCAACCACAAGGTGGCTTACAACCATCTGTAATGGGATCTGGCGCCCTCTTCTGGTGCCTCTGAAGACAGCGACAGTGTACTCACATAAATAAATCTTAAAATGCTCTTAATCCACAAATAAGGTAGCTGGGTAAAGTAAACTGGAGTTGGGGGAATATTCTGGGAGGACCAGGGATGGATTAAAACTGTGTACATAAGAACACTACACAGCACATGTAGTTGCTGCCTTGGTAGCAACAAGGTACTGTTTGGCTGTATCTGATCTCATTTCATTCCCAAAACAACCCCAAGGGCGGTACTGAGGAGACCAAACCAAGAACAACATACCTCGCAGGTTAAGGTTCTGTTTGCACTTAGGACTGTTAACAAGTTCCTTCTTGTCCTGTGGTAAGTCACTCTGAGTTAAAGTTTCTGTTGGCAACTAAGAATAAGTTCCTTTTTCTTGGATCCAATGTAAACTAGAAAGCATGCTTTTCAGCCTACACTAAACTGGGGACAAGATGTATAATATCCTTACCCTCTTCCTTCCCTTTCACTGTATCTTTGTAACAATGTATCAAGCCGACTCTCTCCGCCCCTGTGAATGCTTTATCCCTCCTATAAAAAGGACTTCAAGAAGCCAGCAGAGGCGTCTCTCCCAAATCCCCACTTAAGGTGAGACGAGGCTGACTAGTCCCAGATGCACCCCAAAATACAGCTTGCTTTAAATAGACAACTGTGAATCTGATCTTTTTCCCTCTTGATTCTCTGGTTTAACAGTATTTCCAGGCCAGGCAGGGCCAACCCAGAGAAGCCCAGAGGCCACAGAGCGATCACCCGGCAGAGTCCTGGGAACACAGCAGGTACTCGATAGGTCCTGGTTCCCACTTAATGCGTGCATGAGCGGCATGCTAAGGCCAGGTCACCTCGGTCACCTCAACAGTCAGCGAACCCACCTCTGTTTTTAAGGACACAGCAACATAGAGGTTTCTTTTGCCCCTATCAAGTTTGTGTCATGACTGCCCAGCAGCAGGAGAGTCAACTGAAGTGTTAATGTTGGTTGGTTTTGGTTTGTTTTTTTTTACATTTTGTTTATTTTATTTATGCTTGTGTGTTCACGTGTGTGCATGTGTAGAGGGCAGAGGGACAACCTGCAGGGACGGTCTCTTCTTCTTCTATGTAGGCCTTAAGGATCTAGCTCGTCAGCAGACAAGTACCTTGCTCTGATGAGCCATCTCACCAGCCTCTGACTGGCTTTTGTGTGCAGAGATGATGCCCACATCTCTGGTACAACGAAGCCCACTGACAAGACTCCCAATAGACTCTCAGAAGCATCCAGCTGGCATTGCAGAGCAAGCCAAGGGCAGGGTTGACCCAGTAGAACATCCCTTTACACTTCAAAGTCTTGTTCCACTACCCTACCTCTTCTCCTTCCTCCCCACCAACATGCTCCTGTTCCCACCTCCTCCTAGGACATTCAGCCATCTGCCAGCACTTCCTAGACATGGCTGACACACTGTCCTTGAAACGGTCATGGCTTTTACTCAGGATATGTTGCCCCCCCACCCCCGCCCGAATTCAGCCTGTGCTCTTGAAGCTCCAGAGATTTCAGACAAATCTGACTAAATCCTGTTGGGTGACCTTGGCCAAACTTCCTGCCTTCAAGATGAAGGTGACTATGGCAGCCACATAGCAAGCTCCTCCAGGAGACACTGACTTCATGACTGTCCCGGGTGCAGCCTCAGCCATCCATCACTCTGAGCTTAACTCTTCTCGTACAATAGACAGCGCAAGATCTGCCTGATAAGGTGCGACTCTGGGGCCCTCCACAGAAGGGCCTGTGCACAGAGTGTGCAAAGAGCCCATTGTGGGCACAAACCTGCTCCCACTGACCATCAGGGCAAGACAGACATCCGTGAAGAGAGTCATGCAAGACAAGTACATTTCATATCATTTCCACATTCATTGGCCCTGAGACATTCAGAAAAGACCTAGGTACCCCAAGCCTTTCTTCAGAAGGATATTACACACACACACACACACACACACACACACACACACACCATCTCAACTCTTTCTGGGCACTATAAGCCACTATAAATACCTTAGCTAAAAAAGAAAAAGAAAAGAAAGAGGAGAGAGAGAGAGAGGAAGAAAGAAAGAGGGGGAGGGAGGGAGGGAGGGAGGGCGGAAGGAAGGAAGGAAGGAAGGAAGAAAGAAAGAAAGAGAGAGAAAGAAACAAAGAAAGAGAGAAACAAAGAAAGAAACAAAGAAAAGGAGAAAAGAAAAAAGTCTGAACATAGAACTACCACATCCAGACATACCTTAAGGATATACTACATAAGCCCTAGACCTAAGATCACTTCCTCTTCTTCCCATAACTCTTTAGAACAAAGGTCAACGGGAGGAGCTGTGACCCTGCCTAGGAACTTAAACCACTCTCAACATGGACACTTGAACCCCAGCAGGGATCTCACAAACTTCTACCTTGAAACATCTATGGACTTTTTAAAGATTTATTTTCATCTAATGTTTGCCTTAATATTGCACTGCACTGTAGGGGAAAGGCAGAAGGAGTCAGATTTCCCCCCCCCCAAGTGGAGTTACAGAAAGTTGCAAGCCACCATGTGGCTAGTAGGAACGGAACCCTGGTTCCCAATTAAAGAAGCCAGTGCTCTTAACCACTGAGCCATCTCTCAAGACTGCCAGCTTTTACGACTCAAAATGGTTCAAGAAGGTATTAAAAAATATTTCTGAGCTGTGACGCTGTGCAGGAAAAAGAACGCTGCGCGGATTCGTAACGTGGCATCTGGTGCATGAATGAAAAGAAGCTGGGAAGCAGGAAACAGGAAGGAAACTGGAATAGGGCGCTACCCTCCCCCAAGACCCTGAAAGTTCACAGGACCTGGGAGGATTCCTGTTCTGCTCCCCTAGCCCCTGGGTTCCCCAGTCTTCAGCGAGATCCATGGTGGTACCGATAAATGACCAGCTCATTACTGCTCGTTATACTAATAACAACTGCGTTGATGCTCACTACCTTAACACGCTGGCTACCTTAACACGCTGGGCTACCTTAACACGCTGACTACCTTAACACGCTGGGCTACCTTAACACGCTGGCTACCTTAACACGCTGGGCTACCTTAACACGCTGACTACCTTAACACGCTGGGCTGAGCCACGTGGGGAGGAGCTAGGGCCCAAAGAAATTCATTTCTGAGGATCAAAGCAGTAAAAGAAAGTGTGAAGAGATGACCCGGCCTCCACGAGAGTGACAGGCAAGTTCAAAGCTCAGAGACCCTGCGCCAAGGCTTGGCATGGTTATTTCCAGCAGAAGTGTTAGGAGGATGTCAACAGACCCATCCTGTCTCCAGGAGTGTCCCAAGACACCAAACCCCAGGTGGCCAGTGACCTGGACAGGTTCCCATCACCCTGGCCCCATCTCTAGCCTCCTTCCTGAGCTACCAGGGGCTATTTACCTTCAAATGGTAAACCTTCAGATGGTGTGTCTGCATGTTGATTGTCTGTGTCTATGTATGTATGTAAGTATGTATGTATGTGTGTGCGTGCTCGTGTGTACACACACATGCACATTTCTGAGTGTTTGTGTTATCTGTGCATGGCTAAAAGTGTCTGTGCATCTATGTGTGACTGTGTGTACATGCATATGTGTACGCTTGTGCACATGTACACGTGCATGTGTAGCGTGCATGGGAGGGGTGCATCAAAGTTCCCAGCTCTCCTCTGCTTCCTGTTAATTGACTATGCCCCCCCCAGCTCCCCAGAAAACCAGACTCTAGCCCTCACAAGCCTTCACACCAAACCAATTACAGCCTCGGCTCCCACAGACTCTCCTGGCTTTCATCTGGTTTCAGAGTACTTCAGCTGTCATCTCCCTGGTCGCCCGCATCATCCCACAGCTGTGGGAACCCCACAGCTCTTCGGAGAAGTCGGTCTGTGGTCCCAACCACAGCCATCTTCCCCTAATAAGTGTTGCTGATGCTGTGATGTGTCTCTTTGTCTGATTGAACACTCGTTCATTTCCTGGTACTGAGGATGGAACCCAGGACTCCCAAGCCTGCTGGGCCTGCAGTTCATCCCTGGGCTCTCAGAGGCGCATTTGATTGACAGGACTGAGGTGGAGAGGCACAGGCCCTGCTGGCACCACATGGGTTGAAGCCATAAATGTGCACAACCTAGCACCCTCACAGTTACCTAGGCCCCCCGAGGTCACAGCAATTAGAGACACTGTGACTGAGACAGTTCCGCGGCTACCCAAAAATGCCAGGAACACGTCCCGTCCCACATCGCCCAGCCAGCAACCCTGGTCCTGAGTCCTGATACCCCCACCTGTCTCCAGAACAATTTGTATTAAGGAAGGACCCTCTTACGAGTTGACAGTCCCCAGCCTGCGAGTCCTCTAGGCTGGAAAACATTCCCTCTGGGGACATATATACCATCTCTGTGGCAAGCCATGGGCGACTTCACAGCTATGTTACAGAAAGGTTGACTGTGGCTCCTGCAGTTTTCTTATGCTCTAATTTGCTATGGGGGCTCTAGTGTGCTCCCTCCATCCACAGGGAAATGGCTTCCATAAGCTCGAGGGTTTCTGTTCTCCATCAAGTTCACAGGATGGTTCAGTCCCGGATGAAATGGTCTTCTGGAAATCCACTATGGGCAGGCGGTACAGACACAGCTCTCAGGTGACAAGGCTTGGCACAGAGGAGGAATTCCTTTCTTCAGGTCTGTGATTTACAGCTCAAAGGCCTAAGAGCCTACAGGGGATTATACTTGCTGCCAAGATGGAGCCCCCTCTGTGTGCCCTAGAAGTGGCTGGGCCAGCAGGAGAGCCAGGACTAGACATCCCAGGCAATGGCTCCTTTTTTTAATAGGACATCGAAAAGAGCTGGGGAAAGAGCCGTGAGTGGGATCTGAGGCTAGCTCCAGCTGTAGACACGCCCTCCCAGAGACAGTCAGTAAAGCTATTAGGAAGCCAAGCAACAAGCCTCCCCACCCCCACCCCCAGACACCCAACGGAGCCACAGGTTGGCCAGGGCAGGTGAAAGAAGGTGCCAGGCCCCTGCCTCTGTCAAACTGGGCCTGTGGTGCCTGCACATACATCTGTTCTGGAGCATATGTCTATGCCCTTTTTGCTTATTTTGGTTTTTGTTTTAATCTGCATGCCAGGCCCCATGTTAAAGGCTAAGATGCAGATCAGCACTAAAGTCAGGGCTTTTCCCTTCTCTGCCTAATAGCACTACTGACCGGCTCTGGGACGGCATCTCCACAGCCAGAGCTAGCCCCAGATCCCATCCTCTGGTCTTTCCAGCTCTATCCGGCTCTTTCCGATGTCCGATTAAAAAAAAAAAAAAAAGGAGCCACTGCTCAGATTCCTCCCGGCCTCATTCAACTCCGCCATTATCAGCTGGTACCTGGGAGAGAGCACTTCCTTTTCAGAGCTTAATTGGCCTTGAGAGTAGAGCAGGGTAACTGTCACCTGGGCATGGGTGACAGGATGCTGGGAGGGTGGGGCAGGGGTTCGTGAAAGCGAGGTCCCTTCTGATCAGACCACAACGGACAGAAGCTGTGAACCTGCTCAGACATCGGCATACCAGGGCCAGCCAGTAAGAGACCAAATTGAGAAAGGCACTACTGGGTGTCAGCACACCAGGAAGCTCAGTCTGTGAATGACATCCACAGTCGTCTCCTGCTGTTTCTGGATCTAACCTTCCCCCAACCCCAGGACTCAGGACCCCTCCCCCAACCCCTCCGATTTCCGAAGATTTAACTCCGGTTCCAGTTTGCACAGGCTGATGCATCTCTTCCAGGGAATACGCAGTCGGACCAAAGGAAGATTATTAGACAGCGTCTCCTGGTGGCCACGTGTGGTACTGCACCATCACAAGCGCACCTCGGTGCGTTTGAAAGGAAGCAAACATACAAGCCTGCCCCTCAATTCTGTGGCTCACCACGCTAATGTAGGTACAAGGTCCCTAGAAGGTACCACTTGACAGGCAACACCTGACAGTCTATCAGGTACTTCACAGGTCGGCCTGGAATCCAGTTACAAAGCAAAGCAAGCCCCACCACACTCACCCCCCATCTCTTCTCTACAAAGCAACTGACAGAGCAGGAGAAAACAAACAAACGCTCAAAAAAAGGAAAAAGTTCCGGGTGATGCCGCTACACTGAGCGCTGATCCCAAGGGCAGGGCTGGTGTGGGCCAAGCCAGCCCAATGGCTTCTCTCTGGGGGTGGGAAAAAAGGGTAGTTTCAGGCTTCCTGTGGGGATGTGAAGTGGCCCCGTATTCCAAAATCCCTTTGGGGTGCAACCTACATTTGTCCAAGGGGAACAAGGAGCTCCCCAGTGGGAATGGCATTCAGAAAGTTCTGTCCACGTGACATTCACGTCCCAGGCACCTCACGCTAGAGAAATCTGTTTTGAGGGTCACAGACCACTACTTCGTGGGAGTACCTGCTTGGGGTGTGTGCTGGCTGGTTTTATGTCAACTTTAATCCAAGCTAGATTCGTCTGAGAAGAAGGAACTTCAATTGAGAAAACGCCTCCATAAGATTGGCTGTAGGTAAGCCTGTAGAGCATTTTCTGAATTAGTGATCAGTGGCGACGAGCTCCGCCCATTGTGGGTGGGGCAAGCTCATTGTGGGTGGGGCAAGCCCATTGTGGGTGGGGCAAGTCCACTGTGGATGGAGCCATCCCTAGGCTGGTGGTCCTGGGTTCTATAAGAAAGCAGGCTGACCAAGCCCTGGGGAGCAAGCCAGTAAGCAGCACCCCTCCATGGGCTCTGCATCAGCTCCTGCCTCCAGGTTCCTGCCCTGCTTGAGTTCCTGCCCTGACTTCCTACACTGATGAACAGCAATGTGGAAATGTACGCCGAATAAACCCTTTCCTCCCCAAGTTGCTTTTAGTCCTGGTGTTTCATCCCAGCATTAGTAACCCTAAGTAAGCCAGGATGAGATTCACACGGGTCCTCTATTAGCTGTGTTACCCAGGGCACGTTATAAAGCTCTCTGGGGATGTTCCTTATTTCTGCCTCCCTCGAGCATTTATCTTTAAGTTCCCTGTGAATGCTGGCTCCTCACTACGCACCACGCACCTAACAGTCTACGCACCGCACCGCAGCCCACAGTGTTCTCATCAACACCTCCCTAGGCTCTCCCCCTAAAGGAAGTCCTTCTCCATATCACACCAAAACCCTGCCCGCTTTAGAGTCGTGTGTGTTTTATTTAACACTTTTTTTCTCACATTCTCCATCTTATTTTAAGGTTAACAAATGTTTCCTCTAAAGCGCCAGATAGTAAATATTTCAGGCTTCGCGGGGTGCGCAGTCTCTGCCTCACCAAACACTTCCAGTGTTAATGATAAAAAAAAAAAAACAAAAAAAAAAACCACAGTAGTCAGACCTGTGGGTGCTTGTGGGTGCATGCCTGTGGGTGCCCAGCACCCGGAATGCTGAGGCAGGAGGATGAGGAGTCAGAGGATAGCCTGGGGCACTGTCTCAAAACAAAAAGCTAGCCTTAGACAACATACAAACAAGTATATGGCAACGTGCTAGTAAAAGTTGATTTTAAAAAGCAAATAGGCTACAGGCCAGCGGAAAGGATGTCCTCTCTTGCTTGTCCTTTGTCTCATCACCAACACTCACACAGAAAATGCTTTTCCTCTCTTCTCTCCCAAGAAAAACATGCAAATACCTCCTGCCTCCCTCTGCCCTCCCGAAGGGGAGGCTCCAGGGTGGAATCAAAAGAGTTCACCAGCTTCTTAGATCATCCAGTACCTTTGTTCCCACGCTAAATAGTTTCTAGTAAAAAGGAAGGCACATTCTGGGACAAGCACTGTCTCACTGAGTGACCCGCGAGCCACCTCCCTAAGGAGAATTTAAAGCAGGGGGAAAAAAATCGAGCAACATCACTTTCAAAGTCAGCTTGGAAGAGCACAGCACATACACACTTGCAACATTGTTACCAGGTTTTTTGTTTGTTTGTTTTGCTTCTGCGGGATGGACCTAGTGTCCCGGAATTACTGTCCGAAGTGGAAGAATTATATAGCAAACAGATACAAAATAGCTGGAGCAGGTGTGATCCAGGAGGGCTGCCTGGGAGTGGTGGCTTCTAAGCTGTCACATCCTTGAGTGTCGATATCAGGGAACACAGGCCAGGGAGGGGTAGGAATTGGGGGCTTACTCCAGGAGTGAGCCATTGAAAGCTGTGCGTGGGGGAGAGGTGGGCGTACCACAAGAAGTTAAGACCATGTTCACAAACCAAATGGAAGAGGATTCTTTCTCTTCAAACCTCTGTTGAAGCCGCTGGGCCTCTTGGGTGTGGCCCAGGACAATCAAGAGGCACAGGAGGGACTAGCCAAGTCTTCCTTCAGACTTTTTAAATATTAATAGTATGCAAATTAGACCTCCAACCCCCGTTCGGATTGTTTTAATCTTTTCTTCCCAAACAGCCTGGGCATTTCTCTGTCCATGGCAGTGCCTGGCTGTAAAGTGGTCACCTAGAAAACAATGGGAAGAAGTCCAAGGCCACCTGCGACAGGACTTCGGCTGGGGGGACCGTAGCCAGCTACACTACACCTCAGCTACAACAGTGCATTCCAAAGTAACGATACCTTCCCCGTGCTCCCTGCCACGCAGGTTTGCTACGATGTATTACCTAAGTTACTTATCTCTGCAGAGCTGGGGACAGAACCCAGGGTCCTGGGCATGCGCCCCTAACGCACTGCCGCCGAGCCACGCCCCCAGCTCATCAGGCCCCACCCTCTCTCAGACCACAGCCAGGCTGGCCAAGGGAAATGCTCGCCTGGCCACCCACAGAGAGGTTTTTCTCTCTGTGCCCTGGAAGCTGGGTCTGGCCTCCTCCCACTTTCAGGTTGTCCTTGGGGCTGGTGGTCTTGCCCACAGGCATGGTCAGTTGGAACACGGCATGGTAGCTACTTCCTTTTGTCTCCTGGACTAAGCTATCCTGCCCCCGAACCCACAAAAGGCTGGGTCTCACTCTAGGCAAATGAGAACACAGGGATAAGCCAGAGTTAAGGGAAAGTCGTTCCTGTTGCTCTGCGATCTAAGAACCTCGACTCAGAAGTTAGACAGACCTGGGTCCAAACATCGCTTTTGGCACTCAGCTGCTGTGTGACTCCAAGCAAAGAATGAGCCTCTCTGTGCCTCACTTCTTTACAAGGAAATGAAACCTCCACTGGACTCCATGTGGTTGTGGGGAGGACTCTGGGAGTCAGTGCTGTAGTTGATGGTCCAGCCTGGGACCTGACCCATTTCAAACAAAAACACTACCAGGTAATGAGGCAGAAACTGCCTGAGATAGACGCAGGGCTCTCTAAGAAGACTTTGAGCGGAGATCAAAATGGTAAGGAACCAGCCAGAGGAAGACCAGGGGAACTTATGCCAAGCAGAACGGCACACGCAAAGGTCCTGGGGCAGACCCAGCTCAAGGAGAAAGCCAAGAGAGTTTATAATGGGCTACTGAAGACATTAGGTAACGGGGTCAGGAGCCTGGAACTCCGGCTCTTTCTAAGACAGAAGCCATTGCTTGGTGCTAACTCACGATCCTCAAAGACCTGTCAACCACGTGGCACAAGGTCACCGTCAATTATGAACCTTCTCTTATACCATTATCTTCCAGGTGCCAGGGACATAAATTCTGGTACCAGCCACAGCTGGCAGGCACCTTGTTCCCACGAGGCACTTCCCGGGAAGCCTCTGGTTCCCCCCCCCGCACCCCCCCCAGGCTTCAAAGCAATGTATGAGGAGGTGGAGGCAGGTGGCCAAGTGTGGACGGCGGGACGGGGGTGGGGGGGTGGGAGTCTGGGGGAGGGGGTGGGAAGCCCTGGGCTGGGCGGGTCACCAGTATGATTCTGACCCCCAGATACAAAGAGAGCCTGGGAGGAAACATTCTGTCCCCAAGCAAACGCAAGCTTCACGGGTGAGACCCGTGTTCTCATTCGTATAAGGGAGGAGGTGGGAAACAAGGAGGCAAACGTGAAAAAGTCCAGAAAGATAACTAGAGCCTGGGGTGTGCTGAGGATCTGCTCATCCCTGGGAGGTGGGGAGGTGGGGGGATGGGTGAACTGTTTGACCTTAACCAACGCTTTTACACCCCAATCCTGCAGCAGAGATGGCTGCAAGCACTCCTCACATCTCTGATTCTGAGTTGTGTAGGACAGGATAGAGACTCCGCCCTTCCGGAAGCTTTGTAGGCAGTTTCCGGTCAGCTCTGAAAGCCGAGCTTCCTGATGGTAATTCTCACATGAGCTCCCTCTGCCAATGCCCCTGGGACACTCTCCCAGCTCCAGAGCAACCGTCTCCCACCTGGATCCTGGTGGGTGCGAGGTTCTAGAACCCTGCACTATTCTGGGTCCGTGTTGGCCAGGGTGAAGTAGTTCCCATCATACCCTGGAGGCCACCTGCCCTTGGGGAGATGAAAAGTGTGACCCGGGGGTGCTGGCCCTGTGTTCCCTCCCCATCCTTCCCAACACCAAGTCTTCACGCCCCACTGTGACATCAGGTAAACCAAGTTGGCAAATTCCAGCCCAGTCAAAAAGCCTGTCGCAAAATAAGACGGGTGGCGCGTGACACAGGACATTTGAGATCGTCTTCTGCTTTCACATGCATGCGTACATACATATGCATATGTACACAAACACACACACACACATGTTCGAGCACACGAACTATCTTTTGATGCACGGAAAGTTCTAGAAGTGTACAGGGTCAAAAGGGTAGTCACTAGCCACTGTGACAGTTTCTCCAGTTGAAACTCTTCTTGATAGAGGAGCCATGGGGGCCGCATTACCAAGCAATTCAAGAACATGGGTCCCTGGGTCCCATGGGTCCCATGGGTTCCCGATCATTGTGACCCTGGCTCGAGTGCTGATGAAGCAGAGGCAGTCCCTGGGTAGTGACAGGGTGAGCGGCTGAGCCACAGGAACAGAAGCTCCTCTGGGACAAACGGGAGGGACCCTGCGAGTAGGCCCTGGGAAGGGGGCCATGGCGTCCTGCCATGGCACATGCTGTCGTCCCCATAGGCCTCTTCTTGGAAGGGGAGCTGTTCTCCCTCCATCCTTCTCCAAGTCAGAAGCAAGGCTCACAATGGAGCAATCAAGACCACTCTTTAGGCTTTGTTCTAGTCAAAGGAGATGGGGGTGCTTCTGGGGGCTCCATTCAAAGCCCGACTGGTATGAAGCCACAGAGCATCTGAGGCTGCTCTATTTCAGGGCCTCTCTGCTTCCTGTTCCCTGCTGCAAGCTCTCCCCTCACTCCCTGATACTCCGGAGGGGTGGGGGTGGGGGACCAAATAGGCCAGCAAAGAGAGACCTGGGTGGGGGAGGGGCAGCACCATGCTTGAACCCTCTCTCTGCATGGTCCCCCAGCTCTCCGTGAAAGATGTACAGTGTCCTGGCCTGCTCTGAGCGGCTTCCCTATGCTGTCGCCACCAGGGCTGTCTGAGGTCATGTGACTGACAAGCCTTCAGAGTGAACTTTTTTTTTTTGCAGTGGCCTCTGTCTCAAGGGCACCAACCACTTAAGCTGCCCCACGCGCCCAACCAGTTTTAGCAGTCCTGGGGTTTTCTCCATCTTCCCCTACCACCACAGAAGCCTGCTTGTCCCCACAACTGCCTGAAGAGTCACTCACTTTAAGACTGCACAAGCCTCCGGTCCCTGAGAATGGCTGCCAAGCCTGGAGGCCCAGCAGACACAGCGGAAGCACTTAGATCAGTGCTTCTGAACCTGTTAAGACCCTGTTACAATAAATAAATAAATAAATAAATAAATAAATATTTTAAAACCTAAAGGAGCCGGGCAGTGGTGGCGCACGCCTTTAATCCCAGCACTCCGGGAGGCAGAGGCAGGCGGATTTCTGAGTTCAAGGCCAGCCTGGTCTACAGAGTGAGTTCCAGGACAGCCAGGGCTACACAGAAAAACCCTCTCGAAAAAACAAAAAGCAAGCAAAAACAAACAAACAAATAAACAAAACCCTAAAGGAACTAGAAATTAGAAAGAAAAAAGCAGCTAAGTAGCTGGTGGCACCCCTTGTCCCCTGTTCCTGTGACAGTCACCACTAACTACCCCCCCATCCCAAAGGTCCTGCCACCTGAGGCCTCTCCCACTCTTCCTTCCATCCACACTACCATCCTGCACCTTGTACTGCCGCTGCGGAGTCTGCCCCAGCTCTGTCCTCACCCACACAGAACAGAACAAAAGCATTCTCCCCTCCAGCGCACATCTCCACCGGGCAAACCGCACCGAGAGTGTGGCAGCAGACAGCGCTATCCGGGGAGTTATCGAATATTGGGGTTTCTAGCCACCCCACATCCGTGAGGTTACGCTGGCCTGCCTTGAAAAGGCTTCTGTGTTGAATGAGTGAGTAATTGATCTTCATTTTCAGACTTGGGCTGATCCAGCCGGTAGGAGACAGAGCAGAGGGTCCAGATTGCACCCTGTGGGGCTTCACAGTCCCTGGGAGGGAGGAGTCTGGTGGGGAAGGCATTAACTTACTAGTTTGAGTCTAGAATTTTTAGCTACACGGGAAGGCAGGGATTGGGGGGGGGGGGGACGGATTAGACCATCCAGACCCGAGGCATTTAGAAGCTTCAGGGAAGTAGTTAAAATTTTTGAGGGCACAAGAGTGTTAAAAACAGGAAGGAGCCGTGGTGGCTGGATCGATGCTGCCCCCTAGTGGATATGTACGGCAGGCACAGCATGCGGCTCTCCCAGGCACTTTCTCCAATGTAGATCAATTAATTCAATCTGGAGACCAAGAGCCTAGGGCGGCAGCTGCCAGCCTACAACAGGAAAGTCCTGCTACAAAGATTAGGGGAGGTAGGAGAGGTGGGGAGGGCTCTACGGTATAGTCCTCGGAGTCCCTGATGTGCGGGACGTTCTAGTGGGTCAAAAGTCAGGAGTCAGCTCAGTTTGTGGGATCCAGAAAGGGTCTCTGGGGTGTGGTGGGGGTGGAGAGCTTTGGGTCTGAGGATATGAATGAGGAAGGACAGAGGGGGCAAGCCTGAGACAGAATGCCCACACTTCATCCGGGGTACCTTAGAATTCGTGGCTCACCAAGATTTAGGGGCAGAGTGTTCTCTGGAATTAGGAGATCTGGAGTTCAAATCCAGCTCTCATGTAACAAACCAGGCATCTGGCACATGCCTAGAACCCCAGCCCTGAGGAGGGCAGAGACGAAAGGACAGCTGGGGCTTGTTGGCTCCAGCCTAGTGAGTCCCAGTTTCCAAAAGTCCCTGCCTCGAGGGAACAGGTGGAGAGTGACGGAGACGTGCACCCTGCCCCTTCCTCTGAGCTCTGGGCACCACACAGGTGTACACATCCACATACACACAGATGTGTGTGTGTGCCATAAATGCACTTATACAAGCATACAAGTAATTATAAGTATATATGTTAGGGCTTGAAAGGAAATGGAGACTGAAGACCAAGCAGGGCTAACTCCTTAGGTGTCTTCAGTACCTGGAGAGAGACATGCTTCAAGCTCCTGCCGTGTTGTCATGGGCCAGGCAAAGGGAAATGGATATTCAAATCACTTATTAAACTCTTATTGTGTACTGGATGTTAACATTCCCCCACCCCCACCCCCAGGAGCAGATAAAAGATAGTGCCCAGTGATAGGCAAAAAACCACAATGTTGTGACATAGCTACCTGCGGGTACCACAGAAGGGAGGGCTGGTGGCAAGGAAACTGGAGAAGTGGTCATCATTCCCCAAGAGGAGTGGCACCAACCTTGGCCCTCGTGTGCCACGAGGGTCTCGCAAAACAATAACAGTCATAGCCACTGGTGTTCTGAATCCAAGTCCTGACTCAGGAAAAGTGGGAAATAGCACGTTGCCATGGGAACTTCAGAAGGACCTGAGATGGCGTAGATCTAGCAGAATGACCGACATCTCAAACTCAAGAGATCCACCTGCCTTGCCCTCTCAAGTGCTGGGGCTAAAGGTGTAAAATGTGTACTTTGGATTGTGTGTGTGTGCACACGTGCACGCATGCCCCACCCCCTTCTTTCTCGGAGTTTGATACACATGTGTATCCATATAGGAATCTATAGAGGCCAGAAGAAAATATCAGATCCCCCCAGAACTGCAGTTACGGGCACTTGTGAGCCTCCAAGTGGGTTTTAGGAGGCAAACCAGGATCCTCTGCAAGAGCAGTCAGTACACTGGACCCTCCCCTATCCCTCCAACCTGTAGACTGCTATATTTTCAGGCCACAGATCACAACCCCCAAATGTCCTATGTGAGTATCAGGTCATGGCCAGCATTTGGTATAGAGGACAGAATACAATGAGGTTGTGACTCAGTGGTAGAATACTTGCCTGGCACGGCCAAGGCCCTGGGTGCTGTCACCAGCGTCACACATATACAAACGGCGACACTATAGAACTCAATAGGAATGAATCTGAAATACCCACCTCCCCGCCATGCCCGCCAGGCTGGGTCCCATGTCAGGAAACAGGACTCTGCTGTGTACCAGAACACATTCTGCACATGTGCATGTGTGCATGCATGAGGGGGGAGGGGGAGGGGGAGTGTAAATCAGATCTGTTCCTGCACAGCTGGGTAAAAACCGTGCACAAGAAGACACCTGGTTGCCAGGCAGTGATGGCACCTTTAATCCCAGCACTTAGGAGGCAGAAGCAGGCGAATTTCTGAGTTCAAGGCCAGCTTGGACTACAGAGTGAGTTCCAGGACAGCTAGGGCTACACAGAGAAACCCTGTCTTAGAGAAGAAGAAGAAGAAGAAGAAGAAGAAGAAGAAGAAGAAGAAGAAGAAGAAGAAGAAGAAGAAGATGATGATGATATCTGACCCTCAGAGAGCTAAGAAAGCAGCAATTCAGAGGGAACTCTCCAGAAAGCAACATCCATCAGCGCGAACATCTCGTCCTGTGACATCCTAGAGATGTGCTCTCTTAAGACAGCATTTCTCTCAGGACTGGTGGAAAACAAAAGACAGGGGAAGTGTCCAGAGGGGGGGGGGGGGGGGGGGGGGGGGGGGGTAGAGGAACAGTGTTAGAACACAGCCACAAGGAGCCACAAGGAGAAGCAGATTGCTAGGCAGGAAGCTATTCCTGGGATCACACTGGGGATTTGGTGCAGTTTGGAGGGTGGCACACATACATGTTCATGTCTGCACGTCCATGTGGAGACCAGAGTGGACCTCAGCCAACCCCTTCCGTGCTATCCACCTGTTTGTTTATGGGTTTTTTGTTTTGTTTTGTTTTGTGTTTTAAGACTGCGTCTCTCACTAACTGGAACTGGCTGGATAGGCAGGGCTCCCTGACCAGGAAGCCTCATGTATTAGCCAGTCACGCCTCCCTGGCCCTGGGATTAAACAACCTAAGCCACCACAAACTGTCTTGTTCTTAATGTGGGTTCTTAAAATGGAACGGAAGTCATCAGGCCTGCACGCTGGAAACCTGTTCTGTCTGGTTCACTGTTGGGTCCTCTGCCCTCCTGCCATATTAACAGTCACTCTGGAAATTGTAATTGCAGGTTGCATATTGACTAACCAGAATTAAGAATTAACAGCCATTAGATTGGGCCGGTCCTGTGGTCGTCGACGCCACCTTGTGGTAAGAACTGAAATGACAGGGCTGATATTTGTAACAATTTGTAGAGAGCCCAGAAGCAAGCTTCAGCAACCTACAGTTAATGATCCGCTCACACCATGGGTTTCCTTCCGCTTCCTTCTGAGACAGGGTCTCTAGTATCCCACTTTGGCTTCAAACTCTCTGTGTAACCAAGGATGATCTTGAGCTCCAGATCCTCTTGCTTCAACCTCCCAAGTGCCGGGGTTATAGGTATGCACCACCACACCCCATTTATGAGGTGCTGGGGATCAAACCTGGAGTCTTGTGTGTGCTAGGCAAGCATCCTAGCAGTTAACTGAGCCACAGCTCTAACACTGCATCACAGTTTTGAGCAAGCGATTGGACAGAGCCAGGAAAAAAATGATGACATGTTTAGATCGTAAAATAATAAAGCAACGGTCACAGAATTTAACTTAAGACCCCTTGTATGGAGAGAGAGACAGAGAGAAAGAGGGGGAGAGAGAAAGAGGGAGAGAGAGCATAGTATGTACTCATTGGTGTGAAAGGATTGTGCCAAGAGAGTATACTTCTGGTCCCTGGGTCAGCTACAACCTGATTTCTGTTACAAAGAATGTATAGTGTCTGTGCATAGAAATAACCAGAACATATTCAGCATACAAAGCCACTTCTGGGCGACTCAGGGGGGGAAGATGCAGGCCTCCCTTGTACAGCCACGATTCCCACATCTGGACCATAATTATCCAGAACCCATGTTGAGCCATCCTCTGCAGCGCGGGGTTGGGGGGTGGGGTGGGGGGTGGGCAAGCCCCGCCCACTTCCATCTCTCACAGACATCTCTTGCCCTAAAGCTGGCTTTGGTATCCAGAGCCCATTCTCTTCCGTGCTGGCCTGCACGGGAAGCTTGAAGGACAGTGGCTGACCAGCTTGGGGGGGATGGCAATCCTGAAAGCCTGGACTGCTCACCTGATTTGTGCACATTCCTGAGGCAGGAGAGTGAGGCGTTGAGCCGGGCGCACTCTTCCCGGTTGGCTCCATACTTCTCCACGGTCTCGCACACCTGCTCGTCGGTCATCTCAAGGAGGTCCTCCAAGCTCAGCTGGTCAGGGGATATCTCCTAGAGGAGGGGACAAAAACAGTCAGCTGGACATGAACCCAAGCGCCCTGCCCGAGGGAATTTAATGGTGTCTCTCCACCGCCCTCTTGTGGCACTCAGGAGAACTGCAGGAGAACCAGCAGGGAGCCTCCACACTGCCCTCTGCTGGTAGCCTGTGAAAGATGCTCCACTATGCAAAAACTTGGCTGAATCTGGGGTTGAGTCTCCTCCCACTTGCCACTTGGACAAACCATTTAACTTGCCTTGTTCTTCTCTTATTAAATGGAAGTGCAGAGCGTAGGTGATCCCTCAGTACATGATCAACAGTCCACACTCACAGTCCAGACTCAAAACCCAGGACAGATCCTTTTTTCATACTTCTGGGAGATGTCTCTGCTGAATTTGGCCAAGGGGGAGGACGGGGGGTGGGGGGGGGGCGCNAGCTACAGGGCACTCCAACAGTGACTGTGAAGTCAGGACAGGAACAGGAGGTAGCAACTGGGGTCACCTAGAGACAAGTAGGAACACAGTGTAGGTAAGCCTCCTTCAGCTGGACTCCGTATGCCTGGGCAGGGGGCGCAGGATGAACGTTTAGAACAAGGCTGTTCCAGTTTGATCCCAGATGCTCTCACAAAATGCTCTGACCAATAGCATCTTGGGAGGGAGGGTTTAGGAGGCTTACACTTCCAGGTCACAGTCCTCCACTGAGGGTGCTGCCTCCTCTCTGGTGTGCGACAGCCCAGGCTCAGGCGCAGGCCCAGGCCTGTCTGCCTAGGGATGGCACAGCCCACAGTGGGCTGGGTCTCCTGCATCATTCAGCAATCAAGACTCCACTCTCAGATGTGGCCACAGGCTATCCTGATAAAGACTAATTTACCCTGATTCAATCCTGACTTTTTTCAGGTGACTTTAGACTGTGGCATTGACACTGGCTGATCAGTAGGACAGATGCACAATCTAAAGTCTTCTTTGTGCTGCAGGACCGGACTGTGCATTTTAATGCTATGATTTCAAAGTGTGTGTGTGTGTGTGTGTGTGTGTGTGTGTGTGTGTGTGTGTGTGTTCATACCCTGAGTGTGTGTTGGGGGGTGGTAGGTCAGCTTACCCTGAAGTGTGTGTGTATGTGTGTATTTGTAGTTAGCTTACCCTGAAGTGTCTCTTTGTGTGTCCTCAGATTACTCTGAAGTGTGTGTGTGTGTGTGTGTGTGTGTGTGTGTGTGTGTGGTCAGCTTACTCTGAAGTGTGTGTGAGGGGGGTGTGGTCAGATTAGTCTGAAGTGTGTGTGTGTGGTCATAACCTGAGTGTGTGTGTGTGTGTGTGTGTGTGTGTGTGTGTGAGTGTGTGTGAGTGTGTGTGTGTGTGTGTGTGTGTGTGTGTGTGTGGTCAGATCACCCTAATGCTTAGGCACACACATTTATGGCTGAAAGGTGAAGAAAAGCCATAACAACCTGGTCCAAAGAAAGGAAATTTGTGCACGTTTTAATAAAATAATCCCAGCTGGGAAAATGTTTCCAATACTCAACACAGACTTCCTTATAATGCTACGAGATCATGTGAAAGTAAAGGTATGTGTGCACATGTATGTGCATCTGTACATGTATGCGGAAGTGTGTATATGTGTATGTGTGGGTGTTTGTGTAAGTTTGTGAGTGTACATATACATGTAGATGGGGGGAGGGGCTGTCCAGAGGTATGTATGGATGTGTGTGGATAAGCGTGCATGTGTATTGTGAATGTGTGTGATATGTGTACTGTGTGACTGTATGTGTACATGCGTGTATGTGTACATGTGTGTATGTGTATGCATATTTGTGCTTTATTGGGGAACTGGAACATACTGTCATACATGCTGGGCAAGGACTCTAACACTGCCTGTATCCTCAGCAAAAAGGGCTATCATTGCCTGCAGACCAGGATGCCAAGGCGCAGATAAGTTAAACCCTTAGCCAAGTCACACAGCAAGAGAGTAATGGAAGCAGCATTTGAATCCAGGGCAAGTCTCACAGCTGTCGCCATAGTTCCCTCACGAGAGCACCCTCTGGTGGACAAACATGTGAACTGCAGGCAGGGAGCCTTCACACCTCACGGACAGGTGAAGGTCTCAGAGTCCCTTGCCTGGAGACTAAGAGCTTCAAAGGGGGAAGCCTCGGGGACCAAACTATGCCAACTGTAGTTCATCACATCATAAAAGGATTCTCTTCTATATAATCAATATTTGTAGCTTTGAAACCAGAGCTCTTGAGTCTTTAGACATTGGGTTAAAATAAAAATTTGAGGATCAGATCTCATCAGTCAAACTGTCTGCCCAACAGATAGTTTGAAGACCACACTTTTCAACCCCTTTCTAGAAGACTTATCTCTGCCTTACCTGCCCTACAAGATGCTCTTGAGATAGATAGATAGATAGATAGATAGATAGATAGATAGATAGATATCTCCCCAAAGCCTTTAAGAAGTGCCCCCAGCTGTGCAATTAAAATGTACCATTGTGCTTAGTTTGTGAACTGGACACAATCTAGAGTCACGAAGGAACAAAGTCTCAGTCAAGGATTGTGTAGATCAGTTCGGCCGGTGAGCGAGTTGGGGGAGGGGGATGTCCTGGTTATGTTAATTAAGGTGGGAAGCCCGGCCCACTATGGATGGCACTACTCCCTAGGCTTAAGATCCCACACTATAAAAAAAGGGAAAAAGTGAACCAAACTCTGCCTCGAATGCATTCGTTCTATCACTGCTAGACAGTGGGTGTGACTGGCTGCTTCATTTCCCGCATCCCCGACTTCTGGCAGTGATGGGGTGTGACCTGGAATCATAAGTCAATCAACCCCGACCCCCAAATTTGCTTTCCTCATAGCAATTGATTGGAAAAAAAAAAACCCTAAAACCTGCCTTTCTCATTCTTTCCTAAGATATCATAAGAATACACTGCCCCAGGCATTCTGGCCATCCTAGGAGTGAAACTAGGGGTCCAGAGATTCACACAGTGCTGTGTGAGTGTATGTATGTCTGTGTGTATATATGTATGTATGTATGTATGTATGTATGTATGTATGTATGTGTATGTGTATGTCTGTGTGTATGTATGTATGTGTATATGTGTGTGTGCATGTGTGTATATGTGTGTATTGTGTATATGTATGTGTGTATGTGTGTATATGTATGTGTGTGCATGTGTATATTTGTGTCTATGTGTATGTATTGTGTGTGTATGCCTGTGTATGTATGTGTGTATGTATATGTGTGCATGTGTGTATGTGTCTATGTGTGTGTGCATTTGTGTGTATTGTGTGTGTGTCTGTGTGTATGTATGTGTGTGCATGTGTGTATATTTGTCTATGTGTGTGTGTTGTGTGTAAGTATGTGTGTGTTTCTGTGTGTGTCTGTGTGTGTATGTATGTGTGTGCATGTGTGTATTTGTGTCTATGTGTGTGTATGCACATGTGTGTATTGTATGTGTGTATGTCTGTGTGTGTATGTGTGTGAGCATGTATGTATATGTATCTATGTGTGTGTGCATTTGTGTGTATTGTGTCTGTGTGTTTGTATGTGTATGTATGTGTGTATGAGTCTATGTGTGTGTGCATATGTGTGCATGTGTGTGCATGTGTATGTATTGTGTGGGTGAGTATGTGTGTGTGTGCTACACTAGCTGGTGAGTGAGTACCAAGGATCTACCTGTCTCTGACTCCCCAGCCCTACACAAGTGCATGCCCTCACACCCAGCTCTTATATGTCAGTTCAAAGGGCTGAACATAGGTCTTATCCACTATTCTGGGTCTCTGAGATCCAACAGGACAGCACTGGTCACAGTAACTTACATTAGATACAGTTCACAATCTAGACCCTCGTGCTCTGTGAGCTCAGGAGCTGTGTGTGCCCATGGCTGCTCAATCAGACAGCACAAACACTTAGCAAAAAGCCAGTGAACAACCGCTGGTCTATGTAGTGGCTTAGAGTAACTCCTTTTAAGTGGCAGAGCTGAAGAGTCCTGACTCTAGAACCCTGCTCTTAACAGCCCTTCTCGGATATATCTGAGATCCTATGAGCTTTGATCCAGCACATACTGAAGGCCTACTCTGTGCCAGAGTCTGTGCTGGGCATATCCCAAACCTTGTCATCTAGGAAGCAGCAAAGAATGTGGCCCCTGGCCAGGAAGGGGTAAGGAGGTGCAAGGCCGGCACAGTCACCTCCAGGACTTCCTTTCGGACATCCACGATCCGGAACCAATGGCGGAGCTGGGGGAAGCCATCCAGTTCAGCGTTGCGTTCCTGCAGGGCCACCTTCTTCTTGCAGGACAGCTGTCGGCTGAAGTACTTCACCAGTTTGCTCTGCAGAAACAGAGAGCACAAGGACACATCTCAAAGGCGCTGCCCTGGGGAGCAGGAGGGGTGAAGCCCTGATATCACCTGCTAACCCCAGCGAAAAGACTGTTTGCACCACAGTGAGATCCAGCCCTTCCTTCTGAGATGGTCCCAGTGAACTTGGCCTGCAGCGGAGAGGACTGGGAGGTGGGAGGTGGGAGGTGGGAGGTGGCGACCAGACAGAGGGGGATCAGACATGGCCCCACCAC
>LR749484.1:3746655-4045910 GCA_902729485.2 Mus minutoides
TGAGAAGTGGTCGTTGGAGTGATGGTGGACGACAGATTTCCTTGTCGATATTGTTGGTGGTTGTTCTTAGTCTCCTCCTCTGTATTGATGTGCGCCCCCTGCAGGCACTGAGAAGAACATATAGCCATCTAACATCTAGGTTTGCCTTGGGAACATGTTAGAAGAGTGGGCTGCGTGGTGTGGACGGGGATATGGAGACAAAGGGCATAGTGTGGAGGACACTCCCCCTTGGCAAGCCTTGTGGCTGTGTTAATATCCAGACATATGATTCCAGCATCTGGGTTCCCTGAACCGTCCCTTCTCAAACACCCACCACACAGGTGTGTGCACAGGGCGCACACAGCCAGTTTTGTTCTATCCTGTCTCACTTGTTATGCAGGTAAGAAGACTGGAATTGGGATCCCCACGAGTCACGTAAAAGCTGAGTGGGGTATGGTGGCCTGCCTAGGATCCCAGCTCTTAGGAGCTGAAGACAGAGGACTCCCCATGGCAAGCGAGCCAGCTGGATGGGCGAGCTCTGGGTTTGACGGACTCCCTCTGTGAGGTGGAGAGAGAAGTCACCCCATGGCATCCTCTGGCTTCCATGAACATGTGTAGCCCCCATCCAAACATGTGAGACACATGCATGTACCATTCACACCACACACATACATACAGAAACTCAGATACATCAGCTGCTATCAATGGTTGTTCTCATTGATTTTAGAGTTCAGAAGGTCTTTGCAGATCTATGATCTCCCCTACTTACATGGGATTGAGCCCAGACAATGAACAGTACAAAGGGGAGCTCAGACCCTGAGATTGTATGAGTGTCTGTGTGTGTGCATATGTGTATGTGCAGGTCAGTGTGCGTGTGCATGTGTTCAGGCAAGGTCTTACCGCTAAGCCCAAGCTGAACTTAAACTCTTGATCCTCCTGCTTCAGCCTCTTGAATTGGGGGATTACAGATGTGTGCAGTGATGCCTGGTTTGATGGAGTCGGTTTCTTCTTTCGGTGTATTAATTTATTTATATGTATGTGCTTGCCTGCATCGGATATATCCAGAAGGGTCAAGCAGCCAGAAGAGGGCATAAGGTCTCTCGGAGTTGGAGATGGTTGTAAGCAGCCACATGCGGACGCTGGGAACCGAGACGCAGTGAGTTTCGCTAACTGTTGAGCCATCTCTCCAGCCTCAGTAAACCCATTTTAATGGCAATAAATTTACCCAAAAATCTTGCTTCCCCAAGACTGAGGTCATACACGGCACTCTCAGGCTGTCAGTTATGGCCCTCTGATGGACACCTTCCAGCAATCATTTATTCAATCCTGGGGATCACCTTCCACACTTGACCAAAGAAAATACTGAAGCCAGGAAGAGTTACGTCATTGGGCCAAGGTCCTCACTGGCTCAAGGCCATCAAATTTCACCCAGGTCTCGAACCTGAGTCTGACGCATTGAGCATGGGATTCTCCATCCTGGCAGACAAGCCAACAGGCTTCAGAAGTCCCATGGTTTCTAGATGAGGATAATCACCGTGGGAAGACCCATATATAATTAAATATATGGGTACCATTCTGTGGGCTGGGGACCTGGACTGAATGAAAAAGGAGAAAACTAAGCTGATCGCCCCCATCCATCAGTGGGAAGCCCACACTGCAAATACAAACCACGTGTCAGAGGCCACATGGTCAGAGCCAAGCGAGAAGGGCAGCCGAGGGTCAGCCTGGGCAGCCGAGGTGCCAAACTGATGTGTCAGCTTCTTACACAGCAACAATCCATTAGCACAGAACAGTACCAGCGTGAGTGTTGGGTTTGCCAAGGCCAGCAAGACCCCTTCTCCTCCCTTCTCTCACTAGTTTTAAGCAAAAAGCTTATTAGACCACACCCCTGCATGGGGAGGGGCGGGGCTCTTCATGACTGACAGATGCTGAAGCCAGGAGCCACGCCCCTTCAGAGTAACCCAGGGAGCTCTCTGGCAAGAGTCCTAAGTATCCGCCAAAGAGTCCAACTGTTCTCTAAGCTAGCCTTACTCTGGCCGTTTCCTTTTCTCCTGAGTCATTTTTGTCGTATTTTACAGAAGTACTGCCCACAGAAATCTCTGCACAAAAATCTTCCCCACAGAGGGTGTACAAAGCAGTAACGTAACCTTGGGGTGAATATCAGCTCCTAATTTTAAGTCCTTTCACATTCGAAGTGTAACTCGGTGGCAGAGCATATGGCCAGCGTGTAGGAGGTCCTTGCTTCGAGCCACGTAACCAATAGAAAAACACTGTAATAATAAGTAAATCCTTCAACGTCACATATATATATATAGACATACATATATACATATATAATTTTATTTTTTGGTTTTCCAAGACAGGGTTTCTCTGTAGCCCTGGCTGTCCTGGAACTCACTCTGTAGACCAGGCTGGCCTCGAACTCAGAAATCCTCCTGCCTCTGCCTTTCAAGTGCTGGGATTAAAGGCATGTGCCACCACTGCCCGGCTAAATTATATTTTTAAATGGTTCCTTATATGTTTCTTCTTTTGAATGTGTTGGCATGCTGATGTAGGAGTTACATTATGAGAACTGTATTACAAAGGAGGAAATGAAGGCCGGGGTGCTAGACTCCCATGCTAAAGTCACACAACCAGGGCTAGGATCTGAACTCAGGACATCTAAAGTTCTCTCTCAGGGCCTCTCTTGCTTCTCCACTGAAACAGTCACATGGTAAGCGCCTTTGGTGGCTTCGCCCCGCCCAGTGGCCTCATCCTACCTGGTGGCCTAGTTGAATTTTAGGTCATCCTCAATTCAAGCCCTCGCAGAGCTAATGTGGGAAAATTAGTTTAAAGGGTCCACCTTTAAATTACAGCAAGGCTGGTCCAAGGGTGCTCACAAGCCCTGCAAGGATCCGTCACAGGCGCAGTTCCAAGCAAGGCAGGGAGCCTAGGGTGCAATTCTCCATCTGAACACCAGAGAGCAGACTAGCACCTCACACAGCAAATGGAAATTGTCTGCAGGCCCAGACTCCAACCAAGCATCCCCCGCACCTTATTACTGTGTTCGGCATTAGCACAATGGTAAATTTAGCAGCATAAACACACACACACACACATACGCAAAATTAAAAGTCAGGACATGTGACAGCTCTAAAAATAACCGCGTCTCAAATCCCTAATGGGAAGCAGGAAACTTTTCACTCGGAACCTAAACTAAGAGGAACTACAGAGACCTGTAGGAAATACACAGGCGTTTGGTTTGCTCCTGCTCAAAGCCATGGCCTCTGGGCACATCATGCTAAAAAAAAAAAAAAAAAAAAAAAAAAAGGCGTCTGGAAAACTAGGGAGGGTGCGGGGAACACTGAAGAGGAGTGTGCCCTGGATCCTCAAGGCCTGTGTGAACTTCCCAGCCAGCCTGGGCTGGAGCTCATTTCACGCCCCGAGGTACGCGTGGGACAACGTCATACAGCTAGCATGCAGGCAGCCCTGAACTGTGCTCACAGGGCTGCCTTGAACACTCCATTCCTGCAGCCTCGAACTGCCTGAAACCACAGGGTCTGACTTCGCACTTGTCGCTCCTATCATCTGGAGGCATTCCTAGCAGCAACGTGACCCTCCCACCCTGCAGAGCTCTCCCTTCCAAATTAGGCCCACCCAGTTACGCACGCACACCCCCACGTCCTTATCAGGTGGATGATCTTGTTTACTAGTTTCCATGGTTACGCCTCCCCACCACCACACCCCCATCAGCCCGTGCGCACTGCCAGCAGCAGTTCTCTGCCCGTATTCCCTGGCATTTAGACAAAACGCACATCGCTGGAAATGGCCACCAGACCTCCAGAAATATAACCCTGAGTTCTTTCTCAAGGTACAGCCTGGACAGGACTGGCGGGATCCCTGGCCGGGCAGCCAAGGCTCTAAGGCTGTCAAACCCGCCTGGGTAATGAAATCACTGCCACCAGAAGCCTAAGGCCGTCCTGCGGTTGCCAGGGCGACCATTGTCATAACACCCCTGCACGAGGGGCCAGCTGACAGCAAAGAGGACTGTCTGACTGAGAAGGTTTCAGACAACGGGGTCTATTGCATCTAGAGGCGAGTTCCTTGCTGAGTAGAGCCCTGGGTCTTCTGCCCTGACTGGAGCCCAAGGCATGGGGGACCCCCTGGGTGCATTCAGTCAGGGATGTGGAACATTCCATTGCCCACTGATTTGTGCTGAGGATAGCTGACAGCTAGCTCTTTCTCTCCCTCCCCCTCTCCTCCATTCTCCCCCGCCCCCATGGAGTCCAAAAGAGGGCTCTGGAGCTAGAGGTAAACAGGTCAATATGGATCCTGGGAATTGGACACAGGCAATCTGCCCTCTTAACCACAAAGCCATCTCTCCAGCCCCAACTTTGTCTCTGTCTTTCCTCTTACAGTTAAGGAACATTACAAAGAGCCAAAGGTTCACAGTATAGACACCCGGTCCCCAGTATTTCTTCCAGGAACATTATTAGACTCTTTATATGTTTTCGAGACAGGTCTCGTGTAGCCCAGGCTGGCCTCAAACTCACTATGTAGCCAAGGATGACATTGAACTCTGGATCCTCCTGTATGCTTAGGCATACAGATGTGGTACCACCTCATGTCATTTGTGCTGTGCTGGGGATGGAACACAGGGCTTCATGCAGGCCAGGCAAGTGCTCTAACCACTGAGCTACATTCCCCAGCTTCATTGTTATTATAATATTAACGTTTATGTTATAACAGCCTGCTGCCATAATATGGTTAAGCTTATAATGTAATATAGAGCCATGCATTCGTGAGTTTGGAATATAACCATATCTCTATTATATTTGCAGCAAAATTGACAATTGTTGATTTTGACATACTTACTGTATCTACTAGTCTATTGATAATCATGCTATTAATTCATCAACTATAATTTAAATAATCTAGTCATGATTGAATTCATAGCTATAGGGTTTACCGTGTGCCGGACACTGGGATAAACACTTTACTAATACCAAATTTGATTGTCATACTTTGTACCTTAAAGGTTGAGCAAAGAGAGCAGAGGCACAGAGTAACCACTGAACCGCCCAAGGCCATGAGCCTAGCTGATGGGACAAAACTGCCCCAAGCCTGTCCTGTCCCTGAGTTGCCAGACTCTGCTTGCTAGGAAACCCCACCCCCACCCCCGCCCCAGGGATCTTGTTAAAATACACATGTGAAGCCCCTGCTGGGCTCCACTCCAAGCCCCCAGGACTCCTGGGACCAGGGGCTTCTCTTTCCAGCTAAACAAGGCCCCCAGACAGTTGGAAAAACAAGAAGCTCAAAGATGCTGCCTTTGACATCAGTGTCGTGGAAGAGCCTGCCTCCTCTCGAATCCTGCAGTAATAGCCATGAGGGGCTGTAGCAACACACACATACACGCATGCGCAGACAGGGACACAGACACGGACAGGCTGAGGTTTAGGGGAGATGAGGAAGCAGCCCTCAGCCATCAGTAAGTAGTGCATTACAGGGACAGGGTTAAGGAGGCTAAAAAGACAACCTTAGCAGGGCAATGGTGGCGCACACCTTTAATCCCAGCACTTGGGAGGCAGGGGCAGGCAGATCTCTAGTTCGAGACCAGCCTTGTCTACAGAGTAAGTTCCAGGGCTATACAGAGAAACCCTGTCTGGAAAAAACAACAGCAACAACCTTAACCTGTGTCTCCCTGCAAGCATTTCCAACTTTTCTGGAATAGGGAGGCACCCGAAATGTGTACTGGCTCCTCTCTGGGCCAGCACTGGCTTCAGTGGGGCAGATGCATTACCTAATACATCTAACTTCTAAAAAAACCACCCCAGCCTAAGTCATACCTAAATTGAATCCAATTTCAATTTGATCAGTCTAAATGACCTCCCACCCTCGCTATCCCCTAGACACATGCTGTAATTCTCTCCTTCTTTACCGATTCACCAGGGGTGGGGGTGGGAGTGGGGCATGTGCACACTGACAGTAGGGAACCACTCTTGGTGCCTCTGTCCTGAACCACGCCACTGGGAAAGATCAATGTAGTAGAAGGTAAAAAGAGAAAGGACATGATCAGTGGGCAGATGTTATACCGAGGGCCTGGGGCAGGGCAGAAATTCTGATCTCTATGCCTGTGACCCTGGGCAGATTATGGGTCTGGGAGCCAGAGCCAAGCAACAGTTAAAAACATCTGGGCAAGGTGTGTCCCGCCCCTCAAGCAATCTACAAAGCCTTACCAACCATTTACTGAAACACAGGGAAGAGAGGAAATCCAGGTGTGCAGGTACATGGATGTAATCCTAATACTAGAGAGGCAGAGGCAGGAGGACCATATATATGGCTCATTACCCTATATAATGAGATCTGGTGCTCTCTTCTGGCCTGCAGCCATACATGCAGGCAGAACACTGTATACATAATCAATAAATCTTTTTTAAAAAAACAACTACCACCAGATAAAGACCGGAACGACCCAGAATCAACGCAATGCACTGAAAGCCAGCCACACCAGGGTAACAGCTCAGGAGCTTCTCAGAGAAGCCCAAGTCCATGTTCTGTTTGGTACCACAATGCCCAAGACACTCACAACTTAGCGCTGTTCATGACTATGATGGCGAAATTAAAATTAAGTCACATATGTAATCAACATAGGGAATAAACGTATTATCTTAGCATCCTCGACCAAAACAAACAAACAAACAAATAAACAAACAAAAAAAACCTGGCCGGGCGTGGTGGCGCATGCCTTTAATCTCAGCAGAGGCAGGTGGATTTCTGAGTTCGAGGCCAGCCTGGTCTACAAAGTGAGTTCCAGGACAGCCAGGGCTACACAGAGAAACCCTGTCTCGAAAAACAAAACAACAAAACAAAACAAAACAAAACAAAAACTGCAGGGATGGAGAAAAGGCTCAGGGGTTAACATCACTTAATGCTCTTACAAAGGACTTGGGTTTGATTCCCAACATCCATACGGGGTAGTTCACTACTGCCTGATCTCCGGTTTCAGGGGTATCTGGCGCCCCCTTCTGGCCTCCATCTTACATCAACTCATACAAGGCACACATGCATGCATACCACATATACACAAACATTTTTTTAAAAATAAATTTTAAAAATCCAGCTTACATCCTTGCTGAAATCTCTGATCACTGTTCACTGAGACAATGAAAGAATCCGACACCCTCAAATAACCTAAAGGCTTCATCAGGGTTTAGCTTTAACTGGGTGGGATGAAGCCAAGACCCTCGTTAAAATGAAACCTTAGACTCAGTCAAGACCTGGGGATGCGTTAAAGATCATTAAGCCCATCAGAGTAATGTCTGAGTTAAACGGTTTGTATATTTGAGGCGATTCTTTTATATTCTTCTGACCTAACAGAATGTAGCAAGGCTAACACAGCCTCTCCAACTCTGGCCTGAAGTTGTTCAGCTGAACAGCTGATTTAGATACCCAGTTTCAGATCAAACTGACCTCAATTTAGGTATGGCCTCACCAAAAAGCTCAGCATCTTTAGGGAGTTGTTTTATATTTTAATTTTTCTAGTGCTTGAGAATGAATCCAGGTCTGGCGCACATCAGCACAGCGCTGAGCCACACTGGGTTACGTGTCCAGCTTATAAGTGTGATTGCTCTTTTTCTCTGTGCAAATGTGTGGGTGCACACGCTTGAACACTCTACTGCACACAGATAAGGGTGAATCAGTTCTTCTCCTTCAACACATGGGTCCTGGGAATCAAACTCAGATCACCAAGTTTGGCAGCAATCGCCTTTATGTGCTGAGCCAACTCACAGGCCCTCATCAAAGCTATGTCCTAAAGTTGCTGTGGGTTACATAGTTGAGAAGGCTTGTGTATCAATAATCAGGGTGCTTAAATTTTCCATAAATCAAATGTACAAATGCTATTTGAAATTGTTTGAAGGTATTTAATTAGTTACAGTCCAGATTGGGACTCTCACTTCTACTTTGTAAATTGCACATGTGAGCTAACAAAAATATTTCAGGAACAAAAATACAGTCGGAGCTTTTTTTTTTTTAATTTATTTATTATATGTAAGTACACTACCGCTGTCTTAAGACATACCAGAAGAGGGCATCAGATCTCATTACAGATGGTTGTGAGCCACCAGTGGTTGCTGAGATTTGAACTCAGGACCTCCGGAAGAGCAGTCAGTGCTCTTAACCGCTGAGCCATCTCTCCAACCCCTAGGGATGTTTTTATTAAATAGACAGTGGAGCCACTGTTGGGAACAGTGCCACGTCCTTGATGCTTTTATTATTTAATATTATTTATTGAGGGGGAGGATGCATGCAAGAGAGCTGTACAGAGGTCAGAGGACTGACTCTCATGGGAGTCAGTCTGTCCTTCTACTATGTGGGATCCAGGGATCCGCTAGGCTCATCAGACTTTGCAAAATGCACCTCCCCTCACTTCTGCCTCCACCCCGCCCTTTTTTCTGCCTGCCCCAACCTTGCCCTTTGACCGGCCAGGTAAAAAAAAAAGATTACAGGAGGAACTGAGAACTGTGCACGGGGCTCTAGGCTCCAGAGTGAGGAGCTTGGGGTTCAAATGATCCACACCGTGGCTCGCTTTCTCTGTTAAGTGGGAGGTTTAAAAATAATGCTACACCCAAAAGTGACATCCAGCTCCAGACTTTGAAAGCTATCATTGCTGGGCAAGAGACTCATTCCAGAGCTCAGTACTTGGAATTTTAGCCTGGATGACTTGCCTGACAGTTCCCATTCAAGTTGGTGCCAGTGGCCAAGTTAGAACCAGAACCTTCCAAATCCAACATGAAGTCCCTATTCCCAGCCCCTCAAGCGTCCTCACACTCGGGTTGCCTGGAAAAGTAAGTCACAGGGCTAAGAGCCAGTACTCCAGCAATGGAAAGCAGAGACTCGAGGTAAATGTCCCTGCGGGGACAGACAGCTGGGCCCCAGGGACCTGCCACTTGGCTCCCCAGGGTGGGGAAGCTAGGTGCATGGGAGGGACTCGGAGCCCTGCAGCAAACTTAGCCATTTATGAAGGCCAAAGATTTCCACCCAAATCCCCACTCGGAACAACCAGGCCCTTAGGAGAAGGTTACCACAGATCCCTGGGGCTGAGATTTTTCCATGTTTAGCTTCTACTCAGAGGAAAATTTTGTTAGAAAGTTTAAGTGGTGTGACTATTTTTAAATGATGAGGCCCTGAGCCACGGTGTCAGCTCAGAGGAACAGGAGGCTGGAGTCCTTCCACCAGGTTTCAATTCGGATAACTGAACTGCGGAGGCTGGAAACGGAGACCATTCGATTCGAGGTCTGCTTCAGGTCAATTCAGTGCTTCTCAGTGAGGGGCAACTGTGTCCCTTCTGGGGACAGCTGACATCTGGGTTAACAGGACTTAGAGATGAGGGATGCTCCTGGCATCTCTAAGCAGAGAGCAGAGATACAGCTAAGTGTCCCCCAGTGTACAGGGCTGTCCCCCAAACAATCAATTTGGCCTGGATACCCAACCCTGGTCAGGATAACTCTCTTCTAAGCCAGCAGTTCTCAAACTCGTGTGTGAGCCTCAAGCCCCTACAGCCTGGGAGAACACAGATCCCAGATCCCACCCAAGCCACTGCCACAGTAGGATCTGAGGAGGAGCCAGACTTTGAGCTTCTGTCAGGTTCCCGTGGGTTATGGTTTGGTTTGGTGTCCCAAAGGCTGGGCTCTCCAATCCTCTGCTCAGAGGTGGGGCTCTGGGTAGTGACCGGCAAAGTAAAGGCTTCTACTTATCTATGGACAGATCCATAGATTGTCTCCCCATTTGTGTACGCCAGCAAAGATGGCTGCCTCCAGCCAGGCTGCACCTCCTATTCTATGACTCCCGGTTTGCCTGTTACACATTCAGGTGAGATACCATGCACTGAAAAATGTTTTTTAAATACTTATTTTTTTAAAAACAAAGGGAAAGGGAAGCTTCCTGTGGTGGGTTACCCAATGGTCCTGAGTCACAGGTACTATAAGACCCTGACCCCTGACCCCAGCCTTCCTAGGTTCCTCCTGAGTAGAGACATCATTCTGAGTGGTATGTCACACAAGTCGCCACGATCCCTGTCCTCTGTGGACACAGGTTGACATTGCATAGCCTATGCACCGAAGCACCCCAGGGTAGAACCTTTTGTGTCAAGCTCAACAACAGAGGCTTTGATCTCTCATCAGGACTTGGGAGGGGGGATGGGGATCCAGGAGAGAGCAGGCACACCCTGAAAACATCATTTCTGTCTCATAACTCTTGTTCCAGTGCTGGGGTCAAGCCCAGAGCTCCAAGCGTGGCTGGCAAGCGCTCTCTCAGAGAGCAGCTCTTTGAAGACTCCTACGTGGAAAAGCCTTTTTGCAGGGAAGTTCACGGGAAGCATGGTAGCCAGGCTTCCGGGGTCCAAATTCCTGAGTGTGGAGGCCCTTCTGTGTTTTACTCAGACCCAATCTTTGTCACCTGAAGTTCTTGGTATAATCATAAATTCTAATTTTTTTTCTTCCCACTCAAATCTACCCTGGGACGCTGCCCTGCCATATTCAAGGAGCGGGGAGCGTAATGGAAACAACTTTGGGCCCCAGGGAGAGAGAGGAGGAACTCCGGAGTGGAATATTGCAACACACCAGCTTCTGCCTCAGCGGCTGCTGCTGGCCGTTGATGATGGGGAATTACCTCTGGGTCCTTTAATGGGAAAAAAAGTAAAGTTGTTCCCAAATTGGGGGGGGGGGGGGAGGAGCGGGCGGAAGACCGGAGCCGAGCTGAAGCAAGAGAAAAGAGTCCTTGAATCCTCCCATCCAACTCACCCGAGTGAGTAAACTCACATGGGTTAAATGAACACTGTTAACACGGTAGAAAAAACAGAACTGGGAAATCTTTATCTTCTCTTCCTCAGCTCCCAAGAAACAGTTCAGCCACAGCAGTCTTTCTCCTTTGTCTGTTCCATCTTAAGAATTTGTCCCTTTTATTTTCCCCCTCTTGTCCCTCAGATTCTATCCTCACAGACAAGGTTTATACATGTCCGAGCCTTTTCCCTCCACGTTGGCTTTGGAAACAAAAATACACCAGGAGTCCCCAGACTCACCAGCTAACCTCCAAATCTGGCCCCTGGCTTGCATTTTATAAATAAAGTTTTATTGGCACACAACCCGTACTCCTTTATTTACATAGTGTCCGGGAACCCTTTTAGGCTACAGCTGCAGAGCTGAGCAGTTGACACAGGACTGGATGGCTTAGGACACATAAACTATTCACTGTATACCTCTTTACTGAGATGTTTGCTGACCACTGCTCAGAGAGGAAAAAAAGAAGTGAATGAATTTCATGGTGAGTTGCCTGTGAAGGGAATTAATACTGTAGCTAGACTCCAGGCTCTGGGCTGTTGCTGCCTTATGCCTTGCCTGGCTATCAGCACAAGAGAGACCACACACTCAGACTCTCAGGGCTTACTGTACTAAGAAAATGAAAAGCTTAGAGATGAATCAGGGAATGTAGACTACAGCAGCCTTTTCAAAAGAGCAAACAAGTCCCCAAAGGCTCGGTGAAGGAGGCTGGGTTGTCTCACCTACACATAAAGACCAACATCTTCCTCCCTTCCAGATACACAGGATTGGCTGAGGCTCTGTGAACCTGAAGGCAGGTATTCTGTGAATCATCTGTCAGCAACAAGGTCACAGGCTATGTGCTCTGAGACAAATGACATCACATCTCCGAACAAGGGTTGCTTTGAGACTTGATGCAAGGACACATGATGCACAGAGAGCCTCCGAGTGCTTGGCCCATGGCAGGAGTTGATTTTCAGTTTCTGGGGCCAAAAGAAGAATGAACGGAGGGAGGTTTTGGAGTATAAAATGAAAAAACAAATAGAGACTGGGTATCTCGTATTCCAGGCTGATGTCCATATGCTATACTGCCAAGGATGCCCTTAAAAGGTCCTCCTGCCTCCACCTCCCATGCTGAGATTATAGGAGCACACCACTACATCTGCTTTATGCTGTGCTAGGGGATTGGGCCCAGGACATCATAGAGGCTCTACCAATATCCTCAGCCACCAAATAAGTTAGCATATATATTGCTATATGCTAGGTTTGGAGTGTATATATGTGTGTTTGTGTGTGTTTGTGTGTGTGTATGTTTTCTCTTAACTTCCCCCTGCCCCTTCACTGCCCACTCTATCCTCCCTGCTCCGTTCTTCCTGGTCACCTCCCTTCCCTCTCCCAACAGAGCCGTTTTCTTCTTTCTTAGTCCCTGTATCTATTGCCCTCTCCTTTGTTGCCCTCCCCTCCGCTCTAAAGTCCCCTCCCCCCTTTCATGGTCCCCTTTCCACTTTGCTATATCTGTGACTTACACACACACATTTAAGCCTAGAGTCTGACATGAGAGAGGCATGTGGGTTGCATGTCTCTGACACGGCCCCTTGACCCTCTCGATGTCACGGTCTCCAGTTCTGTCATGCTCCTTCCCACGCCCTGACTCGGTGTCCTTTTCACAGCTGAATAAAATCCCCCTGTGAATCCCAACCACATCTCTTTATTTCCCCCCCCCCCTTTTTTTTTAAATCTGCGGGTAGACGTCTAAGTAGCTCTGTCTCCCAGCTGTCATGAATACTACGACTGTGAACATGGACATGTCCGAGCCATTAAAGGAGCCAGTGAGATGACTCAGCGGGTAAAAGGGTTTGCTGCCAAAGCTCACTATCTGGAACCTGCGAGGCTGAAGGAAAGAACAGAATCCCTAAAGTCATCCCAGCCCTCCGTGCATATCCTAAGGTATGCACACGTATACACGCGTGCATGCGCACATGCATATATACATGCATGTGTGCACTCATGCACACGCATGCGCGCGCACGAAGGGAGTGGTAGCCATGGGGTAAGGAGTGACTTTAGCATAATAAAAAGTAGCCAGGAATTAGAGTCATGTTGCATAGCCTTGTACAAGTGATTTAAAAAAAAAAAAAAAGTGACTCCGGCATCCAGCAAGGACTTGGCGGTCTCCACCTGATTAAATGGGGGAGCTGTCAATCACCAGCCTCATAGTTCAAGGCTCCTCAAGGGTTAAAGATGGGCAGAGCGTGGTAAGGCACTGCTGTGCTAAGCATGGCTGTGACCTTCTCCATGTAAGCAGGAGACAGTAGGATGGAGGCTGTGTGCCCCTTACCTGCCTCACTACACAAGTCAGCAGGGAGGGGCTGAGATGGGGGGGAGGGGCCAGGCTCACACTTCTGCCATCTTCCTAACACCGTGTTCTAAGCTGTGGCAGGCACCAGGTCCGGGCCACATTATCCAGAACACGGGCAGGCGGGTGGCGGGGCTAAACTTAACTGATGCAGGCACTGAAGCCAAGGAAAAGACATGGCTGCCCAGAATAGCCCTGCGCCCAGCAGGCTGTACTAAGGGGGCGAGGGCTGCCTCCTCAGACCCGGCGATGCTCCTATCTCTGCTTCTTTGAAGAATGAGGCAAGTGCTGGCCCTCAGCAGCTTGCATGATCAGGAGGCGAACATAAAAGGCAGGCCACATCAGCTCCTCACTGTCCAGAAATACAATCCACCTTCAGCTGCTGCCTCCTGCCACGCTGGGGCAAGCCCACATCCGGGTTTCTTCATGTCTTCAACACAATCCTCACAGCCCGGCTAAATACGCCTGTGTTTGAGGTGGCGATGACCTTCCGTGGAGAGAAAAAAATCTCTTCCCTGTGGAAATCCCCTTTGATACAAAAATAAGTGCTGGCTGGCTGATTTTTCTATTTGAGGATGTGAGCTGGTTGGCTAAGGTACTAGATCTCTGTGATACGGACATCACAGAGATGCTGACATGGGAAATGTTGGGGTTTTTGAGCTAAAGAAAGCGCAAGTCAAAACGGCTGGGAGTACTGATGTCTCTTTAGGTCTCCACTGAAAACGCTCGGATTACGGCTGGGTGGAGAGCAAACCACTCCCCAAGACGGCTGGCAGGTGTGTGTGTGTGTGTGTGTGTGTGTGTGTGTGTGTGTGTGTGTGTGTATGATTACATTCCATCTGAAATGTCACTCATGATGACTGTAAAATCAAATGCAGCCCTGAGATTCACCATCCAGCGGCCTCCTGTGTGACTTCTGTCCCTGCACTCTGGTCTGTCTTAGAGAACCAGGAAGTTCAAACGAGCTTCAGAAAGGGCTGGGCTGTAGCTCACTTGAAAGAGCACTTGCCTAGCTAGCTGGCATGAAGCCCTGGGTTCTATCCCCCCCACCCCCAGTGCTGTATACATCTAACGTGATGGTATATGTCTGTGATCATAGCCCTTAGTAGGCTGATTAGAAGGTAGAGGTAGGAACCTTGGAAGTTCAGAAGTTCAAGGTCTCCCCATCTATATAATGAGAGAGAGGCTAGCCTGAGCTACATGACACCATGTTACAAAATAGATGGAGAGAGACAGAGTGATAGAGTCACACACACATTCTCATACATATACACATACAGACTTACATATACACTCACATACACAGTCACACATACACACATACAGACTCACACGCACAGAGACAGATTTACACACTCACACACATTCAGAAACACACATACATACACACACTCACACATACACACACATAGACTCACATACACATACAGACTCACACATACATATACATATATACACACATACATACAAACTCACACACATACACATTCACATCCAAAGAGACTCACATACACTCACAACACACTCATACATACACACATACATACTAACACATATACATATACAGACTCACACATATACACACAGACACACATATACATACACACACATATAGACTCACCCACACTCACACATACACACACACATACAAACTCACACACATACACATTCACATATACACATTTACACATACACATTCACATCCAAAGAGACTCACACATACACACATATAGACATACACACTCACATATATACATATACAGACTCACACATATACACACATACAAACTTACACACACAGACACACACATACATACACACACATATAAACTCACCCACACTCACACAGACACACATACACACATACACACTGGGCATGGTGGCGCACATCTTTAATCCCAGCACTTGGGAGGCAGAAGCGGGTGAATCTGTTTGAGGCCAGCCTGTTCTACAGACATCCAGGGCTACACAGAGAAACCCTGTCTCGAAAAACACACACACACATACACACATACATACATACAGACTCACACATACACATTCACACACACACATATAGACTCACACACATACAGACTTACACACACTCACATATACACACACATTTGCACATACGCTGGCACATACACACATACAAAAAATGTAACTACACCCACAGACAGACACATACACACTCTTACACACACATACAGACTCTCACACACAAATGCAGACTCACACACACCCACGTATACACAGAGAGAAGGGAAGGAGGGGAGGGAGAGCCAGGTACACTTCATGCCTCTAAACAGCCATGCTGAGTAAAAAGCAATCACACTTCAAAAGTCCTCAGGTTCAAGAAGCAACAGGATGACTGCTTCTCTTTGCACTTTCACAGGCTGCTGGGTTGTCTTGTTTCTGTTTGTGTGAGCAAACCACAGAGTAAACCCCTGCCTGAAGCAGCAAACAGAGCCAGGTGATCCCAGAAGGGCCCCCCTTCTGTTCCAAAAAGTCTCTCTCCTTTATACACCCTAGGCTCACACTAGCTCAACAGCTATAAGGTGCATATGTGGGCATGCGAGTATGTGTATGCAGGGACATATGTCTCCACACACGTGAGGAGGCCATAGGTCAACATCAGATATCCTCAAGTGTCACCAGCCACCCCCCATCCCGGTCTGTGGGTCACTGAGCTTCAGGAGTCCACCTGTCTCGGCCTCCCCATCCTGGGGATCTGACCTAGGCCCTCTGCATTTATGTTGTGGTTGGGTAGCTTGGTCTTCTTGTGACACTCCGAACAATGGGAGTGGGGTGTCTCTGGTTCTTTTTTTTTTTTTTTTTCGAGACAGGGTTTCTCTGTATAGCCCTGGCTGTCCTGGAACTCACTTTGTAGACCAGGCTGGCCTCGAACTCAGAAATCCGCCTGCCTCTACCTCCCAAGTGCTGAGATTAAAGGCGTGTGCCACCACGCCCGGCAATGTCTCTGGTTCTTTTGCTTTCTCCTGGGACCCTTTTCTTCCTACCGTGTGACCTTTTTTGGCCTTGAGATTAGGGGAGTTGCCTAGTCTTATTGAAACTTTTTATGTCGTGTTTGGTTGTTTGCTGGGAGGCCTGCTCTTTTCTGAAGGGAGACGAGGGAGAGTGGAGGGGGAGAGGGCCTGGGAAGAGAAGAGGAAGAAGAACTTCAATTGGGATGTAATTTATGAGAGAAGAATTAGATAGATAGATAGATAGATAGATAGATAGATAGATAGATGATAGATGCATACTTACATGACAGATACATACATACATACATACATGATAGATAGATAGATAGATAGATAGATAGGTGGATGGATGGATGATGGATGGATGGATAGATAGATAGATAATAGAAAATAGATACATACATAGGTGATGGATAGATAGATAGATAGATAGATAATAGATAAGATAGATTATAAATAGATGATAGATAGATAGATAGATACATACATACATACATAGGTGATAGATAGATAAAGATACATAAGATAGATAGATAGATAGATAGATAGATAGATAGATAGATAGATAGATAGATAGAATGGATAGATGATAGATAAGGTGGGTGGATAGATGATAGATAGATAGATAGATAGATAGATAGATAGATAGATGAATGATAGAAGAGAGGAAGGATTTATGTTGGTCCTTGGTTCCAGAGGGCTGGATGTACATAACTGTGGGAAAGGCATGGCGGCAGAAGAAAGGCAGGAGGTCGCATCTCAGCTACACACAGGAAACAGAGAGCATAAATTGGGAGTGGGGCAAGGGTATACACTCTCAAAACCCACCCCCAATGGCATATTTCCTCTACCAAGGAAAGCTCCTGATTGACAGGCTCCAGAACCTCACCAACTGGGGACCGAGTGTTTAAACACATGAGCCTATGGGAGGTGGGGGAAGGGAGGGTACATTTCTCACTTAAACCACCACAGCTGGAAAAAAAAAGTGGTTTCTCAGAACCAAACACATTTGAAGGGGAAATATATTACCCTGCTAGCTCCCAGGTCATTAGTAAGCTATAAATTGGATTGATGTATTACAGATATAAACATGATTTAAAAAAAAAAGGGGGGGGGGTCAGACTTCTCTATCCCAAAATTGACCAACCAACTACTCTCTTCTCCCACTTAGGGACACAAATCAAGAAGAAACCAAAAAGTCCATGAGAAGTTGGAATTTTCTCAAAGTAAGAGCATTGATATACAAGAGGCTTCTTCAAGGTGCCTACAAGAAGCAGAAGTCTAATGGCCCAGGACCTTCCCCTCTAGTACTGGACTTTGTATGTTCCACCCCATTCAGTGGCCCCAGAGCACGAGCCTTGCTTCATTAGAGGAAAGCGAGGGCAGGGGCAGCCCCTTCCCAGCATGTAGCAGATGGGAAAGAAAGACTTCCCTGCCAGCCACGCAGAAACAGTACATCACATTGTGAACATGGAAAGAGCGACGCAGGAGGAGCGGGCAGAGGTGACTCCTGGGACAGTAACCCAGGATGGGAGGCTGGTCCCTAGTGAGAGTTGGAGGGAGTTGGAGGGGGGGGTCCTCTGTCAGAAAGCTTCGAGAAATGAATTCCACCAAGCAACTTTAATGAGCACCTATCCAACACAGACCTGGCTTCAGTTGAAAACACAGCCCAGCCAATGGGGACTGCAGCCATGTGGGGACCTGGGTAGGGGACCCAGCCAAATGTGCTCTATGCCCCTGACCCATGAGACCACAGAATGAGAGTGCATGGCGTTCAGGAGCTGCCAAGATCGAGTGTTTGAAACAGAGAGTAAAGGGCCCTTGTTGCTCCCCCAGAGGTTTGCTGACTCTGCCCCCAAATCCAACACAAAGGCGACTGATCCTTCCTCACTCGATAAAGAAGGAAAAGCGTATTATCTTTCTAGAATGCAGATCAAACATAAGACTAACCAAGTCTTCACTTTAGGATGAGGACCTGCCATTAGACGGCTCCCTAACCACACCCAGACGTGCTGTAGATGAAGACCTTGGTTCAATGCCCAGAACCCATTTAAAAATACCAGGCATTGACCTGGGAATTTTCCTAGCATGCAGAAGGCACCAGATTCAATCCCCATGATCACAAAAAAAAGTCATAATGATAGTAATTGCATGAATGTATCAAAATAAAGAAGGAAAAATTCAAGCAAGCATATAGGACATTTTTGTTAAAATGGCTATCTGTATTTACTGAAGATGTCACCGGTGTGTGCCAGACACAAGACTAGGGACTTCAGACATGCCTCTCCTTCAAATAGGTGAAGAGATGGCTAAGTCTCTAGGATGTCAGACAGGCAAACTCACCTTCCACCTGTAACCCCTTGCTTGCTATCCTAGGAGTATCTGCATCATAACCACAAACTGTATTTAATAATGAGTCCAGGTAGGGAATGTGGGTCAGTAGGTAGAGGTGTTCCCCTAGCATGCACAAAGCCCTAGGTTCAATCCCCAGCACCCCGTGAGCCAGGCAGGAGAACCTAATCATCAAGGTCATCCTCTACCGCACAGAGACTCCAAGGCCAGGCTAAGCCACATGAGAACCTCTTGCCACATCCCGCACAGCTTGGTCCTGGAAACCAAGGTCTGATGAGGTGAGGGAATTGAAGAAAAGACAGACACACGTACAGAAACACTGGGATTGGCTGGGCTGTGTTTGCATGGAGAGAGGACACCTACTCAATCAGGGAAGCTCTTCAGGTTCATCTCAGTAGGGGGTCTCTGTGGGGTCGCAGTAGGGGGTTTCAGTGGTTACCTCAGTCAGGGTCTCAATGGAGGTCTCTGTAGGGGTCTCTGTGGGGGAGGTCTCAGTGGGGGTTGCAGTAGGGGGTTTCTGTAGGGGGTCTCTGTAGAGGGGCAGCCAGGTTGCAGCTATTAGGGAAGAGAAAGTGGTGGTAGCTTATTTTGCGCACACTGACCACCACCTGCACTTCAACCAGAGGAAAGCTTTGCCCGTGAGTCTGAAGCAGCAATTACTATTAATTTTGAAAGCACATATGTTCAGTGGATGGAGAGATAAAGCAACAGCTTCCAACCACCAACATCAGGAGGCTCACTGCCACCTGTAAGTCTAGCTTCACGGGACTCTGTCGCCCTCTTCTGGCCTCCTCAAGCACCTGCACTCACATTTGCATATACCTAGATAGACACACACACACACACACACACATGATTTTAAAATAATTAAAATGAGCCTTTTTAAAAATAAAACCATGTGTTCAGGCTAATGTAACTGTTGCATTCTCCTCCTGGTAGCCTCTCTCTCATTCTGGGAGGGCACAGATGTGACAACCTAGTTGACAGGTTTCCTAGTGCAAGCCAAAGCCATTGCAGGACTGTGACTACAAATATCAACATTGGGCTGGAGAGATGAGCTGTTGCTGAGTAAGGCACTTGGTGAATGAATGCAAGGAGCAGGTTTGAATCCCTGGAGGGCCTGCTGAAGGAGGGGAGACAGTCGGGGGGATCCCTGGAAGCTCATGGGGCAGTTAAGCTCATGGTGCAGCTAACAGGGCCTGGCACGGCTGTGAACAAAGGACCCTGCACCAAACAGAGTAGAAGACAAGGATTGACACTTGATTTTGTCCTTTGACCTCTGCATGCATGTGTCATGAGCATGCCCTCCCTTGTACAGACATGCACACATCATACACACACACACACACACACACACACACACACACACACACGCCAGCCCTGCTAAGGAAAAGTATGTCTGGAGTAGAGGAGGTTTTCAGGGTATCAGCTAGTGTTACCAGGTCCCTGTGAGTAAGGTCAGAGTCAAACTTCAACAACCTGATCCAGGCAGAGCAACAAATGACCAAGACACTTCAGGGATCAGAATATGGGGCACTCCTCCAGGAGAAGAACCAAGACCTTGGAAGCACTTGCCAAGGGTAGAGGACATACATAAAGGTAAAGAGAAAGCTAGTTCTAAATAACAGCCAATGCCACACGACCTGTTTCGGAAGTGAAGACTGTAACAGACGGGTGAGAATTTCTGTTCTGTTTTGTTAAGAGTGAGTCTATGATGACTCACACCTTTAGTCCCAGCACTTGGGAGGCAGAAACAGGCAAATCTCTGAGTTGGAGGCCAACCTTATCTGCAGAGTGAGTTTCAGGACAGCCAGAGCTACAAAAAAAAGACCTCGTCTCAAAGAAAAAGCAAAAAGAGGGCTGGAGAGATGGCTTAGCAGTTAAGAGTACAGGCTGCTCTTCCAGAGGTCCCGAGTTCAAATCCCAGCAATCACGTGGTGGCTCACAACCATCTGTAATGGGATTGGATGCCCTCTTCTGGTGTGTCTGAAGACAGCTACAGTGTACTCACATACCAAAAAAAAAAAAAATCTTTGAAAGCGAAAAAGAAGAAAAAGTACATGGATGCACTTATCTATCCATATTAAGCAGATATTAGTGCGTCCTTTCCTCTTATCTGATATAGCATCAACTGATATATTAATGGTTATTATCACATTTAAGTCACATGACAGTGTAAGAACTATGCATTTCTCAAAAACCACAGTCAGCTAGTCCAAATTACATGATGTATGTGCAGTTACATGTGGGATAGATAGCCTTATCACTTCAGGAACAATGAGGCCTCTTACAGTTTTCATTCGGGAGTTAAGCAAGGAGCTGTGATTTCAAGATGGCAAAGGGTGGACTTGTGTTGGCTAATCTTGGATGTCTACTTGACTGCCTCTCTGCAAACCCAAGCACCTTGGCACACCTGTGAGGGATTTTCTTGATTGTATTATTTGAGGTGGAAAGACCCACCCTCAATCTGGGCCCCACCTTCTGGTGGTAGCAGCTCACATATAAGGACTTTTGCTTTTCGCCTGCTTGCCCTGGTTCTTGGTGGCAAGTTCATCTCTCTTTCTGCTGAGGTGCTCCTTCAAGGGTGCTATAACCCACTTCTTCCAGATTCCCACACAGACCAAAGACTAGCAGCCCAGCAGTCCTCGGGGCGGGGGGGGGGGGGGGGGGGGGGGGGGGCTGTAGCAACAGAGGCATCCAGTCTCGTGGATTGAACGACTACTGGGTCCTTGGCCTTCCCATCATGAGACAGCAATTGGTGGACTACTGAAGTCTGTCAGCTACTCTAAGAAATCCCCTTTTAAACACATACACACATACACACACACACACACACACACACACACACACCTTAACCTCAAGTCACCTTGAGTATTCCCCGTGGTCAAATGTCCCACCTACTGGACAGCTCAGAACTCCACAGCTGGCAAACCATGAAGGGACAGGTGAGTTCCAGGAACAGAAGAGACAAGGGCAGTGAGCCCTGCAGATGACCTGGTACCACGATCCCACCAGAACAAAGAGCAGCCACAGAACTCAGGAGCACTGTGGTGACCTCCCTCTGCCTCCTCTCAAAGAACAAGGCACAGAAGACAAGATCTGGTGACCAAGAGACAGGTGGCGAGGCCTTGAGTCATGGCTTCATGTGTGGGTTGGATAACAGACAGCAGGCAGAGAAGAAAAGAGCAGATGAGAGAAAACCACAAAATAGGAATGGCATGTTCGTGGCTCTCTAGAAAGATCTGGACTAAGTTATATCAAATGTGTGTGTGTGTTCTCTCTCTCCTCAATCCCTCTCCCTCTCTCCCTCCCACTCCTACTCCCTTTCCCCTCCTCTTCTCCTCCCCTCCCCTTCTTGTCCTCCCTCCCCTTCCCTCTTCTCTCTCTCTCTCTCTCTCTCTCTCTCTCTCTCTCTCTCTCTCTCACACACACACACACACACACACACACACACACATCATATAGATTGCTCTTGAAGTCACTATCTATTCAAGGATAACCTTGAACTTCTGACCCTCCTGTTTCCACCTTCGGAGTACTGGGATTGCAGACAGACACGTAGCACTACATCCGGTTTGTGCAGTGCTGGGACTCGAACCCAGAGCTTTGTGTATGCTAGGTGAGTGCTCTACCATCTGAGTCATATCCCCAGCTCCAAGATCGCCTTGTTCTGACCTTTAAAAAGAGGAGGAAATGCTAATCGAGGTGGCATCAGTCTGTCCTCCTAGAACCAGAGAGGTTAAGCACAGGTCATGAGCTGGATGTGATGGTGTGTGCCTTTAAACCCAGTACTTGGGAGGCAGAGGCAAGCAGATACTAAGTCTGGAGCCAGCCTGATCTACAGATGGAGTTCCAGGATAGCCAGGGCTACACAGAGAAACTCTGTTTCAAAAACACACACACAAAAATACATACATACATACATACATACATACATAGCCTGGACTGTATAGCAAGACCTTATATTAAAAGCAAGAGATAAAGCCAGGAACTGGGCCAGGTACTCGGAACACACAGCAGAGAAAGTGAGGGCTGGGGGTGTCTCAGTGAATGGAGCGTTTGCCCGGCATGTGCAAAACCCTGGGTTCTGTGCCAACAACCTTCTCATAAACAGGCTGTGGTGGTGCCCATTTGTAGCCCCACCATTCAGGAGGGAGGCAGGAGAATCAGAAGTTCAAAGCCATCTTTAGCTCTCCAGCAAACCAGTTGTTACCTGGGCTACACGAGAAGACCCTATCTCAACAGAAGGAGGAGAAGGAGAAGCAGCCATTGACTCTGGGCTTCTACTCTAGAAAGAGACAGGTCCAGGTTCCACTCTTCACTCTGGAGAGATGCTTGCATCAAATCCCACCCCATCCCATCCCACCCCCCACCACCTGGAGCTTGTGGCAGCAGCACGGAAAGCTGGGCTCTGCCCTCACAGCTGCACACCCCCTAGTTCTGAGGCGAGATGGAACCATCTGCATTTCTAACAAGGGGGCCCGTCCAGGTGACACTGATGTTGGTGGCTGGAGGTGTCACTTTTTGAGAGCCAACAATCAAAACAATTCTCTCTGGGAGTATTTAGCAGTTAGGGAAACTGGGGCTCTTGGGAAACTCAGCACGGTGAGGCGTGACAATCACGCCTGTTCCCTCTTACTGCAGTGACAACCTCTATGTCACCAGTTCCGGTGACAAACTGCCTTTGTTCAGGAAGAAGTACACACACACACACACACACACACACTTTGCAGTCCAGGGTTGATAAAAACCCAAGGAAATACATGTTCCACCCAGTGACTCAGAGATGCCGGGTCCGGAGGCTCAGGGTGACGCTCGGCAGGTATCTCCGGTGAGATCTGGTCTCCAGGTAAAGGTGGAACAGCTGCACCCCTCTCCTGACACCCCGAGCTAACTAATCTACAGGGCTGGATTGACGTCAGCCCCAGTGGAAACTACTCTCCTGCCCTGACCTGTTTAGAGATTAAGAACACAGACCAGAGGGCGAGGGAGAATATCAAAAAGCGTGAATGGAAAAACGGGTTCGGAAAGCGGCCACCTGGAAGAGAGAGAGGCTGACTTGGGTGACCCTTACGCTGTTCAGTGATGACATGCAAACGGAGAGAAATTAACCTGAGAGATTTCCAAAAAAAACATCTGGGGAGGTGTCATTTTTTTTTAATTTCCTTGGTTATTCCTCTAAAATTATAAAATATAATTTCAAAATAATATTCTCGCCAGTTCTTCAGGGGCTGGTGGATCACTGGAAAGGTGTTCAAGACAAGGACATTCTTGACTTGTAGAGAGAAAAGAACTAATTGGAAATGTCTGGTAAAAACTTGAAGATTCTGGAAGGTTCTGGTCAGGTGAAAGGAAAAAGACTGCAAACCTTTCATTTGTATTTCTCCCACTCCCCTTAAGACAGAATCTTTCTGGGTACCAGAGGCTGGCATCAGACTCACAACAATCCCCCTGCCTCAGTCTCCCACATATGGCATAAGCCACCACAGTTGACTTTCAGTCTGTGTTTCAAGTTGAAATAAAAATAATCCGCATATGGAAAAGCAAATCTGAGAACATATTTAAATGAGTTTCTCACGCAACTGCATAGAGCTGTCTCTAAAGAAACGTCAGGGAGGGGAAAAAATAGTTTTAAAACGCATCAACGGTGGCTTTGCTTGGCTCTGTTTGTTTTTCCCTCGGACTAACTGTTCGCTGGTCTTGGCTTTCTCCTGGACAGCATGTCAGAAACCCTCAGCAATGTCAAGGGTGGCTCCGTGGGACTCACAAGGCTACTCAGACCTGCAAATGTGAGGGTGTGTAGACAGCCACCCTTGCTTTGAAGGAAATACACCGACATGAAGTATTCCTGGGCAACTTGCCTTAGGAACCGAAACATGGGGCAGAAGCAATGGCTTTGGCATCTGCCCTTTCTCCTCCCTGGAGAATGTCACATCTCTGGGACAAGGAGCCAATGATCAGGGAGGTTTTCAGAGCTTCCGTAGAACCACAAGATTCTTTAGTCAAATACTTTTTTTTTTCTATTATTATATTTATTCATCTATTTGGACCTGGGAGTGCCAGTGCGCCAGAGTGGACTTTTCCAGGTCAGAGGAAAACTTACAGGAATCAGTTCTTGCCTTCTACCAAGGATTGAACTCAGGTCGCCAGGCTTGTCCACAAGCACCTTTACCCACTAAGCCATCTCAGCAGCCCCTCCCTGTCAGAGATGTTTCAGTATCAGACACAGGCTGAGGCCAGAGCATCACGGATCTGAAGCCAGTCTGGGATACAGAGTAAGATCCCATGCTCTATGTGCTAACACAGAGCATCAAGTCCTGTTGCTTCAACAGACATTCTTTCATGAAGAAGAGGCACACGTGCCGGGTAGATCACATCTGACCTCCCACAGTGCGCTGTGGGAACCTCTGGACTTCTGAGATCAAGAGGCAGTCGGGCAGTGAAGGACTCTATTCCATTTCAGTATGACCAGTTGCAAGTAAAGGGCTACATCTCAGAGGGATGACACCCTCCCTACCCAATCATGATTGTAACTCACTACTGGACACTTCTGCTGTCCACCATGTGAGTCCCAGGTACTGAACTTGAGGTGTCAGGATTGGCTGCAAGCACCTTTATCTTCTGAGCAAGCTCACTGGCCCCAAGCTACCAAGTGCTTCTAAACCTTCATGCATGATAAACTTCTATGCATCCTTCAAAACCCCATCTCAAATGACCCTTTTCTGCTTAACCTTCATTATGCGTGATCCGTAACAGCTAAGGTTAGGGAAAAAAGCTACGTCACTTGGGGGAAAGGGTTTCTTGGAAGTCTGAGCTTCTTTATTGCTGTATTTCATCTTCCTTGATTAAACAAGAGTAGGGTTGACAGAGGAAATAAGTCCCTGTGTTCTTTTGCACAGGAGGGTGACCACAGATAGCATCTTCAAGCAGTGCATATGAGGTTAAGCAAGATACAGACCATTCCAATTCAGATGACCACAGGACATAAGAGATAAGGATCTGTGAGGTGGCTTCATGGGGAAAAAGTGCTTGCTACCAAGCTTGACTTTGTGAGTTCCATCCCCAAGACCCACATGATGGAAGGAGAGAAGTGACCCACACACACACACACATTCCCAACCCCTGACACATACTTCCGCTGACCCGCAAACCACATAAAATATAAAAGGGGAAGGGAAGAAACCGAAAAATATTTCCATAAATGCTCTCGGATAATGGGATGGTGGGATGCCATTGATGAACCTAACATGTTTACGTCTCCTCTCAAAGGTTTGACAAGGAGTCAGACTCAAGAGCAGGAGATAGAGAGGGACCTTGCACGCGCACGTTAAGGAACAGTGAACTGGCCTTATCACTTCGGAGGGAATTGTCTTCTGGGACTGCAGCCCTTGGGTATCTTCTTTTAGGGAGATGTGAGTGGGGAGAGCAGCAGTCAGAGGAAGCTTAGCCAGTGTGTCTGTCTGTCTGTCTGTTTGCTTGGAGTCCCCTTCACCTGGTCCCCTCTAGGCAAACACTGGAGGACAGGGGGCCCTACCTGGGCAGGTGGAGACAGGGTAGCTATGACATCTGTGTCCCCTCCCCCATTCTGCTCTCCATCCCCAGGTGGCCCCCGAGGAGTGGCGCTGTCTTGGGATTTGCACAGCTCGTTTCTGGACCAGGACTCGGGGACCTGGTTTCTCTGAGCTGTAAGTGGCTCACTCCTGTGTCACTGCAGTAAAGAAGGCTTAGGGAAATGTCTGTCCCCATCCAGGACACAGTGGGCTCCGCTAGGTGCATGAAGAAGCCATCACACCTTGTCCCTTCTGTCCCCTCCACACACCGTGCCTCTGCCTCTTTAGCCTCTCAACCTGTCCAAGTAGCGGACTGAATAACGTCCCCCCCCCAAAAAAAACCCCAAACAATCCACTCTTGTGTGGAACATGGAAACATGACCTTATTTAGAAAGAGCATCTATTGTGGAGACACCGACAGTAAGAAACAAGAGAGAGGCCCCACTATATTAGGCTGATCCCTAAACTCAATGAGTGCATCCTTGTAAGTAAGACACAGAAACAGGACACAGGTAGAGACAGACAGAAGGCCACGTGGGGACAATGGGCAGAGACGAGAGTCACTCTGCTATGAGCCAAGAAACTCTAAGACCACTGTATGCTACAAGAGACAGGGGCTTTCCCTGAAGCTTCTGGAGGGGGCATAGTCCTTCTGAAACCTTGATTTCTAGACTTCTGGGGAGTTCTGGCCTTCCAGAACCATGAGAGAATTTATCTCTGGTCCATCAGCCACTAACGTTTGATGCAGTTGCTTTGATACAGTCACTGTATGGTACTGAGAAACTCATCTCCCCTGTGAGTGACTCTACAGCCCAGTTCATTACCCGTCTGTCTGGAGCCCAGCACCTTCCTTACTAACCTCTCCCCAGACTTCTTCTCTGTCCTTCCCGAATTCTGAGGTAGTGGGCTTCATTCTGATCGGTGGGCTCCAGCGTTCCACCTGCTTGCAGGCTGGGTGGTGGGGTACACACTACATCCTGACTAGCAGACATCTCAAGTGCATGCTGGGACCGAAGTGTCCTTAGAAGGACTGAGAAGGTGACCCATGCAGAGCATGTTATAGCATTTGGGAAACAGGATTTTTTTTTCCCTCTCTCATAATCAGTCCGCAGTCAGCATCCATGGTACCTTCTGTTACCCCTCTTCTCCTCGGCTGCTCTGCATAGCCTCGAATAAAAGCAGAGCTAGGAGGCTTCTGGGATTCCTGGAAGACTCAGGAACTTAGTCACCAATGAATAATACCAGTTTTATAAACGATCCACCTGCCACACTGTGCTTTATATGATTCCTGAAGCCACTTTCCAAAGAAGTCATTGTCCCAAGCGGAAGCCCTGTGTGTTGAGTTCAGACCCAGCCAGCACTTGCTGGCATAATCCTTGAGAAGTTTTCTGATTTATTTCCCCTTCTACCTCTTGGGCTGGTAACAGATGAGAGCCAGTCACTTATTATTTTTATGTTCGTTCACTTATAATTATGTTCGTTCGTGTGTGTGTGTGTGTGTGTGTGTGTGTGTGTGTGTGTGTTTGTACCATCTCTCCTGTCCCAAGAGCCAATAATGTGAGAAGGGTACAAAGCAATAACATTCTACGTGTGTGAGCCGTGTTCATATGATCAGAACATTGAGGAGGACATGGGGTTGGGGTGGCTATGTCTATAGCCAATAGAGACACATTGAAGAACCCAAGACCTCAGCCATGCAGTAAAAGTCAGCAACACCCAACAGCACCTAAGGTACAAGTCACCCAAAGTGACTGGGGAGACAGCTCAGTGGTTAAACTATTTGGTGCCCGAGAAACAATCATGGGGACCAGAGTTTGGTTCCTGGGATCCCAGGTAAATGCAAGATGGTTGGGGTGGCCCCACATAATTCCAGAGACAGGAAACTCCACAGCAAGATAGCAGCTGAGGCTAGCCATGTTAGCAAGATCCAGGTTCAACTGAGAGACCCGGCCTCAAAGAATAAGTGGAGAGTAATCAGGAAAGACTGAGCATCAGCTTCTGTCATGCACTTACATACGCATGCATGTGCACACACATAGATGCACATGAACACATGGATCCACATGTGCACACACATGCACACACACACACTCATGCTCACATACATGCACAGGAACACATGGACACACACTCGTGCACACTCGTGCACACACACAGTTCTAACAAGCCCCACGAACCCTTCTGCTTCCATGCATTGCTATGAGAAAGTGTTATTAATTAGGCAGCTTATAAACAACAGAAACAACTTTCTAATGGTTCAGGAGGAGAAAAATCCAAGAGCAGGCCGCTGGTATAGTCAGGTCTGGTGAAGTTTCTCTCAAGGTTACAGATACTCGACTTCCCTCTGTGCCCACACATACTGGTAAGAAAATGAGAGAACTCAGCAAATCTCAGCTACAAGGGCCCCACCTTAAGCTCTTTGACCACTGAGCATCCATCACTGACATCATGATGGGGGGGGGGTTAAATGTCAACACAGGAATTTGAAGGGGAATGTCGACATCTGCTGTACTAAGCTTACATGAACACTGGGGTACAGGCCTCTCAGCTGATGTGACCTTGAACTTGCTCCTTAAAATGACTAAATTCTAAATTCTATAGAGATAGTGTTGAGCAACACAGAAATATCTGTCAACAGGCTGGTCACAGACCTAACTCCTAGAAAAATCCCAGGGTCTTTCCCTCTGTCTTTCCCGACAAGTAAATGCTAAAGCAACCTCACTTTTTCCAAGACCTGCTTCGAATGTCACCTCCTCCCTGACATCCCCCCCACCAGGCTCACAGAAGAATCCAGATGTCTCCCACCACAGACACACAAAACCAGGTTATGCTCAAGGATCCCCTCTAACTCCACACAGGAATGCTACTGTATGTATAACAATCAGATGATGTAGCTATTTAACTTGAGCACACACATGAAGGAACCACAGGGACATCTGCCCACCATGCCTGTTACTGCTGCCCTGCTCAGGGTAGCCAAGTTATGGGCTCAGTCTTGATTTCCATCAGCAGATGGATGGATAAAAGGAAAGATCCTGTGATGTGGGGCTGGAAAGATGGTCTAGGAATTAAGAACACTTGCTGCTCAAACAGAGGACCCACGTTCAGTTCCCAGCACCCCACACAATGGTTCACAAGCACCTGCAACTCCAGTTCCAGGAGATTTGGGCGCTCTCTTCTGGCCTCCGTGGGCAGCAAACATGCACACAGAGCACACGTAGAGAGGCAGACCCTCAAAAACATAAAATAAAAATAACTAAGCCTTTAAAATAAAAAGAGAAAATGTGATGTGTATGTGGAGTTTTATTCTACCATAAAGAAGAAAACATTGAGCTGGAAAGACGGCTCAGTGGTTATGAGCACTGGCTGCTCTTCCAAAGGACCCCGGTTCAGTTCCCAGCACCCACGTGGCAGCTCACAACTGTCTGTGATTCTAGTTCCATGGGATCTGACACTCCCACACAGATACACATGAAGGAAGAACACCAACACACAGTCAATCAGTATATATGAGATATTTTTTTAAAAAAACACAAAAACTTGTCATTTAGAAGAAAATGGACAGAATTAGAGATCATTATATTAGGTAGAATAGGAAATGGGGACGGGGGGGGGGGACAAATAATAAGACAGACATTATGTGACAACAGAAAGGGCTATTTAGGAGATGAAAGGAAGAGACGATGTTGAAGGGGAGGACAAGAGAGAATACAAGGTGATAACAGTGAAAGTACAGCGTGTACGACAATGAATGTGTCATACCGAGACTGTCACTCTGAGTAACAAAGCATCCTACAAAAATGATGACGTTAGGGTTATGCGCCCATGGAAGAGCATCTACTGCGCATGCGCAGGCTACAAGCATGGGCGTGGTTGATGACGTTGGGCTTGTGAGCCAATGGAAAAGCATCTAGGAAGTATGCATGAGGTCCTAGTCTCTACCCCCCACACCCTAGCACAAAAATGCACTGCTAAGTGAAGGTCACCCCGTAATCCCAGCATGGGAAGCTGAGGCGGCAGAATGGCTGTGCGTTCAAGACCAGCCTGAGCTACACAGAGAGACTGTCTCAAAATAAGTTTTGCTTCAGCTTTTGAGATACGGTATCACTCTCTGGTGGCCTTGGCAGGCATGGAACTCGCAGAGATCTTCTTGCCTCTGATTCCTGAGTGCTGAGACTAAAGGTGTATGCACCTACATGCCTGGCTGGGGAGTCTTTTGTTTAATTTTTTTTTTGGTAGATTTCGTTTATTTTTATTTTACAGGCATAAATGTTTTTGCCCCATGTCTGCACACCGTGTTACATGCCTGGTGCCTATGGAAGCCAGAAGAGGGAGGCTCAGATCCTCTGAAACTGATGGTTGTGAGCTACCACATGGGTGCCGGGAATTGAACCTGTGTCCTCTGGAAGTACAGCCAGTGCTCTTAACCGCTGAGCCGTCTCCCCTGTGCCAGAAGTGTTTTCAAATAAAAGTTTAAGTTTATATTTAAGTATTCATTGTATTATTATATTGTAAGTTTTCAGAATGGAACCTGGGCCACGTACCTGCTATGTGACCTGGACACCCACGTTAAAAGCCAGTTCTGCCTAGGGCCCTCGGCGGCTCTAACTTATAACACAGTTGGCATGGAGCCATGCCACTTTAATTATCACAAGCTAATGAGAATCGAACTTCAGCAGATTCAATACACAGGATCCCGCCCAATCCCCTGAGTGAAGACCAAATATAGTCACTCCTATGGTCCATTAGTCCTCGCTCCTCAGAAAAACTAAGCCACCGACTGCACAGGCCTGAGGCTCACCAGGGACCAAATGACCCACACAAGAGCAGGTTGGGCCCATTGAATTTTAATGAACAGTTTATTCTCAGCAAAATATCTGCATCGTTGATGTCGGGCGATGGTGTGACCTGGTTTTGTAAAAGCACCTGTATTGGGTTTGGGCATGCTGGTTCTGCCTTCACTGCTATTGGGTATCTGTGTGAACGAACGAATTAGATGCTATGCTATGCCTTGGTGTGGATGTGAGAATTTTAACCTGGGCTCTCTGGATGCTTAGGGATGGACTGTCCTTCATGTGGTCAGCTATGCTGCTCACCATAGGGTAAGGATTAGCCAGCCTGCTCTACGCACCAAGTCTGATAACACAGCCTCAACTAGGTCATCGTCACAGAGAGTCTCTAGACTTTGATAAATATCCCAGGCTATGAACTTATTTTTGCAGGCCACCAAGAAGACCCGGTAGATAAAGATATCTGCCAACAGCCTGAGAAGCAGAGTTTACCCCCTGGGCCTCACGAAGGAGGAGGGAACTGTTTCCCCCGGCTATCTATCCTCTGACCTCCACACACAGGTTCTGTGCACGCATGAACGACTAAATAAATTAATATAATTTAATAAGAGTATGTTCACTTGTGTCGGTAGCTATTTAAGCAACAAAAGAAAAACAATAACATGTAGGAAGTATCTGAGACTTTTTTTTCCTTTATTAATAAAGGTGCAAGGCTTGAGACGCCCAACCCGACATAGCACATGTGCGCTAGGGTGGGATGCTTCCTGGGAGACCAGGTACAGATGCTGCCTGGGAGACCAGGCTCTGAAGCCACACTGTGCGGCCTCTCTGTGCAGAGGAACAAGATGAACGGCTCTCACAACCAACCCCCTTTTCAAGTCACCTTAGTTTGAAAATGAGGAGAAATTGCATAAAACCTGAAACCTTGGCTGGAGCGTCTGCACCACGACCAACGCTGCCCCCCCCCCTGCCCCAGACCTTGATCCTTATTCTCTTGCCCCAGTAGAAGCAATTACACTGGGGATGGCTTTCTTCAGAAAAGAAGAAACCAAGAGCCCACACAGGGTTTCCCAGATTCTGAGGCAAGGGCAGCAAGAGAGCAGCAGGTTTGGACTCTGCATTTATTCAGGAGGCATGGCTGAGCTCCTTCCCTGGGGAGACATAAACAAACGCAAACGTGCAAACGTGGCTCCCTCCTTACAGAGCCAGATGACAAACTGAAGTAAGATTCCATGAGAGGGAAACTTGGGGAACTCATGAGTTTATTGGGCTCCCTTACAAAGCAAGCGGGACCCCAAAGCAGCCACACCCTGAAAGCCTCACCCAGTATGGAATAGCAAACCCCAGCTGCAAGTCTCCACTTCAGTTAGTCTCCCACAGTTAATACTCCAGCTCCCCAGAGACTTGCCATCTGGGCAGAATTATATCCTCATGCCTGGGAGGTTTGGAGAGAGCTGGACTCTCCATTGAGGATCTCCATTGAGGGTCCAGTGACAGACTCCACCCCACTGTCTCTGAGGGAGGCCCATAGGTCCAATCAGGCTCCTGTGAGTGGTCACAGCGGCCCTGATGGTATTGACAATTGCAGTGGACAGAGATCAGCCACTGCCTTATCCGTTCCAAGAATGCCTGGGGCCTTTTTGTTTGCTATCCTGAACTCTGCACCAAGTCTGCCTCCCGCCACGCTCTGCTCCTGACCCTGAACCTTCCGTCTCCCATGCTTGACAATGAGACTCCAGCCACAGACCCTGCCCACCCCGCCTACCCACCCCACCCCCAACCTCCCCTCCTCTGCCTGCCCCCAACCCACCCTCGCAGACCCTCTCCCTGTCTGCCCTCCCCTGTCCTGTTATCCTCTGTCCTCTTTGTCCTGCTGGACTCCTAATTTTTCCTGTTTGTTTGTTTGTTTGTTTTTTAAATGACACCCGATGCTGATCCGTGCTCGCTGCCAAAGAGCCAGAGTCCCCAGGCTGCACAGATCCACAGCAAGAAAGAAACGGTCCATATTTCCCATGAGACCCAAAGTACAAGATTATTAATCAGGATTTTTGCATCTTCGATAGCTCTTAGCTGCCTTGAGCAGGGGAGCAAGGGACCAGGTCAGGAGGAGTCGAGTGTGAAGCATCAATGGCTCTGAATATAAGAGGCCAAATGATAAATCACCGACGGCCCCTGCACCAGCCACTTCACGAAGCACAGCTTGTGATGACAAATGGCCAGACAGACCCAGGCCGTCTGTGGCGGGAAAGTGACTATGGAGACGGACTGAGAATGTGGAAGCCGCTCATGTCACTCACTAACCTACGGTTCAATGACTTCATCGGAGACCCACACTTCTGAGCTGGGGAGACTGGCCTTGCAAATGTGAGGGTCAGAGGTCAGAGCCTTGGCAGTCATGGGAAAGCCGGTGCCCGGTGAGGTAAAAATGAGAACCAGGTGGACAGCTGGGCTGGTGAGCTCCGAATTCAGAGAGAGAGACAGAGACAGAGACAAACAGAGAAAGAGACAGAGATAGCGACAGAGATAGAGACACAGAGACAGAGAGACAGAGACAGAGAGAGATATTGAGGAAGATATCCAACATCAACCCCATCAACCTTGGGTGTCCATTCTCTCTCTCCCTCTGTCCTTCCCTCATATCTCTCTCTCTCTCTCTCTCTCTCTCTCTCTCTCTCTCTCTCTCCCTCTCCCCATCTCTCTCACATACACATAAACCTACACACATACAAACATGGATCACATACATATATATGCACACACACACACAGATATGTATGCAACAGAGAGGAAGAAAAAGAAAAAGAGACAGACAGACAGACAGAAAGATGAGAGAGAGAACATGAAGAAAACTGGGGACAATGTGGGTCGTGATCAATACTGTGCAAATATGGGCTGCTGTTGGCTGATATCTCTACCCCCACAGATGCCAACTCCACGGTGTCTCTATTCATACAATAAATGTCTAGGAAATGATATGCAAATTCAATAAAGCCACCTTCAAGGCCACAGAGCGAGGCCACATTATAAAGAGAATTTACAGTCACCACCTAGAATGGCAGTTAAGGCATGGGCTCTGAAGTCCTGCAGAGCTACACTCTGTCATTTGCAGGCTGTGTGGTCCTATGAAACTGACCTATCTTTTCTAAGCCTCAGTTTGCCCATCCAGGAAAGGGTGATCTTGACACTTTTACCCAAGCGATCGATCCATCTACAGCTCTTAGCGATGCCAGCTCATTAAGTGAGTGCGATCAGACCCTGAGTGCCTTCCCTTCAGGCTCACCTAGTGAAGACAACCCTTCCCACGAAGATGAAGCTCTAACAGGCCCATCTTGTGCAGAACTAGTAAACTAATAAAGTGATTTGAATCTTCCAAAATGAAGTCATAGGCCAGAAGGAGACCCTCCACCCTCTTTCATAAACACAATCCCTGGGAGGGGTGAGAGGTGGTATCAAACATGTGTTTGTGTGTCAGCTATTTACGGAAGCTGTCGAGTTTTATTCCCCTGAATCTGAAGACGCTAATGGAGCGAATGCAACAGACGGAGCCAGGGCGCCTTCCCAAGCTCTCAGGAAGGGTGGCTCTCTGCAGGCGTGTTGACAGTGGTATATTTAGGCTGTTGATCACACCCAGAAAGAGTCCCACCTATCTCAAGACAGGGCAAACCCAGCTTAGGCTCAAATTAGAAGCTCACTCCCTATAACCCCCACCTCCCCTCCAGCCTCGAACTACTCAAGGGAGTTTGCTGGGAAATTCTCTCCAACCCACTAAAGTTCATCTCTCAAGGTCAGCCACGAGGGCAACCTCATGACCCATGTCCCCGGAGCTGAAAAGCTATGTGTCAATCACCTGTAGGTATAAGAAAGCACTGTTTATTAATTCCCTAAAGAAAATCTAAGGGGAACCGCGATCAGGATTAAAGCATTTGAACAATTTCACCCACGCTGGGCATCATGGGAGCTACCACTAGGGACCTGGGATTCAAAGATTTACCTGATCTCCTCATGCCTGTACCAGCTCTAAGCCATACTGACAGACAATGAATCACATTCAGAATAATAAAAACAGATTTAAAAAAAAAACTACCTTAAATGCAAGCATGTAGACCCCTAAGGTCCAAAGCTGGCAATGGTGGTCCCTACCTATCATCCCAACACTTGGGAGCCTGAGGTAGGAGGAGGATGAGTTCAAGGCCAGCCTGGACCTTGTGTAAGACCCGTCTCAAACAAACAAGTACAACCATGAGCTGGGCCTTTAATCCCAGCACTCAGGAGGCAAAGACAGGAGGATCTCTGTGAGTTCAAGGCCAGCCTGGTCTACAGAGTGAGTTCTAGACCTTTCAGGACTACACAGTGAGACCCTGTTTTAAAATAATAACAACAACTGGCCAGGCGTGGTGGTACACGCCTTTAATCCCAGAACTAGGGAGGCAGAGGCAGGCAGATTTTCTGAGTTCAAGGCCAGCCTGGTCTACAAAGTGAGTTCCAGGACAGCCAGGACTACACAGAGAAGCCCTGTCTCAAAAAACCAAAATAATAATAATAATAATAATAATAATAATAATAACAACAACAACAACAAGAGGTACACAGGCAGAGCCACACCCCTCATGGGACACAGGTCTCAGGAAAGATGGGGCATGAAGAAGAAAGAAAAACTTCACTGAGCATCGGATCTCCCCACGGCTCTGTTTGCAGTACACACACTGAAATTCATTCATACCCTCAAAATCAATATGCATGAGATTCCCATAGCCATCTGAGGGCACCTGAGCCCGTGACTTGTTCCAAGTCCATGTCACTACATCAAGGGAGGCGCCTTGCGGCCAGTTTGGATTTGTGCTTTCTGCTGTAGTAGTTGGTTCTCAAACAGTCCATAGATCTAGAAATGAGCCTGACCTGGACCCGAGGAGGCTCTCTGGCCACTAGAGAAAAGCCAGCATTTCTCAGAAGTGTGGGTAACTGGTTCACATCTGCCAAAAGGACTCATGGCCCTTCTCTGGCAGGACCCCATTCTCCTCTGGCAGAACCTGCCATAGCACATGAAAGCCCACGCTGACCTCTGGGTTCCCTCCGTATCTCAGTGATAGTTACACATTCTGAAGTCCAGGCTTAGCTCCCAGCCCCACCCTCCCCACAGCTACTCATCCTCCTTAGAATCCAGATGATCTCTCTCTCTCCCTCTCTCTCTTTCTCCCTCTCTCCCTTCCTCTCCCCCTCCCTCTCCCCCCCCCCCCCTATGTGTTTCTCTTGTTCTCTCCTCTGGACTTTCCCAGTTGCCTCTGGATGTCTTTCTCTTAACTCACAATAAAAATATTCTGCCAGGGCTAGACAGAGAAACCCTGTCTCAAAAAAACCAAATATATATATATATATATATATATATATATATATATATATATATATATATATATATATATATATATATATATATATATATATATATCTTCTGCCAGGCGTGGTGGCGCACGCCTTTAATCCCAGCACTCCGGAGGCAGAGGCAGGCGGATTTCTGAATTCGAGGCCAGCCTGGTCTACAAAGTGAGTTCCAGGACAGCCAGGGCTACACAGAGAAACCCTGTCTCGAAAAACCAAAAAAAAAAAAATTCTAAGAACAAAGTGGCCATACCAGCAGTTTCTTTCCTGTGCCCCTTGCATGCAGCAGTCAAAGTTGATTTTAGTGTTTGTAGTGGGTGTGTGTGTGTGTGTGTGTGTGTGTGTGTGTGTGTGTATTTCTTTTTTGCAGGGGTAGCTTGAGAATCCAGCATCTGTGGAAAGGTCTGAGAACCACCTGTGGAAGTTAATTCTCTCTTCCTACCATGTCTTCTTGTGATGGACTTCATGCCAGTAGGCTTGGCATAAGGCACCTTTCCCTGCTGAACCATCTCTCTGTGGTCTCCGTGCTAAGGCAGAAATACTATCCCATTTGCCTACAAGGGACATGTGCTTAATGGAGAAAGCCTATGTGCTAGGGCTGTGGTTCTCAACTGTCCGAACACTGTGACCCTTAATACAGTTCCTCATGTTATGCTGAGCTTCCATCATAAAAATCATTTCATTACTACTCCATAATTGTCATTTTGCTACTGTTATGGATTGCAATATAAAGATCTGGGCTGGCCGGGTGTGGTGGTGCACACCTTTGATCCCAGCACTCGGGAAGCAGAGGGAGGCAGAGTTTCTGAGTTCAAGGCCAGCCTGGTCTACAAAGTGAGTTCCAGGACAGCCAGGGCTATACAGAGAAACCCTGTCTCGAAAAACAACAACAACAACAACAACAACAACAACAAAAATATCTGGGCTGGAGAGATGGCTCAGTGGTTAAGAGCACTGACTGTTCTTCCAGACGTCCTGAGTTCAAATCCCAACTACATGGTGACTCACAACCATCTGTAATGGGATCGATCCAATGCCCTCTTCTGGTGTGTCTGAAGACAGCTACAGTGTACTTAGATATAATAAATAAATCTTGAAAAAAATCTGATTTGCAGATCTGACACTCAACCCCTGTGAAAGGGTCATGCAACCCCCAAAGGGGTCGAGACCACCAGGTTGAGAACCACTGGGCTAGAGGCACTTCACGAGTGGACAAGTGTTGGGCAGGAGTCAGGTAGCTCAGGGCCGATGACTGAATAAAATTGAACATATTAAGAAACACACAAAGAACACATGTGTGCACAGCGGGAATGGAAGCCAGTAGGAACTGGTACTGGATCTTTCCTACATGTTTCCGGATCTGTGAAACTGCATTCAGAGCACCACGGTAGTACAAACTGCTATGAACAAGAAGAGCCGACTGTACGTAAAAGCTGTGGATGCCTGCCCATAAATACATGGTTTGTCTGTTTGTTTTAAGGTAAGTCTGGTAAGTCTGGCTCAGCGCTTAAGAGCACTGACTGCTATTCCGAAGGTCCTGAGTTCAATTCTCAACAACCTCATGGTGGCTCACAACCATCCATAATGAGAACTGATGCCTTCTTCTGGTGTGTCTGAAGACAGCTACAGTGACCTTACATATATTAATAAGTAAATCTTTAGGCCGGAGCGAGCAGAGGTCCTGAGTTCTATTCCCAGCAACCACATGATGGCTCACAACCATCTGCACAGCTACACACTGTACTCATATACATAAAATAAATAAATAAATCTTTAAAAAAAATAAGGTAAGTCTGTAAGTTCAGGTTAAGAGAGGAGGAGGAAGAGGAGGAAGAGGAGAAGGAGGAGGAGGAGGAGGAGGAACAGGGCCTGGAGAGATGGCTCATCAGTTAAGAATACTGGCTGCCTGCTCTTCCAGAGGACCTGGTACAAATCCCGGGACCCACAATCTATGACTTCTGTTTCAGGGAACCCAGTGCCCTCCTGTGGCCTCCTCGGGTGCCAGGCACACACATGATGGACAGACATGCATGTAGAGAAAACACTCATACACATAAAGACAACAATTACCACCTTTATACACACACACACACACACACACACACACACACACACACACACACTTTTTAAATTTTTAAAATTGTTTTATTTTATTTATTTATTTATTTATTTATTTATTTATTTGGTTTGGTTTTTTGTTTTTGTTTTTGTTTTTGTTTTTCAAGACAGGGTTTCTCTGTGTAGCCCTGGCTGTCCTGGAACTCCATCTGTAGACCAGGCTGGCCTTGAACTCAGAAATCCGCCTGCCTCTGCCTCCTGAGTGCTGAGCCTGTGCCACCACTGCCGGGCACCATCTTTATATTTGAAGTTGGGGTTTCCCTTCAGCCCCTGCTGCCTCAGGAACATCCCGCTCCTAATTGGCTCTGTGCAGCCAGTGAGACAAAAGCTCCCAACAACCTAAGCAGAAAAACCCTCTCTTTTGCAGTGAACCAGAGGCGACTACAGAGACTCATGGCTACCCAAGATGCTGAGAATAAGTGCCGGGTGGGAACTCTGTCACTTACCAGGTTATTTAATAGAATCCCTCCCTCCAAAGCTCAGAGAACGCTGAAGAGACAGGAAGGATGTAAGAGCCGGAAGACCAGGAGACAGGCTGACAAATTCCATCCTTTAGACAGAGTACAACCAGTGCAATCAGGAAACTCAAAGCAGCAAAGGTTACTTGCCCAGGGCCCTCACAACAGCCAAGGGTGGGTGGGAGAGGGGCTCATGGGACCTGTCCCTCACCGCTGAACTGCTAGCCATGGATTTGCTCTGGCGAAAAGGAGCGGCGGTCTTCAGATGTGTGTGCCCTCCGGTGAGTCTACCAGGCTCCAACTGGACACTTCTAATCCCACAACCACACAGATGTCCTTGGACAGACCCAGAGGGACAGAAGCAAAGAGAAGACAGGGATGTAGGAAGGGAATAAGTAAGAAAGAGGAAAGAGAGGACAGGGTTGGAGGGGGATGAGAGAAATGGCTGAGAGAAATCAGAATGCCTTCCATACCTGATTCAAAATATCACAGAATAGATGCAATTAATAATAATAATAATAATAATAATAATAATAATAATAATAAATAATAATAATAATGTACTGGAAATTGTCTCCTGTGATCTCTGCTCACTAAGGGGAAGACAGCTTATGCTGGGAGTTTTTAATTATTGTTTATGAACATGGATGTTTAGCCTGTGTGTGCCTGTGTGCCACATACGAAGTGCCAGGAAAAGCCAGGGGAAGGTGTCGGTGGGATCTCCAGGACTGGAGTGTGAGCTGGTTGTGTGAGCTGACATGTGGGTGCTGGTAATCGAACCCAGATCCTGTGCAAGAGCAGCCGGGGCTCTTAACCACTGAGCCATCTCGGCAGCCCCTCATGTCCATCGTTTGAGTTCATTTTCCAGGTTTCCTCTAGGATGCTGGCACACCGCACAGCAGCACAGCGGCAGCAGCAATGCCTATGAACATCATTATCTCCAGCCCAGCTAGATAACGCTCAGCTTTTACCTGGACCCTCTCATCCCTACATACCCAAGAGGCAGGTCCTGAGGGCCCTTCATCCCCCAAGATGGAAAATCAACATCGTAGGTAGTTGATCCAAGACACACAGCTAATGAGCAATAAATAAATAAATAAATAAATAAATAAATAATAACTCCACACACCTGGGGGGGGGATGTATAAATCTCTCCGTTTCTCTGCCTTTGTGTGCATGTGTATATGTGTATATATATGTGTCTGTCCGTCTGTGTCTATGTGTTTATGTATGTGTGTGTGCGTGCACACGTGCATTTATCTGAGTCTGTGTGTGCATACGTGTCTATCCATCTGTCTATTTGTCTGTCTGCATCTGTGTGCTCATGAGTGTGTGTGTGTGTGTGTGTGTGTGTGTATCTGTCTGTCTGTCTATATCTGTGTGTGCACATGAATGCTCTGCCCAGGATATCAAGCAACGTGGCTTCCTTTGGATTTGGAGTCAAACCATGTAGAAAGAAGAGAAGCAAGCCCCCACTCTCCCGATCTAATCCTCATCTTCCATCCTAGGCAAAGTCTTGCCAGGGCACCCTCTTCTCTACCATACATGTAGATGTCCTGGTCACTCGCTGACAGGGAGGGAGCTCTGGTGCGATGCTCAAAGTGGCCCCTGCAGATAGCACTCCAAGTGCCCGATAAGCATCTCTCAATTAGGATCCTGAAAGCTGCAGCTTTAGAGGCAAATTGTAAATTCAATTTGCATTATGCTCCGCAGCTTTGGATAAGATAATGACTGGTAGCGATGGAGGGACCCAGCCAGTGCGTCCCACCCCCTCCCCCGGCCCCAAACCTCCGTGCCTCTGCAAGAGCTCTGGACACTTCAGAACCTCTTCTGATGGCCCATCCTCCTGGTCAAAGATCTGCACTCACACTGGAAGGAAACTCACCCACAGCCACAGCAGAAACAGTCGCAGATGGTCGCTCTTGGCGGCAACAGACTAGTGACCTTCACCCTCTCACACCCTCCAAGAAACACTAAGAAAATGTAACATGAAGATGCATGAAGTAGTTCAACCTTGAGGCCCAAGGCCAACCATGTGTTCATCATGTGTGCACACACGTGTACTGGGCTACGTAACAAAATGCTGTCTCAGAAAACCCTCCTGCTATCTAGGCGAGACCACCTTCTACAAGCATCTGGAGAGGCAGAACACAAACCCTGTCCAACCTTACATCCCAAGGTTCTCCAATTTCACCTGCCATGACTAGCTGTGTGTCATTTGGGGAATTACTAGATCTCTCTGTGGCTCCTCCATTTTGTCATGTGTCTGAGGTATTTAGCTGGTCCCATGGATAAAACTAGCATTGTCAACGGGGAAGGGTTTAACTCACTCACCCACTTGGTCCAACACCCAGTAACACTGATCCAGGTGCATAGCAAGTTTAGCATTATTTAAAAGCAAACAGAGGACCTCATTGGTTTCCTAGGCACCAACTAAATATCAAGGCAAGCAGCCACCACATACCAGTGTAAAACCAGTGCCCAAGAAGCTGTTTTCCCCCATCCTCCATTTTGTTTACTGCAGTAAAGTATGCGCACCATAAAATCCATCCTTGTAAGCACCCAGCTGCATACGACTGAGTTCACCGTTTCTGCTGTGCCACCGACCCCAGGACCCTTGCACTGACACACAGCGACATTCTCTCTACTCAGAGAAGCAGACATCCTGCTCTCTCTCTCCGGGATTTTGACACTCTTGGGATGTACATGGAGTCACAGTGTGTCTTCTTTCACTTAACACAACATAATCAACGCTTATGTGTGTTACACCGTGTGTTCATCATGTGTGCACACACGTGTACTGCAGCTGCAGTCGCAAGCAGTTCGACAGCACTCTCTCGAGATAAGTAGTGAAAGGTGGTGTGTCTGTGTGTCGTGGATCAGATATAGTAATGTTCTCTGAAGGAGAGTGTGGACCATGACGGCTCCAACTTCACCAACGGGTGAATGTGTCTGTGCGCTGGTAGCTGGGTGGGCCACCATTGGAGAGAGCATATCACTGAGGGGTACGCATGCTGTTAAGCACTGTAGCTTCAGGGAGACCACCTTCTCCTATTTGGGGTTGTATTGGCAGAGACACCTTTAACCCCAGCACTCCAAAGCAGATGCAGGTGAATCTCTGTGGATTCGAGGCCACCCTAGCCTACAAAAAGAGTTCCAGGACAGCCACGGCTACATAGAGAAACACTATCGCAAAGAAAAGAAAAAAGAAGGATAGCTTGTCCCTAGTCCCTTCCTGTATGTCACATGCTCTGCCTCTCCAATATAGTCATATGACCATGAGCCCAAGTCCTGAAAGCCATAAGTCAAGAATAAACCCCTCCTCTCTTTAGTTGTTTTCCTCTGGTAATTTCTCTTAGAGACAGAAAATGACGAATAGACCACAGGCCGAAATATTACACAGCCATAAAGAAGGTATGAAGTATTGATTCACGTTACAACATAAACAAACCTAAAAAACATAAGTGCCAAAAAGCAGGCTCAAAAATAAGTATTGTATTAATCTATTTATATGTGGTACCCAGAAGAGGAAAATTCCAAAATGCAAAGTAGAATAGAGGGGGGGGGGTGGACAGGTAGATGGCAAGTTCTTGTTTCGTGGGCATAGTATTTCTATGGTGCGGGATGGGGGGGTTTGGATGGTAATGTTATTTGCATAGGAGTTAATGTCATTCAATTGTGCAGTTATAAGTCAGTGAAAATGAAAAAGGAATATGTATATTTCACCAGTGAAAGAAAAAAAGAAAGAAAAGAAAAAAAAGAAAAGAAGAAAAGAAAAGAAAACCCTATTTAGTCGACCAGACTCTTGTTTCTCAAACTTGACTGAGCAAGTAGCCCTGCTGATGGTAAAATGGATCTGTGGAGAGTGTGGGACTGCAGCTGGTTGCTATCTCCAGTCAGCCTCTAGGGCACGCGAGTGCTGCCACCCTTTGGAGAGACCCAGACCCAGCATATTAAGCACCCCCATAGCATAGCTCTTATGTGTGTGACAGGGGTGGCTGGGGTAATGGCTCAGTGGGTGGAGTTCTTGAGTTCAATACCCAGGACCTATAGAAAAAGCCAGTCATGGAGGTGCGACGCCTGTAACCCTCAGGGTAAAGACAGGCAGATGCCGGACTCACTGACCAACCAGTGCAGCCTAAATGGTGGGTTCCAGGTTGAGTGAGAAGCCCTGTCTCAAAAATTAAGTTAGAGAGCTATAGACAAAGATGTTCATGTCCACCTCTGGCCTCTGTGTACACACACACACACACACACACACACACACACACACACCAGAAACCTTGGCCATTGTTCTGGTTTCATGATCAATGTTAAAGAACATCCAGTCCTTTCCAAGGACTGTCTCTCTCTGCTATGCTCATTTTCAGAAACATGCTCTGAGTGGCCACCATGGCTTCACACCGGACCCCTGTGTACAGAGCCTCCCGAGTCACCCAGCACATCTCCCACACAGCAATTAGACCACACACCCAGCAAGCTGTTTGCTCCCATTTGAAACGACCTGAAGCAAAAAAGAATTGAGGCTAGCCCAGGGGGGTTAGCCCATTCACCAGTGCTCTCAGCATCCCTGAACACTTCTGGTGGCTGGAAGCTTAGCTTATCTCAGCATCTGCTCATGGCTCAGAGGAGGGAAACCAATGAGAACAGCCAGGGTTGCAGAGAATAAAGGTAGAGGCGCTCTGGCCATGTGCCCTTGTGAAGGAGGGTGTGTCCCCTGGGACTGAGGTAAAACCCAGCAAAGATAGCCAAGCTCAGACCCATCCACCCTGAGAGAATCCTGTCCACAGCGTTCAGAATGCTTTGTAACCCCAGTGCTCAGGAGCCTGAGGAGTCGGATACTCATGGGAAGGATTGTAAGTTTGAGACAAGCCTGGACTGCAATGATTCTAAGGGAGAAAGAGAAAGAGGAGGAGAGGGAGGGGGAAGGGAGGAGGAAGGAGGAGAAGGGAGAAGAGGGGAAAGAGGAAGAAAAGGAAGAAGAGGACAATGATGAGGAGGAAGAAGAGGATGTGGAATGATGAAGAGGAGGAGGAAGAAGAGGAAGAGGGAGAGGGTGGGGAAGAAGAAGAGAAGGTGGAATGAAGAAGAGGAAGAAGAGGAATAGCATGAGGAGGAGAAAAGGGAGGTAGAAGAATGAGGAAAAGGAAGAAAAGGAAGAGGATGGGAGGAAAAAGAGAAGGAAGAGGAGGAGAAATAAGGAAGAGAAGGAAGAGAATGGGAGGAAAAAAGAAGGAAGAGGAGGAGGAATGAGGAAGAGGAGGAAGAAGAGGAAGAGGATAGGGAGGAAGAAGAGGAAGAGGATGGGAAGGAAGAGGAGGAGGAATGAGGAAGAGAAGGAAGAGAAGGAGGGGAGAAGGGGGAGGTAGGAGAGGAGGAGGGGGAAGAAGAGGAAGAGGAGGCAGTGGGGAGGACTGAGTGCTCACTGTGATCTAAGCTGGCACTGCCCATGAGGATCAGGACTGAATACATATCTGTGCTCTGGATTGATGAGTCCATCTCCTAAGCACAAACCCTAAGCCCAAGGAACACTCCAGCCAAGGGAGCTCCCAACAGCTCAGAAGTTTCTCAGGGAAAGGAAGGAAACACCATGTTTTCCCAGGCAGCTGGATCCAGGGACATGAATCCATTATCATTCGGGGCTTCCCTCAGTGCTCATCACTGGCTGGACACGGGGCAGAGCCTGCAGCATGTGTAGTCATGGTTCTCAACCTGTGGTTCTTGACCCACACACACACAAGGTGATATCTTCCACATATCAGATATTTACACGACGATTCATAACAGTAGCAAAATTACAGTTATGAAGTAGTACCGAAAAAAAATTTATGGTTGGGGGTCACCACAACATGAGGAACTATATTAAAGGGTCCCAGTGTTAGGAAGGTTGAGAACTAACAGCCATTCCTGTGGAAGAGCACTCTCCTCTTCCCACTGTGGAAACAGGCACACTGGAGTTTGCCCCCAAGGTTACAAGTCACGTCTAGAAGAGGCAACACTGTGATCCAAACCCACAGAGCTTTAAATACGGATTTAAAATGTGATTTGTGTAGACTGGATGGATGGCTCGGCCATTAAGAACCTTGGTCATTCTTATAGAGGATGGAGTCTGGGTTTCCCAGCAGCCACATCAGACAGCTCAAAACTGCCTCTGCTTCTGAATCCAGAGGACCGGTGGCCTCTTCTGTGAGTGTGCACATCAGCCCAGAATTAAAAGTAAAACGTAACATTCTTGATAATGCTGTTTGCATCCTGTGTGGTTGCTGCACACCCAGAGGAAGCCACTGAGAGATGAGATTCAGGAATACAAACTCAGTCACAGAACCACCATTAGGGTGTCCCTAGAGGCCCACAGGCTGAGCTGGCTCAGCAGCCTGGAGAGATGTTGGCCAGTGGTAGATCCTTTAGGTGGTGAGAAGTTAGGCCATTGTGAGCATGCCCTGGAAGAAATCCTGGGATCTACCCCTGCCTGTCTTCCTCTGTCCTTCCACAGACCTGAAAGTAGCAGAGACCAGCTATGGACTGAAGCTCTCAAATTTTTCATCCTTATAAGTCGATTTTCCTCTGGTGTTTTGTCACAGCAATGGAAAGCTAACTAACATAATACAGCAATCAAAAAAAAAAGTCAAACAACAAAACCAGGACAAGGGATCCAGCTCGCTGGTAAACTCATATCCAACCTAAAAGCACCAACAGTGACCTACCTACAGCTCACAGTTCTTTGTCATGCTGCGACAGTTAGACACAAACAACCAAAGTCAACTTTCTCAATATCTTGACTGGTCAACACCTTTTCGTGACAGTGCTCGCTGTTAGAGAGCTGTCCCAGCACATTCAAAGTCCTGCGCTCCATCCAGAGATAGAGACAGGGAGACTGACACAGTTGACCTTGAGTTTCAAATGCACGTGTTTCTTATTAGTGTTTATTCATTGCACACAATGTTGGGGTCAGTGTGCCATTTGCATGCTTCTGTACAATGTATCCCGAGAATATCACCCAGCAACATTTTTAGCATAGGTACATCCATTTATATACCTACTTAAGACTATTTGTCCTGTACCTGAAAGTCCAGTTCAGTAGCATTATAATGGCCACCCCTTGATCAGCTGCATCATGGAGTCCTGGTTAAGTAAACCTGAACCTTTGACTTTCCCAGGATCCTCCAGGTTTCTATTAAGATGACCTGGATTGCCCAAATCACAAAGTGGCTATGTGAGGGGCAGAATGAAGACCTAGGCACTCTGTGGCACTCTGCTCTGGCTTTCTGCACACTTACTACCTCCAACAAAGAGGAGAAGGCCAGATGATGTCTGGCCACACTGGACTGAAGTAGCCTGGCAGAGGGAGGGTTATAACATAAGCCCACAGGCATTGTTACAGACAGTGACTTGAGACCCGATGGCTGGGCAAGACACCGGTAATGTATCATAATGTATCGTAATGTATCCTTTACCCAGTTGCACTGAGATTACAGCTCACATCTAGAAGAAGCAACGCTGTGATCCAAACCCACAGCACTTAAATGGTATTTCAAAATGTAACTTACGGGGGCTGAGAGATAGCTCAGCTACTAAGAGCGTTGGCTGTTCTTGCAAAAGGATCAAGCTGGGCTCCCAGCACCCACATCAGACTGTTCCAAATTGCTTGGAATTCCAGGCTGTGGCTGCCTGCGATGGCTAGTAGCCCAGATTGAGACTCCTAGATTGACACATCTGTTAGAAACCATTGTCTCATCCAGCCACTCCCACCATAGCCTCTAGGAACAGCATCCCAGCTCTCCTTTGGGGACCATCACTGGTCCATGGCACTTGGGCAGGGCCGAGGTCACTGCCTGAACAGAGCAATGTGTCTTCCTGAAGCTCGGGATAGAGAAATGGTCATGCCTGACAGGTGGGAAGGATGTCCCACGTATCCATGGGAGCCACGTGGAAATAAGTGTGCGCGTCCTGTAGGGCAGCTGAGGAAAGAGGATGCCAGTGTGTGGTTCCCAGCAGCCACTCTGTCACCACAAAGAGACCCTGATGGCTGAGCATGACTGGAAGGAGCTGGAGCTGAGAGCCAGGGGTCACCCCTCACCTCTAAGTAGCTGTGTCCCATCTGAGCTGGTGCTACCCCAAAACTCCCCAGTTACATAGGTCAAGGACCAGCAGATTTGAGTCCGTGTCTATTTCTTGCAACGAAGAGTTCAGATGATTACAGCCATAAATTTCTATTGTGGTTCTGTTGTTATTGTTGTTTTGAAGTTGTTATTTTTTTTTTCAATCACCAGACAGGCAAGGTCCAAACCCTGTTCTCAGTAACTGCTAAGTTACTGAATTACTAAGCTGCTAAATATAACCAGCATCCAACCACAGTCCACCAGTCTGCAAAGCGCCATCCCTAACTCATGGCCTCTAAGGGCTTTCGGTGTCTGTCCTCAACCCACCGATGGAAAGAGACATGAAAACTCCAGGCAACTTATGTGACTCCTCTGGCCCAAACCCTCCAGTCTGTCTCTCTCTACCTGGTCTTCTCAGGATTCTAAAAGTCCATGATTTGGCCCCAGTTCACTTCTTAATCTGATTTTTCATACTCCATTCTGGTCCCATATGTTTCCCAGCTTTTCCTCTGAGACCACAGGACCTTTGCACGAGCTGTTGGCTCATTCTGAATCTCTTCTCCCTGAGGGGCACCACAGACCTCTCATTTCTCGGGGCCTCTTTTCAAATGCCACCTCTCCAAGATACACACCCCACCATCTCCATTATGTATTACATTTTTAAATTCTTTTTGATCGGGGGAGGGGGGCACTCATGCACCTGTGGAGGAAGGAGGTCAGAAGGCAGGAGTCAATTTTCTCCTACCTTGTGCGTCCCGGGATCAAACCCAGGTGGTTAGACTTAGGTGCAGGCACGGTTTCCTGCTCAGCCAACTCTGTAAGGCTCACCTTCTCTCAGACTTAACAGCACCCTCAGTTTTGGAATATGTGTGGAGGTCAGAGGTCAACTTTCAGAGTCATTCTTTAACAGCTGTCCACACTAGGTTTTGAGCCAGAGTCTTTCTCACTGGCCCAGAACATGCTGGGTGGGTGTGAGCCCCTTGTGATTCAACACTGGGAATATAAGCATTCACTGCACCTAGCTTTTCATGTTGGAGCTGCGGATTGACGCTGAATGTCAGACTGAACAGTAGGCTAGAACAGTAGGCTACTTTACAGAACTGGCTCTGTTCTTTTTTTTTTTTTTCTAAGATTTTTTTTTTTATATGTATAAGTGTTTTCCCTATGTGTACATCTGTGCACCACGTGTGTGAAGTGCCCATAGACGCTAGAAGAGGGTGTCAGATGCTCTGAACTGGGGTTACACACTGTTGTGAGCTGGGAACTCAAGTCGGGTCCTCTGCAAGAGCAATGAGTGTTCTTGACCGCTGAGCCATCTCTCTAGGCCTCTTCCCCCCAACCCCAGACAGAGTCTCACTGCATTACCCTAGCTGGTCCAGAACTTGCTATGTAGACCAGGCTGGCCTCAAATCACAGTAATCCTACACCCTCTCTCTCTAGAGTAACGGGATTAAGGGCGTGCCAGCATGCCAGGCAACTCTCTGTGGCGATCTCTGGTGGTCTGTCTCCCAGAATGCTTGCTGAGTGTGCTATCATCAGGCTTCTCGATAGATCCCTCCCAAACCTATTCATCGGGCTCAAATGCTGCACCTGTGCTACAGGTTCTCGACTCTGGAAGACCCAGGAGAAAGAAAACAGGTCTCTCAAACAGGAGGGCAACCCCTAGGGAACAGCTGGAGGTGGGATGCCCAAGACCCCTCCTCTGTACTGTCCCAGCCCCTGCCCAGCTCAGCAGACAAGCAAAGATGGCTGGCTGGAAGAAGCTGTGATTGAGAGGACTGGCTGGGGATGGGGGTGGGGAACGGGGGTGGGGTGGGGGAGCTGAGGGGGAGTCCGGCTCTTAATCTCAGTTCATTTAGGACTGTTCTCTTCCTCGCTAATCTAATCAAACAATGGCCGGCCTCTCAGCCCTCTAAGCATGCTACTAATGAATTTTTCATAACCCTGCGGAGATGCTTTCTCTGCTGTTGTTGATAGTAACGGAGCGAGGCCTTCTCCACTCCCCAATCTCTTCTCTCCCAACTGTACCTCCTCATGCTCCGCCCTTGCAACTCTGAGTCCTACGCAGCATCCCGCGCAGCAGTCTCCCAAGGTACTGGGTGTGCCGTGCTGCTAACAGAACCTGCCTCTACCTTAGGGGACCAATAAATCCATGTTAGGCTTTCAAATCGTATTTGAGAAGTGGAGACGGTCGATTAGAGGGGCTTATTCAATTAGGCCGGTGACACGCCTCGCTCTCCTATGAAACACAGCCAGGAAGCCAGAGGAGGGAAGGGAAGATGGACTGCTGGTACTCTGGGTTTCCCAGAGGTCCGGGGGCTCTGGAGATTTCAGCCGCTTTAGAGTTTGCTTGGTTCCCTGATGCCTTTCCTACCTCTGAGTTCCTGAGTATTCTGTTCCTTCTCTCTGGAACATCCTTTCCTCGTGAGCATACGATCTCAACTTTCATGCTGCTGGGGTCACTCAGTACCTGCGGCCTCCACTCAGCTCTCCCAACATCCCTCAACGCCTGTGGCTCCACCCAGCACACCTCTCCCTACCCCCTATCTAAGTCACCCCCACCCACCCATCCGGCCACCACAGTCTGGGCTTCCACTTCCCTTCCCCCAGCTTGATCCTTACATAACTCAGCCATTTTGGTCGTGGTCTGTTGGCCCTAGCCACCTCTCTTTGCCAGTGGCTCTCCCTCTGTCTTTCTCCCTTATATCTATGACAAAAGCCTTTCCCAAACTTTAGGTACAACTCCTTTTATTCCACTTTGGCATTCAAATGCAACGTGGCCAATGTCTGAGAGCCGCTGTCCTGTATCTGGGCGCCAGCACTATTCCTACCATACGATGACAGCTATTTGTACCTTGTGCTGGCTCAGCAAGGCTTCTGTCCAAAGCAGCCCGCCAGGTCACCTTTTGAAGCAGATGGGAATGGCCTAAGACTAAACCCCATGCTATGGTCTCTTTCCTTTGAGTTATGTTTTAGATTCCAGCCCGGCCCATCAGCACTGTGACCTCCAGTTCCAACCAGCTGGTTCTTTGAGAGTTTGGACCTGAGCCAGCCTTTAAACAGACAGTGTGTTGGGTACTTTAGTACTTGGGAGGTAGAACCTGTAGTGTCTTGAGTTCAAAGCTATCCTCAGCTAAAAAGAGTTTTAGTACAACCTGGACTACGGACAAAAGTTACAGGAAGGAACCGAGGGAGGGAGGAGGGGAGGGAGGAAGTGGGGGATAGGGACACTTATGACTCTTCAGACTGTCCTTTAAGATGTTTTCAATGACACCCAGGAGCTCTCACAGGCAGGTGTCTCACTCAGTGGCTGCTTCAAGGACTTTGTGTATAAATATTTCATCTGTTGTTCAAGGAAATACCTGGTTAAGGGATGTCTAGCATGGGAATCTGAGTTTTAAGAGAGAGTACTCATCACTTACTAAAAGTACAGAAATAAGGGGCTGGAGAGGAGGCTCAGCCCTTCACTGCTCTTGCAGGGGATGGGGTGGGGGTGGGGCTCAGTTCCCAGCACCCACACTGGCAGGCTCTGTACAATGGCTTGGAACCCCAACTCTAGGATGTGCACACCGCCGCCCCCTGGCCTCTGAGGACATCTGCTTGAGTGTGGTGCCCACAAACACACACAAGAACACACAGACACAGACATAAATAAGCTTTGTAAAGAAATCTGCACATAAGTATTGAAGGTGGAATGTCATAGTGTTGGAAGGATGCTTCAAAATAATCCAGGGAGGTTAAAGCGGGGAGAGGGGGAGAATGGCTCACTGACCACAATTTGATTGATGTGTGTGTGTGTGTGTGTGTGTGTGTGTGTGTGAGTGTGTGTGTGTATGATTCTATCTAGCTTGTGGTGGTTTGAATATGCTTGTCCCAAGGAGTGGCACTATTTAGAGGTATGGCCTTGTTGGAGTAGGTGTGACCTTGTTAGAGTAGGTGTGTCACTGTGCAGGTGGGCTTTAAGACCCTCATTCTAGCTGCCTGGAAGCCAGTCTTCTCCTAGGGGCCTTCAGATGAAGATGTAGAACTCTCAGCTCCTCCTGCACCATGCCTGCCTGGATGCTGCCTTACTTCCTGCTATGATGATAATAGACTGAACCTCTGACCCTGTAAGTCAGGCCCAATTAAATACTGTCCTTGTAAGAGTTGCCTTGGTTCACAGCAGTAGAACCCTAAGATATGACCTCATTATATCTTCATCCCCCCCCCTTTTTTTGAGAAAGGAATAGGGCCTCCTGTGCAGGCTGGTCTCAAACTCACTATATATCTAAAGCAGACCTTATCCTCCTGCCTCCACCTCCCAAATAACAGGATTGCAGATGTGCCCTGTTAGGTCTCGGGAAGTGCACATGTCCAGAAATGGCAATCTTAGCCCAGCTCAAGCTGGACTATAGACGGTTTCCTGGACGTTACATAAAAGTCGACATCCCTCGGGAAATGTTGACATGGGCTCCTGTCCGCAAAAAGAAGTCACTTCTGTTGCCTCTGGGAGAGGGCGATGTGGCTCTCTGTGGACATATACTTGTGGCTGCATATCAAAACCTTTGCTGGCCACAGTCCCTATCCAACCGGCCCCCACAAGCCCCCAACACACTAGGCCTCTAGCCCTTTTTACCTCCCTCCCTCTTCCTGCACGATGCCAGCCCCAAGGCTACTCCAGACCCCACCCCTCTTATAAAGGCAAGGTTTCCAGGCCCTCCCTTCTATGTTCTCCAAGATCGCTCTGGCCATGTCCAGTCCACTACTTCTTTTTCTCTCTGCTCTGGACTCTTCCAGATGCCCCTGGCTGTCTTCTTCCTCCCCATCCCACCCCTCTCCCTCTCCCTCCACTGTCGCATGGCTCTTCTGGTGGATTCTTTACGGTGCCCCCTCACATGCAAGCAGCAACACACCTAGTTACAAGTGCTGGGGACGGGATCCAGGGCTTTGCAAACTAGGTAAACACACCACAGTCACATATCTTCTCATGCTGTCCTGGGAAGTGGAGAACGGCTACCCCATTAAGTCACCATGAAAAGCAGAGAATTCCTGGGCTGCTCATCTCCTCCCATCTGCACAATTCAAGCTTCATTTAATTTTTTTTTTCGAGACAGGGTTTCCTCTGTATAGCCCTGGCTGTCCTGAAACTCACTTTGTAGAGCAGGCTGGCCTCGAACTTAGAAATCTGCCTGCCTCTTCCTCCCGAGTGCTGGGATCAAAGGCGTGCGCCACCACGCCCAGCTCAAGCTTAATTTTTAAAGATTTATTGTACATATTATTATTTTGAGTGCATGGTGTGTGTGTGTGTGTGTGTGTGTGTGTGTGTGTGTGTGTGTGTTGCAGATGAGTGCCACAGTGCATGTGTGGAGCTAACAAGGCCAGGGCTTTTATACCTGCTGAGCTATAAGACTAAACCATAAGTGTTATTGTATTTATAACCTACAGATATATTAGAGTCAAAACACATGGGAACTACCAATAGCTACTACCTCTGCGGTTCCCTTCAACCACCACACTGTGGGTTCTTACTTTCTTCTTTATACTAATGCAAACATGTGCACATGCACACACACACAGGTGCACACACACAGAAGTGTGCACACAGGTGTACACACACAGGTGTGCATGCAGAGGCATGTACACACACAGGAGTGTACACACAAGTATGTATACACAGGTGTGCACACACAGGTATACACACACAGCTACGCACACACACAGGTGTGCACACACAGGTTTGCACACACAGATTTACAGGGAAGTTGCTGATACTCTTGACTGGATAATGGCAAAGTTGTGTTTGACTCCTATGGAATATGAATACAATCGCCACCTCACAGTTCATGCCTGCAACCACAGCTCAGGCATATTCCCTTGGGGACATCAGCACCAGGTGACCTTCAAGGGCCATCACTGTAAATTGTCCCTCTGGTCTAAAGGCCACCATACCAAGGACACAGATACTGTGAGTCAGAAGAACTGAGAAGAAGGACCCGAGGTGAAAAGCTCGCCCACCAGACTTGAGGTCCTGGGTTCCCCGGGGTCCCACCCTCCACAAGAAAAAGAAAGAAATTAATGCCTGTGTGTCTCAGTCAGGGTTTTTACTTCTGTGATAAAACACGTGACCATGACCAACATGGGAGGAAAGGTTTATTTCACTCATAGTTCAATATAATAAATAGTTCATTATCAAAAGCAGTGAGGGCAGGAACTCAAGCAGGGCAGGAACCTGGAGGCAGGAGCTGATGCAGAGGCCATGGAGGAGTGCTGCTGACTAGTTTGCTCTCCATGGCTTGCTCAGCCTGCTTTCTTATAGATCCCAGGGATGGCTCCACCCCCCCAATGGGTGGGGCCCTCTCCCATCAATCACTAATTAAGAAATGCCCTATAGGGCTGGCGAGATGGCTCAGTGGGTAAGAGCACTGACTGCTCTTCCCACAGTCCTGAGTTCAAACCCCAGCAACCACATGGTGGCTTACAACCACCCGTAATGAGATCTGACGCCCTCCTCTGGTGCATCTGAAGTCAGCTATAGGGTTCTTATGAATAATAATAAAAAAATAAATAATAAAAAAAAGAAATGCCCTATAGCCTGATCTTGTGGAGACATTTTCACGGCTGACATTCCCTTCTTTCAGTTGGCTTGTGTCAAGTTGACATAACATTAGCCAGCATACCCTCCCTAACTGGTTGGAAGTTGATCATAGCTTGTGCAGGACCCTGGGTCTATCAACACTGCAAAATAGATGAGAAAGTGAACACACACAAACCAACCCACAAGAAGTGTTCAGGATGGAATTCAAGCCTGGCATTGTAAACCTGACCAAAGCCCAAGGCTGGGAGATCACGGGCACTCGCCTAGGAGCCTACTACTGTTGTGCTAAATGGATGTGGGGTCGTCTGCCTTCTAAATATTTATATTTATATGCAGAGATGAGCACTGCCCTCAAGCATGGTCAAAGTTAATGCATAGGTCACAATGGGTCAAAGGCTAGCATTAACTGATTTCTGTGTGCTCAGCTCTAAACAGGACAGTTATGTGTGCTCCACCTCCACTTGGGGGACACTGTAGTAGAGAAGGGGGAAAGAAAATGAGTGGCAGAGGTGGGGGAGAATGTGCAACACCATTTCTGGACATGACATGGCCATCACAGCCATGAGCACCCAGAAGCTGCGGTTACTTACATAGGACGCACACAAGATTGACTGTCTGCTCTGCACCATGAATGGGAAGGCTCTGAGGCCACACCCTGTTCTCAGGAGTCATTGGAAGTGAATGGCTGTTGGCTATGGGAGGACATGGGGTCTTCAGTGGTTTGGCCTTGAGTAAGTGGCCATGTTCCAGCACACAACTTCATGCCTGTGTTCATGCAAACAGCCCTAATGACAGGCAGGGGTCACAGAAAATCAACAAATAAAACCATGACAGTGGGAGGTGCTCTGGGAGACAAAGGTTCAGGGACCAAGGGGCAGGAATAAGAGAGACGAAGGAGACACAGAATACAGTGTGTGTGTGTGTGTGTGTGTGTGTGTAAGCATGTGTGTGAAAAGTGTGTGAGTGTGTGATCATGAGTGTAAATGTGTGTGAAAGTGTGTGAAAGTGTGAAAGTGTGCAAGAGTATGCATGTGAGTGTGTGAGTGTGTAAAAGTGTGTGAATGTGTGTGAGTAAGAGTTATGTGTGTGAGAGTGTGTATGTGTGATATAGTGTATGTGAGTGTGTCAGTGTATGAGAGGGTATATGTGAGTGTGACCACGTGTGTAAGTGTATGTGAGTGTGTATATGTGACTATATGTGTGAGAATGTATATATGTGACTATATGTGTGAGAGTGTGTGTGTGTGAGTGTGTGTATGTGTAAGTGTAAGTGTGTGAGTATGTGTATCACTGTATGTGTGAGAGTGTGTGTGTGAGTGTGTATGTGTATGACTGCGTGTGTGTGTGAATGTATGTGACTGTGTGTATGATAGTGTGTCTGTGAGTGTTGTGTGTGACTGTATGTATGTATGTATAAATGTGTGTGAGTGTGTGGGTGTGCACGTGCACATATGCTATGGAATGCATGTGGAGGCAGAGGACAATTTACAGGAATCATTTATCTCCTCCCACCTTGTGGCTCTGGGGATCAAATCAAGTTGTCAGGCTTGGCAAGGAGTGCCTTCACCTGTTGAGCCATATCACTGGCCCGATATGAACATTTTGTAACCTGTAGAGCCAATCAATCCCCTGAAAAAGCTCCAGGGAATGGCACATAGAACCACCATACAGAGCCACACACTACGCACAGCTTCCCGACTGTCTATCAGCCTGATACAGGAAATGACCATTTTAGAAGAGGAAAACCTGTTTCCAGGTTCCTCCTACAGTATCCCCACTCTGCTAAACAAACAGCATTAATAGAAGTGTTGTTTACAACAGCCATAAGAAGAAATTAAATCGAGAGGTTCTTGGTTGACCAGATAAATAAATGGGATCTGTGAATGCAGTGGAATATTATTCAGCCATAAAAATGAAGTATTGCTAAATGCTGTAACACAGATGGCCTTTGGGGACATTGGGCTATGTTGAGATAATCTTTTTGTGCACTGTGTAAAGCTTTTCTTTGTATTATTCAAATGTTGATTTCTGTACAGAGTGGATTACAGGTCTTGGTCTTGTTATTTTTATTGGATCATCATCTGCCTGAACATTTTGTAAGCATTCTTTTCCATCACCTTCTGATTGGTTTAATAAAAAGCTGATGGCCTATACCACAATGGGAGAGAAAAGCAGAACTTCTGGGCAGAGACAGGAACTCAGGGAAAGATTCAGGCATGAGTGATTTACCAAACAGACAGCAAGAAGTTGGATGTACCAGGACATGGAGAGAGTAACAGGCTGGGTGGCAAATGTGAACTTGTATAGGCAGGGCTAATTATGTTAAGGCCTGAGCTATAATAAATAATAATAATCTTTGTGTTATTATTGGGAGCTGGCAGGCCAAGGCAGTCAGACTATAGTGCTGAATGAAGAAAAGCGCAGGAGAAAGGCTGCATTCTGTATGATTCCATGGATATAAAGGACCAAGAACTGGAAAAAGATGGCGGCAGGAAACCAACGGACAGATGTCAGGGTGTGATCAAGGTAACAGGGGCTGACATGTCTGTCAAGTGTGAGGCATCTGTGTAAATGATGGTTACAAGACGTTGATCACACACAGAAAGCTCTCCACTGTTTCCTTCAGAATGGTTACAGTGCAGAACCCACATGACGCACGTTCAATATTTCAATTTTTAACAACCTTCGAGAATATAAAAAGTGGCTGCATCAGTAACAGTGGGAATGGTTTTCAAAGCAAGGAAAATCCCTAGTGATAAGAAAAAAAACTTTAAATTGTGCTTTAAAAGCAAGTCAAGGGCTGGAGAGATGGCTAAGCGGTTAAGAGCACCTACTGCTCTTCCAGAGGTCCTGAGTTCAATTCCCAGCAACCACATGGTAGCTTACAACCATCCATAATGAGATCTGATGCCCTCTTCTGGTGTGTCTGAAGACCGCTACAGTGTACTTACATATAACAATAAATAAATCTTAAAATAAAAAAAAAAGCAAATCAAGAGCTGGGAGGGGGTGTGGCTCACTGGGTAGAGAATTCTGCCTCAAACACATAAATCCCTGGGTTTAACCCCAGCAGATGCCTGCAATCCTAGCACCCAGGCACGAAGATCAGAAGTTTAGGGTTATCCTTGGCCACACAGATTTAAGGGCAGCCTGGGCTACATAAGAACTTGTCTCAAAAAAGGGAAGGGTGAGAGTGTTCATTGGATAAAAGCACTGGCACCAAGGCTGACTAAGTTCCATCCTGGGACCTACAGGGTAGGAGAAAACTGGCTCCCACAAGTTATCCTCTGACCTCTACCTACACAGTGTCCCCCATACCACACACACAATAAATAAATAGGGCAAATAAATAAGGCAAAAAAAATAACTTCAAAAAAGTGAAACTCGTCAACGTATAACCATCATAAATGTAAACACTTAAGACAGCTCACAAACCATAAAAACAAGGGGGCTGAAAAAGACACACAATATGCAGAGGGCATAAAGAACAACTAAACATGATGTCAGCAACAGAGAGAGAATATAAACAATCCCATCAAGGCCTGGGATCCAGCTCATCCTGGTAGAACACTGCACACATCAACAGCAACGTATGTGCTCACTTTGAGAGCGAACAGACACACTCACCAAGATATAAGGCATCCAGAGTAGTGAACTTTAGATACCTGAGAATGTAAACCATAACAACTGTTGCAGAACTAAACTAGAAAAGAACAGGATGACGCTAACAAGTGTCTTAAACTCTAAGAATTCAGTCACACACACACACACACACACACACACACACACACACACAAAGATTATATGCATCAGGGCCAGGCTTGGTGGTCCATGTCTCTAATCCCATCACTCAGGAAGCAGAGGTAGGAGGATCTTTGTGAGTTTGAGGCCAGCCTGGTCTACATAGTAAGTTCCAGGACAGCCAGGCCAATGTAGAGAGACCCTATCTCAAAAATAAATAAGTTAACAAAGCAGGAAAAATATGTATCCAAGAGGAAGCCTTAAACCACCTCATTAGAAAATATTATAAACTGAAGAGTAGTTAAAATGTAGGACATTAAAAAAAGAGGGAACCATAGTTGACATAGTCCCTAGAAGGAATTTTATGGAAGAAATTAAATAATGAGCATGTCTCAAGTAAACAAAAGCACTCACCTCNAAAAGAAAAGAAATTGGAAGGGAAAAAAGTGAGGATCAACTAAACCAAAACCTGGTTTTCTGAAAAGAAAAATTAAGATGATAAACCCCTGGCCAGACTGACCAGATCAAGCACAAAAGAGGAGACATCACTACAGATCCTACAGGCACCGAAGGGGCAAAGCACAGGCACTCTAGATGCAAACTTAACTATTTAAATAAAACCTACCAACATCCTGAGACCCACATCAACTCAAGAATAAATACTTTACACAACCTTAACACTATTGAATACATTTAATCTGGGGACTGGAGAGCTTGGCTGAGCAGTTAGGAACTCTTGCTGCTCTTCCAGAGGACCCAAGCTGGGTTCCTGAGACCCACACGATGGCTCACAACTGCCTGTAACTCCAGCTCCCGGGGACCCAACAACCTCTTCTAGCCCATGGTTACACAAACACAAGTGATATTTGTTCACACAGACACATTCACATAAATGGAAGCATAAAAATAAATGTTTTAAAAGAAATTTAATTAATTGAAAACCTTACATGAATACTTTAAAATAAAACCATTTTACAGTTCTCTGCTCTACCAGGTGAGCTACTGAAGGAGCAGAATAAAAGCATTTTAAAGGACATGAACTGTACTAAAAGATAACGAAAATAAACTATATGACCCTACTATTTGATCTAGGAGAAGCACTTGACCAAATGTAAACTCAGAGCGAACCAAGAATAGAAAGGACTGTCTTAATCTTTTGAAGGAAAGGTTAATATACCAAAACAATATAGTTTAAATGCCCAAAGCAAGCATCATGATGGTGGAAAAACTGAGTGTTTGCCCCAAAAGACCAGGAGCAAGGCAAGATATCCATTCCCACTGCTCCTATTAAACATCAAAGTAAAAGTCTTAGCCAGTAAAATTAGAACTTTAAAGATACAGCTACCCGTATTTACAGATGACACAATTATCTATGTAAAAAAAAATTACATAGCATCTATTTTTTAAAATAATAAAAGTGAAGCTAGTATGTTTATTAAAACCACAAGATGCAATGTCAGCAGGAAAAAAGTCACATTTATAGTACTAAAAAGAAACAAACACAAACCAAAAATTTCCAAGTCATGTCATTTACCACAGATGCAAGAACAAAATGAAACACTTGGTCCAACACATGCAGGATCTACTGAAACCCCTTTGCCAACACTGTACCTTCATGACTGTGGTAGCATTAGACTAGGTCTTAAAATGAAATAGTTCCATGTCCTCCTAACTCCTCCTCCTCCCCCTTCTTCCTCTTCCTCTTCCTCTTCTTCCTCTCCCCCTCCCCTCCTCTTCTTCTTCTTCCTGTCCTTCCTCCTCTCCTCTTCCTTCACCTGCTCCCCCTCCTCTTCCTCTTCCTCCACCTCTTTTCCTTCTTCTGTCCTCCTGCTTCTTCTTCAACGTTGTTCTAGCTACCAAACTCATTGCTCCTTCCCTCTTAAAATCAGCTTGTTTATCCCTGTTTTTAAAACCCTGCTAGGAGGTGAAAAGATGGTTGAGAGCTCCTCCCAGGGAGTTGGGTCTGATTCCCAGCAACCATACGGTGGTTCACAACCACCCACACCTCCAGTTCCAGAAAATCAGATGGCCTCTTCTGGCTCCCACAGGCAGCAGGCACACAGGTGGTGCACACGCATCCATGCAGGCAAGACACTCATATATAAAATTAAACAAATAGATCTACAAAAAAAGAAAACAGAAAAAAAAAATGGCATCAAGGGTCTATGGCAATATCTTAGTCAGTGGAGTGCTTGCCACATAAGAAGAAGACCTGAGTTTTGATCTCCAGAAATCATATAAAAATCCAGGTACAGGGGCTGGTTAGATGGCTCAGTGGGTAAGACTGCTCTTCCAAAGGTCCTGAGTTCAAATCTCAGCAACCATATGGCTCACAACCACCTGTAATAAGATCTGACACCCTCTGAAGACAGCTACAGTGTACTTATTTATAATAATAAATAAATCTTTGAGCCGAAGCGAGGGGGGTTGTCAGTACCGAGCAGAGGTCCTAAATTCAATTCCTAACAGCCACATGAAGGCTCACAACCATCTGTACAGCTACAGTGTACTCATATACATAAAATAAACAAATAAATCTTTTTTAAAAAATCCAGGTACAGCATGACAAAGAGGCAGGAGGACCTCTGGGGCTCATGGTCAGTTTAGCCAAATCACTGAGGTCTACTTCAGTGAGGGACCTCATCTCAAAAAAAAAGATGGAGAGTGACCTCAAGAGAAACAACCTCTGGCCTCTACACACACACACACACACACACACACACACACACACATACACACACACACAAATAAATACTACATACCAGCATACCACATCACACCCCATATGTACATATAATTATAGGTGTCAAAAATTAAATTTCCCTGAAAGAAAAAGTGGCTACTGAGAGGCACTGGTAATTGATTCTACAGCCCAGATACAAGAAACAAGTCAGTGACACCGGGCAGTGGTGGCACACACCTTTAATCCCAGCACTCAGGAGGCAGAAGCAGGACGATTTCTGAGTTTGAGGCCAGCCTGATCTACAGAGTGAGTTCCAGGACAGCCAGAACTTCACAGAGAAACCCTGTCTCAAAAAACCAAAAAAAGAAGGAGGAGGAGGAGGAGGAGGAGGAGGAGGAGGAGGAGGAGGAGGGAGAAGAAGAAGGAGAAGAAGGAGAAAAGAAACAAGTCAGTGGAAGAAAGATACTCTTTAGAATGACAACACATCCAAAAGAAGGGGGAGGGGCTACTTATACATCCCTCAGAAACACATCGTAGATCTAATCACATGTTATCTGGTGCAAGACATTTCTGACCAAAGACAGGAAGCCTTCCTTGAGACCAGGCGCAGCTCTCAGACAGAACGCCTAAATCTGCAATTGATCATTTGGGCTTCATTGTATTTTAAAAGTTCTGCTCTATCAGAGACACTATTAAGGAAAAGAAAAAGACAATAGAGCTGAAGGAGGGATTTGCAACTTCGTATCTGAGGAGGGCTCTTGTTCCGGGTCTATAAAGAACTCTCAAGGAAGCACCCAAGTGTCCTCAAGTGGGAGGAAAGGTTTGGTTCTAGTTTGCTGTCTGGTGCTCTGATTAAACTCTTTTTTTTTTTTTTTTTTTTTTTTTTTTTTTTTTTTTTTTTTTTTTTTTTTTTTTTTTTTTTTTTTTTTTTTTTTTTTTTTTTTTTTTTTTTTTTTTGGTTTTTCGAGACAGGGTTTCTCTGTATAGCCCTGGCTGTCCTGGAACTCACTTTGTAGTCGAGGCTGGCCTCGAACTCAGAAATCCGCCTGCCTCTGCCTCCCGAGTGCTGGGATTAAAGGCGTGCGCCACCATGCCCGGCTCTGATTAGACTCTTGACCCAAAGTGACTTGAGAAGAAGAGGGCTTACAGTCCATCACTGAGGGAAGCCAAGGCAGGATCTCAATGAAGGGAAATGGAGACAGGAACTGAAGCAGAGACCACAGAGAAAGCTGCTCGCTGGTTTCTTTTCTGCCTCTGCTCAGTCTGACCACCTTCCTACGGATTAGTACCGCCCACAGAGAATCCGATGGAGGCAGTTCCACAACTGGGGTTCCCTCCCCCGAGGTGTGTCAAGTTGACAACCAATATCAGCCATCACAGACTTGAACCTACATGTCCTCAGAGAGCATGTACGTGTGAGAGATAATCACACAAAAGTTACGCTCAGCCTCCGGCGTCAGAGGGACGCAACTGAAACCCGTGACAAGGGATATTAAGAGACTAAAAATATATTGTGGAGTTTTGAGATGCCTCTGGGGGGAAGGTACTTGTGGCCAAGCCTAATGACCTGAGTTGACCCCAGCACCCACAAATACGGAAATAAAAGACCTCTTAACAGTTGTTCTCTGACCTTCATATGAGCCATGGCATGTCTCCATATGTGCTGTGATGTGTGAAATTCCCAGCCTGACACACACAAATAAACAAATAGTGACTGGGATGGTTTGAATAAAAATGGCCCCCACAGGGGGCCATTGGTCTTTAGGGAGTGGAGCTACTTGAGAAGGATTAGGAGGTATGGCCTTATTGAGGAAATACTTTGTTTCCAAAGCCCAAGCCAGGCCCAGTGGTTCTCTCTGCATGCTGCTTGTGGATCCAGATATATCTATTTCTCCAGCACTACGTCTGCCTGCCACCACACTCCCTGCCATGATGACAATGGACTGACCCTCTGAAACGGTAAATCTGCTGAAATCAAATGCTTTCTTTTATAAGAGATGGCTTGATCAGAATGTCTCTTCACAGCAATCGCACAGTAACTAAGACAGGGACATCCCAGGAGCTGGTGAAGCCATGGAGTGACATGCCACAGATACGTACGTAGGGTTCAACCATGCTGTAAAGCATCTATCTACCTTATAATCTGGCCACTCCACTAGAAATGTCCTTTAGTGGTTGAGTGGCTAATCATGCTATATCACACGCTACAATAACATACGACTCAGCATCCAAAAGGGAGGAAGGAAGGTTGAGCAGATGATTCAGTGGGTACAAAACTTGCTTAGTTTGTGTGGGGCACTGAGTTTGGATCCCCAGCATCCACGAAAAAGGCTGCAGGTGACCCCTTATGCCTGTCGCACCATCACTACAGGAGCTGAGACAGGATGCTCACTGGGGCGGGTTGCAGGTTCTGTGAGAGACTCTGCCCCAGGGAAATAAGGTAGAGAATGATTCACCAGGACGCCTGACACCATCCTCAGGCCTCCACATGCCTGTGGATGGGAGCGCACGCACGTGCATGCACACTTACATGCCGTGTGCACACATCCATACACATACACACATGTGCATATGTGCACACCTACACAAACGGAGGAAGTACTGTGCCCTGTGCAACCATGTGGATATGAATCCCACAGACATTATGTGAGAAAAAAAAAAAAGCCAATCTCACAGGTCGAGTGATTTCATGCACTGAACATTCTTTTTTTTTTTTTTTTTTTTTTTTGGTTTTTCGAGACAGGGTTTCTCCGTGTAGCCCTGGCTGTCCTGGAACTCACTTTGTAGACCAGGCTGGCCTGGAACTCAGAAATCCGCCTGCCTCTGCCTCCCAAGTGCTGGGATTAAAGGCGTGTGCCACCACGCCCGGCTTTGAACATTCTTTAAAAGATGATGGCCAGGGGCTGGAAGAGACTGGGAGGGAGGGGTGAACCATCAGAAGGAGCACGAGGAGGGTGAGTGGGGGGAGGACCACTCAGCACTGAGGACAGCAGCTGTTACAGACCTGTGAGTTAAAACTCACAGGAACAATCACTTAGCCAGGTGGTTTCCACCTGGAGTCCCAGCTACTCAGAAGACTAAGACAGGAGGATTCCAGGAGTTCAAGGTCAGCCCAGGAAGTATAGTGAGGACAGGAGGGAAAGGAGAAAAAGAAGGTGGGGCAGAGAAAAAGAAAGTTATAGATACACTAAAAACTATTAAAAAAAAAAAAAAAAAAACTAATGGTGGCCAGGGGCCTGCTCTACAGAGTAGAGGGTCTGAGTTCAGAATCCTAGGCACGTGGCACACATCTGTAATCCTGGTGCCCCTATGCCAATATGGGAGGCACATTCATGAACAAATAGATCCATACTCTCTCTCTCTCTCTCTCTCTCTCTCTCTCTCTCTCTCTCTCTCTCTCTCTCTCTCTCTCTCTCCCAAACACACACACACACACACACACACATGCACACAAATATTTTTTTAAATGCCAAAAGTTGTAAAAGTATATGATATATCATTTTACTTAACATACAGCTCCACGCCAGGTTGCCTGAGAAACCCTGTCTGGGGGGGGGGGGCAGTTTCACAATTTAACTTTTTTTTTTTTTTTTTTGGTTTTTCGAAACAGGGTTTCTCTTTATAGCCCTGGCTGTCCTGGAGCTCACTTTGTAGACCAGGCTGGCCTGGAACTCAGAAATCTGCCTGCCTCTGCCTCCCAAGTGCTGGTATTAAAGGCATGTGCCACCACGCCCGGCACAATTTAACATTTTTAAATTCATAGTTCAGTGGCACCAGGGACCCTAGGCTATTTATTATACTACTCTGACTCTAGCCACTATCATCCCCCAAAAGAGGTCATGGGCTCAAATAGAATTCTATGGAAGTTACATATTTGTTACATTGTATCCCCTTCCCACCACAACACATTACACTTTACTCCACTTTCTGTGTCAAAGTCCCAGCACCCAAGCAAGGGGAAAGAAGGGAAGGGGAGGGGAATGGAGAGGAAGGGAAGGGAAAAAGAGGAAAGAGGAGGGATGGAAAGGATATGGGAGGGAGGAGAGGGGAGGGGTAGGGGGTGGGAAATGGAGAGGAGGGGAAGGGAGGGGAAAAAGAGGAGGGAAAGGGAGAGTGGGGGTGGGGGAAAGAAGGGAGGGGAGCAGGAGGGAAGTGGAGAAAGGAGGAGAGAAAAGGAGGAAAAGGGAGATGCCAGTATTGTCCCCCACGATCATCCCTTCTGCAACTAATGTTTAAAACTTTCTAGTCTCCTTGGGGAGAAAAGGCATCAAGCTACAGATGAATTAACTTGGAAATAGCTACACCAGAATATCTAAAATATTGTCATTTGCATGTGCCCTGTATACAAACCTAACTGAACTGCTTTCCTCTTTGTTTGTGGTGGTGTTCTAAGAGATCAGAAATCTGAGAGCTGTGAGCACTGCCCGCAGCGCAGTGTGATCTCAGGTGGGAGCCCACCACACCAGCCAACTTGGTCTCATCCTCCCCTCATCTCTGTGGACATCTTAGGTTATCTCCATCGATCTACTTTTCAGTTAAAGAACTGTCTCCCAGAGACACTAGAATCAAACAATATGCCATCACTACGGTCATTACTAATCTATTTCCATCACCTCCAGCCATGACAGAAACACCCCCTGCCCTGCATCTGCTCTGGCCTCACCTTCAGGCCATGCCACCCCTGAAGATGTCAGAATACAGGGTACCCCTCTACCTGTTCTTTATCTGCACCTGCCTTGCCAGGAGAGAGCTTGGGCCCAATCGATTACTTTAAAGCTCTACAAACTCGCTTGTAAAGCCGGATCGACCACTGTTCTGGTCATGACCCACTAGAGAGGCATTCCAACCTGGAGAAACCTGCAGGAGAAAATCGCTCCAGGCTTTCACTTGTTTCTCCTTCTACCCTGTGTGTCCCCTTTCTCTTCCCATCCCTCAGCCTCTCGGAACTCCACACACTGCTAAAAGACCCACACAGGGTGAGAAGAGGGGCAAACAGGAAAATTCAGCTCTTCTCTTCCTAAAAGTTGAGTCAGAAGCTAGAAAATTCCATTGTAGATGCTATTTCAAAAGTCAGAGGAGGGCAGTGAACCCCTCAGAAATAATCTCATAATCCCGAGATGCCTCTAGAGTGAAGTTGGGGGCTGATGGGGAGAACACGGGATTGGAGCACACTGGCCTTGATCAAAATCAACTATTGTAAATAAATAAATAAATAAATAAATAAATAAATAAATAAATAAAACGGAATATGTATTCATGTCAGGGATATGGAAAACAAGCCTTTCTCACACTGTTCATGGGAAGCAATTTGATAAAACTCACTAAAGGTCCAGAAACATTTAAACTAGAAGTTCCACATCGAGGAACTGGAGGTGAGCCCCAGCTATAAGGATGTCTGGCCACAGGCTCCTTCAGAATGGGAAATCACGATGCAAGCATTGAACTGCAGAATCTTGGTCAGGATTTATGGAACAGCCTGAGAGTAATATGCAGCCATTGAAAGTAACTCTAAAGGGTTTGCAAGATAGCTCAGTGGGGCTATCCACCTAGGCCGGAGAACCTGAGTTCGATTCCTAGAACCCACATAAAGATGGTAAAGAAAATCCAAGTCCACAAAGGTGTCCTCTGACTTCTATACATGCACTGTAGCACACACACCTACACATGGATCACACACACACACACACACTCATGCACACCCATAATAACAAAAAAATCAATAAATATTTCTCAATTATATTTTGGACCTATGGAGATGGCTCAGTCAGTAAAGTGCTTGCTATGCAAATGGAAGGACCAGGGTTTGGATTCCCACCATCCACAAACAAAAACCAGCTGGCCCATTGTAGCTCCAGGTCTTGGAGGTCAGAGACAGTGAGAACCCTGGTACTTAGAGGCCAGCCAACCTAGCTAAATCTGTGCAGTCCAGGTCCAAAGACCCTATCTCAAAAAAAAAAAAAAAAAAATGGTAGAGAGTGACTGAGGAAGACACCTGATAACAACCTCTGGCCTCCATGCATGCACACACACACATACATACATATGCACACTTATGCACATACACTCACACACACATGCACATACACTTATGGACAAATGCACACACACACATGCATGCGCACACATATACACACACACTCACACACACATGCACATACACTTATGGACACATGCACACACACACATGCATGCGCACACATATACACACACACTCACACACACATGCACATACACTTATGGACACATGCACACACACACATGCATGCGCACACATATACACACACAAACACACTTACACACACCAAACAGCACCTGAATAATCAGGTAAGATGCACTCAGAACAGGGAGTGCCTCACAGCTCCAGCCTCCACATGGGCTACAGCTTAAGCAGGACAAGTCCACAGGGACCATGGCGTGGAATCTCCCTACCAGTCTTCCTATCCTACATTACAGCACCCACATCGACTTTTGGAGCCCAACACCAACACCACTTGTCCTTTTGAGACAAGTCTTGCTGTGGAGGCCAGGCTGGCCACAAATCACAGAGATCTGTCGTCTCTGCCTCCCCAGTCCTGGGATTAAAGGCATGCACAACAGTGCCTGGCATACAATCCTCAATTCTTTGCCTTCCTTTCCAGTCTCCATATCCTGTTTCTGGGTACCTCTCATCCTGCCCTACCCCGACTCTACTTCCCCAGCAGTGTGCCTAACTCAATCTACTCTGGAAATTTGTTCATGCTATTCCCTCAGCCCGGGACACTCTTCCCCAGGGAAGGCTCTATGGTCAGCTCACACGAATTCCCCTGTTCCCTGCACCTCCGTTTAGTTTCACCATCAAGATGAATATTCAAATTAGACTTAAATATTCAAATGCTTCCCAGCTCCTGGGATAGCAGCCATGTTGACTCTGGCTTGTCCACATCCCATGGCTGGCTAATGGGTCACTTGTCACATTTGCAAACAGAGGCCAAAGATGACGGCACTGGGGACTGTCCTCTTAAAATGCTGCCTCTACCTCATTGGGAGAGAACCAGGTTGTCCCTCTGAGGTAATGTTGCGGGGGGGGGGGGGGTGAGATACTGAGGCAGCCAGCCATGTGAGGAAACATATCTTGAGTCCTCAAGACTTAATGGAGCCATCGGATGAACACAAGCTCAATAGGACCCGGAGTAGCCACTAATCTTGAGGTGGCTTTTTCTATAGGAAAGATATCTATGCAAAACTCTGTGTGTGTCTGTCTATCTGTCTGTCTATCTGTGTGTGTGTCTGTGTGTGTGGTCAACCTCAGATGTTGATGTTGTTCCTCTGTATCTTCCTGTCTCATGACTTATTGTGCCAGATCCTTGTACACAACACACACACACACACACACACACACACACTCTAAGGCTTTTAAGCACCAAGTGCTGGGATTAAAGGCATGTGCCACCACTGCCCAACCCTCAGTCATTTTATTAGCCTGGAAATCACTGCCCAGAGAGCCCTCTGTATCTTCCTGTCTCATGACTTATTGTGCCAGATCCTTGTACACCACACACACACACACACACACACACACACACACACACTAAGGCTTTTATGCACCTCTGACTCCTCCCTGTCTTTTCTGGATAAACAGTGACGTCACAAGATAAGAGGTTGATACTTAGGAGAGCACAGGTCAGTCATCCCACCTAGAACTGATTTTTTTTTTTTTTTTTTTTTTTTGGTTTTTCGAGACAGGGTTTCTCTGTCTAGCCCTGGCTGTCCTGGAACTCACTCTGTAGACCAGGCTGGCCTCGAACTCAGAAATCCGCCTGCCTCTGCCTCCTGAGTGCTGGGATTAAAGGCGTGCGCCACCACACCCGGCTGACCTAGAACTGATTCTTGAGTGAGGATCTCACTCCAATCCCATCTAATTATCATAGCCCACCCCACTTAATTAACTTTGTAGCAAGTCCAACCCACCGAACACAATGGAAGCAACATTGCTCTACTCTGCAGCCTCAGGATTCCTTGCAAGCACTGTCTTTGCTCTCTTGGGACACTAACACCGTAAAAAACACCCATTGCCCTGGGAGGTTCCTCATCCTGACCCCAACCCCCCCCCATCACCTTCATATGAATGAAGCCAGAATAGCCAGCTAAGCACAGCCCACAGACTCACAGGGATCTGTGAGAACCCATCTTAAGTGCAGACTTTCCGGAATGTAGTTAAGTCTAGGGAGGGCTCATTACAAAGAAATCAAGAACCGATGTGGATGTATAAAAGGCAGCGTTGCTAAGTGTGGCCATGATGCCTGTGCCACATGAGGAAATGCCATAGCATCTGCCCTAGGCCCCCAAACCCATCACATCCCTCCCACTGCAATCTGACCACACTAGAGGTGGCTCAAAACCATCTCCCTGTGCACAGAGTCTTCCAGCCCCATGTCACTTGAGATCAAATTCTAGATGACCTCTGTGCAATCCTATTCATCCTCCAAACCAGGGATGAGCCAAGGGTCACCCACCACAAATTCTTGTGAGGCCCCAAAACTAAAAATAGTGTGTGTATATGCATACACACATACATACATATATATGTGTGTGTGTGTGTGTGTGTGTGTGTGTGTGTGTGTGTGTATATATATATATATATATATATATATATATGTATCATAAAGCAACTATCATAAACATATAAAGCAAATCAAAAGAAAAAGAATACATCATAGTGTGTGTGTCAAAAATAATATCAAACTCAAAATTCAGGGGCCACAAATAAAGTTTTATCGAGAAACTTTCCAATGTGCCCATACCTCATGTGTGGTCTATGGCTACTACAGGCTACGATAGCACAGTAGAGTTTCTGAAACATGGGGACTACAAAACCTAACATAGTTGCTATTCAGACCTGAACAGAAGAGAAGACTGACTAGCCCCTGCTACAGACTGTCACCAAACCTGGCTAGCCCCTGCTACAGACTGTCACCAGACTTGGCTAGCCCCTGCTAAATACCATCACCAGACCTGGATAGCCCCTGCTAAAGATCATCACCAGACCTGCTGTCAATCATCCTTTTGCCATATTCACTCCAGAACCTCTGAAGACATCTGTCTCCTCCCACAAAGAGATGCAATCGGTCAGTGTGATTCCCCCCATGCTAAGTAAGACCCCAGGAATCAGAGACTTAAACTCATTCCTATGAACACTCCATTCCTAAGCAGCACTGAGAGGTCTAGAGAGCCACAGGGTTCCCTTTGCTACAGTTTCCACCCTTCTCCTCCTTCTTTCCACTCTAAATCCCTATCTCCCCAGCCAAGCAGGCCTCCTAACTGCCTGGCCAAGTTTCCCCGAGTGGATTCTATGGAACAATACCCCTCCAGGGTAATCCTCCAGAAAGGAAAACACGCCAGGCTCCGCGGGCACAGATGGCCAGGGAAAGGCTCTGGGAGGTCCCTCACTGAGTGTTTCCCAAACCCCTGCACCCTGGAATTTATTTTGCTAACAGAATACTTGTTGAACATGAGCTTCCAGGACAGGGCTAAGAGCCCACACAACCGTTCTACCTAACATACTCAGAAATATTATCCAAACTCCTCTGCTTCCAACTGTCCCCATGTTATTTAACCGACACCATCCTCGGCTAACCACCATCACTGAAAGTGAAGTGTCCCCCAACCCAACACAGGCTCATGTGTGTGAACCGTTGGTCCCCAATCGGTGGCACTGTTGTATAAGGTTGTGGAACCTTTAAAGCAGTGGTTTTCAACCTTCTTAATTCTGTGATCCTTCAATACAGTTCCTCATGGTGTGGTGACCTCCCCCACACACCATGAGATTATTTCATTGCTACTTCAATGACTGTAACTTTGCTACTGTTATGAATTGTAATGTAAATATCTGATGTTCAGAATATGAGATAGGTGACCCTCGAAGGAGTCAAGACCCACAGGTTGAGAACTGCTGCTTTAAAAAGTAGTGCTTTAGCCGGGCGCGGTGGCGCACGCCTTTAATGGCAGCACTCGGGAGGCTGCCTTATGTTTCTGTCACCAGGCTTTCTCATCCTGATGGGCTGTGACTCTAGTGTTTGTGTTGAGACAGGACCTCACGATGCAACTCTGGCTATCATGGAACTTACCAGAGATCCTCCCGCCTCTGCCTCCTCAGTGCTAGAATTAAAGACACGTGCTACCTACCATGCCTGACTTGTGTCCCTTTTGAAATCACAAGCCAAAATAAATCTTTGCATCTGGGGAGGATAGCTGCAAGTGGTTGGAGGAGAGAAGGGCAAGAAGAGAGAGGGTAAAGGGATTCTATTTGTTTTGCTTTAAGTGGGGAAAGTACAAATCAAATAAATAAAAGCAAAACAGTAACAGCAGACCCTTTCCTTTTTAAAAAGTAATTTCAGCTGGGCGGTGGTGGTGCTTGCCTTTAATCCCAGCACTCGGGAGGCAGAGGCAGGCGGATTTCTGAGTTTGAGGACAGCCTGGTCTACAAAGTGAGTTCCAGGACAGCCAAGGCTATACAGAGAAACCCTGTCTCGGAAAAAACAAAAACAAAAAAACAAACAAACAAAAAAAAGTAGTTTCTTTCAGTAATTAGAGTCCAGCAAAGGGAAGGAACTAATATAATCTGCCTGAGGCAATTGTCTGTTTAGCACCTGCTGATACTTTTGTTTCAGTTAGTATCTTTAAAAGCATCACCCTCCACCCTCGGTGATCCTTACAACCACCCACTGAGGCAGGAATTATTTTTACAATTGTCAATCTGGGTTAAAATGTATACATTTGTATCCAAGGTAGAATAGAACAGCTAGGAAGCCAACCTGCCTCAAACTGCAAATTGAGCTGACTTTCTTCTTCATCAAAATATCTACAAAAATAAAAAAAGAAAGAAACCTATGGGGCTGGTGTTACTAGTGGGTCACCCAATATCCATTGGTGCCTTCTCCCATGAAAGTGGAACCTTGACTTTATATGACTCATCAAAGGCAAGGAAAATGATGGCTTTTCCTGCTTCTCTGTCCAGCCTCCCTTGCAGCTAGAACATTTGACTCTATTGTGGCCAAAAACCCATAGTTGAACATGGATGGTGGGAAGGAGGGTTACCATTGGAAAGCCTTTGTTTCCTAAAGCCAAAAATATGAACCACCATCTCTCCACACTCATGGGATCCTCCTCTATCTTCCCTTGTATGCAGATGTGACAACTGGAGCCATGAATGCCAACGTGTAACCATTGCAGAAAAGCCATCAGAATTTCCTTTGCCATCTCCCAAGGGATTGAATGTTTGGCCTTCACTATCACTTGGCTGTAACGTCAGCCTTTCTTCCCTAGCCAAGAAGCATGCTTTATGAAGACTAAGTTCATGCTGAATATTTTTGTTTCTGCATGTACGCGTACTAATTATCATCACTGTCTTCAGGATGGTCCAGCCAATCTCTTAGCAACTTTGGTGTTTGTGAGCAGGGAGTCATCACCATTAAATAGCAAAAACAACAGGGAGCTTGTCTCTCAACGTGTGATACCTTGAGCTACCTTGGGATTCTGCTCCAGAGACGGCGGTCATCTGATGCAGCCCATTGACCTTGGACCAGAGCCACAAGCCAAATAAACCACCTAAATGTACATACTGGCTAGCAAGACAACTCAGTGGGTAAAAACACTTGTCTTAAAAACCTGATGACTTGGGTTCAATTCCTAGACACAAAGGAGAGTATGTACTTATATCCACATACACAATAATAAAATTCAAGGTAAGTTTAAAATGTAAAGAAATAAGCCAGGCAGTGGTGGTGCACACCTTTAATCCCAGCACTTGGGAGACAGAGGCAGGCGGATTTCTGAGTTTGAGGCCAGCCTGGTCTAGAGAGTGAGTTCCAGGACAGCCAGGGCTACACAGAGAAACCCTGTCTCGAAAAACCAATATAGATATAGATAGATAGATAGATAGATAGATAGATAGATAGATAGATAGATGATAGATAGATAGATAGATAGATAGATAGAAAGAAGTAGCTGGAACACTAATGAACACTTATGCCCTAATGGATTCAGGGTTCTGTTGTTGTTTTACTTTTCTTGTTGCACCTGGTAGGTTTTGTTTTTGTCTTTTTCAGAATTTGAGGGCTAAACATGCTATATTAGGCAAGACCTCCACCACTGAGCTACAACCCAGCCCTCTTTTCCTTTATAATTTGAGGCACAGTGTCACCATGTGGCCCATGCTGCTGGCCTTGGATGTTCCCTCCTCCTCGTTCCAGCATCCCAAGTGCTAAGATTATAGGTGTGTACTGCCACACTCACCTTCGACTAGTAATTCATAAAGTGTTCCTAATCAGAAAACCCAAGGTCTGGGGCTTGAAGATACAGTCAGTGGTAGAACCCTCATCTAGCATTCACAAAGTCCTGGGTTCAATTCCCAGCACCGCCAAAGAAAAACTACACACAGAAGTACACCAAGTAGACCGTCTGCATACTAAATGCAGAATCCTGGACCCTTGTCCCAGTTTCAGCTAAATTCGAATGTGGCCATCAGATCCTGGGAACCCACATTTTAGTCAGCACCACGATAAGGCTTTAGACTATCAGATTTGATAGCTGGTAGGATAGAAAACTTGGTGACTGCAAAGATGAAGTCTGGTCAGATCATACCTTCCCCAGGGCTCCTCTCCTATTCCCTGGTCCCAGGGAACTAGGCAGTTGAAACTGTCATGCTTGCTCCAGAAGAGTCACTAGGCATTGTGGATCAAGTGTCAGTGTGTCCTGTGGTAACCTCAAGACAATGAGATCTAGAAAAAGATGTGCCTCCTGTTGTGCGGGCTACTTTCATGTCAATTTGACATAAGCTTGAGTTATCGGAAAGGAAGGAACTTCAGCTGAACAACTGCCTCCATGAGATCCAGCTGTAAGGCATTTTCTTAATTGGTGATCAATCAGGGGGTGGGGGAGACTCAGCCCATTGTGGGTGCTGCCATCTCTGTGCTGGTGGGCCTGGGTTCTATAAGAAAGCAGACTGGGGGGCTGGAGAGATGGCTCCGCGTTAAGAGCACTGACTGCTCTTCCAGAGGTCCTGAGTTCAATTCCCAGCAATCACAACCATCTGTCATAGGATCTGATGCCCTCTTCTAGTGTGTCTGAAGACAACAATAGTGTATTCATATATATATATATATATATATATATATATAATAGTTCCTTTAAAAGAAAAAAAGAAAAAAGAAAGCAGGCTGAGCAAGCCATGAGGAGCAAGCCAGTAAGCAGCATCCCTCCACGGCCTCTGCATCAGCTCCTGCCTCCAGGTTCCTGCCCTGCTTGAGTTCCTGTCCTGGCTTCCTTCTATGATATACTTTTATGGAAGTATAAATCAAATAGACCCTTTCCTCCCCAACTTGCCTTGGTCATGGTGTCTCAATTGCAGCAATAGTAACCCTAAGATAACCTATGATTCGAACTTCCCAACCAGCATGTCAGCACTTTGTCCCCTAATTTCAAATACAAGACATCTTGCAGAGATATGACTGAACCAGGTGCCCATTGTTTGTGTGTGTTTGCACAGAGCTGGGGATTGAACCCAGGTCACTACAAAAAGTTAAGGGCTCCCCCACTGGGCTCCATCCCCAGTTACAGAGTACCTGGCTCTGCCAATCACTGCTCTCCAGGGAGTCAGTAAACAGAGGACAGAACACCATAGAAAGAAACAGAAGGAAACTCTGAGCAACTTAGGCTGTAATCGTCCACCTAGACTGGGGTTTGCTGATGACAGAGAGTAGAAGAGACATGGTGGAAGTGGTGGCCCTCGGGGGCCTGTATGAGCTTTCCCATGTGTAGTTCTGAACCCAAATCTGTTCTGGGCCCTGTGCAGAAATAAGGGCTGGACTAACAACAGCCCACATCTTTTCTTCCAGCAGTTAAACCTCTCTCCCTCTCTCTCTCTCTCTCTCTCTCTCTCTCTCTCTCTCTCTCTCCTTCCCCTCTTGCTCCCCCCCCCCCCCGTCTCCTTTGAGAAAGGCAATGCCTGGGCCTCCCAACACCCTTCCCACATTCACATTTATCTTATTTCATCCCTGGGCTCATGTTCCCGCTTGACAGGTGAGCATAGATACATACCCAAGGGCAGCAAGCACACATACACACAAACTCCTCTTTCCAAACCATAGTCTCCTGCTGCATCAAGACTGACACATCAGGCCAAACTTAAAACCACGGAGGAGAAACAAAAAGCCTGACAAATGAATCCGAAAGGTGCATTCGTACAGATGGCCCCATCAGTCAAGACTGAAGAAACATTTCAGGCTTCAGGAACTCACAAACCAAGCCAGCGGCCAACCGAACCACCCAGCTCCGGGATACATGGCCATACCAATGGGAAGCCTCCTTTGCTCTGGCCTCCACAGCCACCACTCTCTGGCAGATGCCCGGCTAGTGGGAATTCCCAAATTAAATCATGCAATGTGGACAGCTGGGCCTTCGAGGGAAGGAGGGTGAAGGGGCTGCTTGAATCCATCTGACATTTTGAACAAGGTAGGTTGCTGGAGGATTTCAGTACACCAGGTCTTTCACAAAACCCTGAAAACATCCATCCCCTGGAGGGGAAAATGGCCTTTGAAGGAAAAGAATTCCTTCCATTTCTTGGTGGTAACTTTGTAGCCATCCCTACCACCCGCTCTGTGAGCAAACTGCTCCCAACTCCCCTCAAGTTCTGCTGGAGAGAAGACGCTACAAATGAGCCAAACGAAACTCCTTCTCCTGGACCCCTATCCTCCAAGTCTCACCAAGGCAGTCCAAGAGCATTTTCCCCACACCACCTAGTGCAATAACCACTCCAGGCAATCGTAACATTTACACATATTGGGCCTGCAAAGATCCCCCCACACACACATCAAAGGATTGTTTTAGAAATGGGGATTTTTTTTTCTCTCACGCATCTGGTTTTCTAAGGAGTAGATTGGGGGAGGTGGGGGTGAGACACAGAGCAAAAGGTTGAATCCATTCAGGCAGCTCCATCTAACCAGGCATAACCACCTTTGACCACCTGCAGAACGCACAAGGTCACGTGGGATCCCTGCAGCTCCTTAACATAGCACCCAGCACTCAAGACGCCCCCCCCCGTAAACAAATCCCAGAGAGAATAATATAATAATAATAAATAATAACAATAATAACTCCCTCTTCCCACAAGAAAAGAATAATCATGGCAACAGCTACAACCCATAATAATAAATACGGAACAGCAATTATTATTGCTACCACCACCACCCGGCCGAGCACAGACAACAGCCGCACTGGGAAGGGAAGGGAGGGACAGCCCCGCTGGCTTTGCCAGGTGATAAATCATAGCGCATCATTCGTGCCCACCTGCTTTACCCCCCCTCCCCTCCTCAGGCCCTCCGTCAACATAAAGAACCCCAAAGGGAAGGGGGACAGACTGGAGAAGGGGAAGGAATGGAAGGATTGCCCCCCACCCCCACTCCAGGCAACACCTACCTCCAGGGTCCTGATCTCCTTCTGCGTGAGGTCGTTGGAAGCTGCACACTTGGTCCTAAGCCCTTCCAGATTGGAGATGCTCAGGTCGATCATGTTCTGAACCAACTCGCACTGCTGCAAGGCTTTTTGCAAACTCAGAGGTTGCTGCTCTTCGCTTTTCGTCATGTTTTCCTCATCCATCGCTTGCTCTGCAACCCCCCCTTCCCCTCCTCCTCCTCCACCTCCTCCCAGAAAGAAAAAAAAAGGGGGGGAGGGAAGGAGTAGAGGTAGAGGGAGTCCACCTCCACCCCCCCTACGCCTCCCCAACCTCTGCGACTTCTCAGCGGTGTCTCCTGAAGAAACCCAACATCTCACTCAAGCTTGGGGGGGTGGGGTGGAGGAGGGGACAAGAGCCAAAATTTATTATTATTTGGGGCGGGGGAGAGTATCAGGCACTCTGCATTAGAATGTCCCTTGTCTCCTCTCTCCTCTCTCTTTCTCTGTGTCTCTGGTCCCTAAAAAGGGAGAGATGCCAGTTTGTCAGAAGCCAACCAGGTGGTAGGGTGCAGTCTGTACACTTAGAGAGGAGGAGGAGAAAGAGGAGGAGAAAGAGGAGGAGGAGGAGGAGGAAAGGGAGGAGGAGAAGTGGAAGGAGAAGGCAGAGGGAAATAGAGCTCACGCTTCGCACACCGGCTCCGTGAAGGGCGGAATTATATGTATATAAATCTATTTGGCCGGGTTGGCTTTTATGTCAAAAAGGAGCGCGCCTTCCCCCCTCCCGGTCGCGGTGACACGGCATGGTCCGCGGGTCCCCGCGCTCAGCGCGCTCTCGGGATGCTGTGCGCACGGCTGGCGCGGCTGCGGCGCCCACTGCGGCTAGCTGCGGTCTGCTCCCCGCGACAACACTGCTGCTGCTGCTGCAACTGTCGCCGTTGCTGCTGCTGCTGCCGCCGCCGGGCTCCAGAGGGGACGGCTGCTGCAATCGCTCCTGCCTCGCTCCACACCGACATCTTGCCTGTCAATCACTGGGCGGGGTGGGGAACGGAGCAGAGCAAGGGATGCAGCGCCGAGAGGCGCCGTGCGCGCAGCCGGTCCCCGGGTCCCCGCACTCTGGGCGCGCCTGGGACCCGCTGGCGGCAGGCGGCGCGTGCACCTGCCCGCCGGGCCACCCTCCAGCCAGGGAGGCCGGGTCCCTTGGGACTGAGGGGCTCGCGTGCGGAGCGCAGCCGCTACGATGCCGTGGGGGTGGGGAGGGGGGCCGGGCTGGTCCCCAAGGTGGCGGGGAGGCCCGGCCCGGGGGCGGGGAGAGGTACTCGGTGGCCTGGGTGGGGGTGGGGGTGGGGGACACTACGCCAGCCCGGATCTCGCGAGACGAGGCCGGAGCGCGGCTCAGCAGGTGCGCGGGGACCCGAGAGCAGGTGCGCGCCCGGCTCGCAGGGCTCTGTGCAGTCCGCCTGGCTTGGCGGGTAGCTTCTTATGGCTTTGGTGGGCTGGAGGGTGCGAGAAAACAACCTTGATGGCTTTCCCAGAGTTGGAACGAGTGGGAGGAGACAACTAGTTAGGCCTGATCTAGCTAAGGTCCATCTGCAGGGTGACGGGAGGCTTGGCTTTCCTCCTTGTCCCCCAAGGGACTCCTGCTTACACACCTTTGGCAGCCACCTAGGGTACCGGGAGTAGAGTGCCCAGTACATTTTAAAGAAGTTGAGGGCGAGGAAGGATACTTTGTGACAAGACAGGGGAATCCTGTAAGAAATTCAAATTTCACTATGCAATTAATAAAGTTATACCGAGTGCCTCTGTTACAGATACGCTTTTTATTAATTAATGGGCGGCGGGCGGGGGTTGGGGTGGGGGTGGTTCACGTGCAACACAGCGTGCCCGCGAGGTTAGCACCCAGATGGTGAAGTCAATTCTCTTCTTCTGCCCTAGGCTCCGGGAATTGAACTTAGCTGTCCGACTTCACTGAGTCATTTCCATGAGCCTGTTATAAATTAATAAAAGATGGGGCCTTTCTTCTTAGCTGCATGTGATGACGCACGCTTTTAATTCTAGCACTAGGGAGGCAGAGGCAGATGGGTCTCGGAGAGTTCGAGTCCAGCCTCCTGCTGGTTTATCTCTGTAGCGAATTCCAGGCTAGCCAGAGCTACATACGGCGACCCCCACCTCAAATATTAATTAAATCAATTAATTAAATGAATAAAATAATTATATTGTAGTTAAGATAGAAAAGAACTGAGATGACTTACACCCCCTCCCCCAAGAGGGCTTTATTGAGAGATTAGCATCCATCAGGAAACACATGGGTAGCTGCAGAGGCTGCAACATATTAACTATCACCCACTTGTAAATGGTGCCTGGCTACTTTTGGCCTGTTGAAAAGCCAATAGTTGTAGCAGAGATGTCATGGCTCGTGGCAGCTAAAATATTTACCATCTGGCTCGTTCCAGGGAGCTATGCCAGCTCCTGATTAAATCTGTGTTCTCTATATGAACTCTGCCCAGACCGCACATCATCCTAATTCTCTCTGACTTTTTTTTTTCTTGACATTCAGGGTGAAGTCAAATACAATCTCATGGAGACCTCCCATGGATGATTGACAGATTGACACCCCTAACTGTCCACAGGCTGTGTTTACAATAATGAGTAGTCTGGCATGGCATGTACCTAAAGTCCCAGCGGCTTGAAAGGCTGAGGCAGGAGGATTGCTTGAGCAGAGAAGTTTGAGGTCACAGTCTGGCAACATAGCAAAAATTCCTCATGGGAAAGAGAGAGGAAGAGAAGACACTTTGATCCCAGCACTCAGGAGGCAGAGGCAGAGGCAGTCAGATCTCTTGAGTTCAAGGCCAGCCTGGTTTACAGTTTCAAGACAGCCAGAGCTACACAGAGAAACCCCTGTCTCAAAAGCCGAGGTGGGGGGAATGGGGGCAAGGAAAGAAAAACAAAGCAAGAGAGATGGTGAGTGAAAGAAAGAGAATACCCCATCTTTGGCACTTCGATGGGCTAAGAGCAGTGTGAGTCCCAGAATTCATATAGTTAAATCAGTGCATTCCCCATTCCTCTTGGTCTGTGTGTGACAGAGCACTTTACCTAGCATGCACCAGCCCTGGGGTCCATCCCCCACCTGCACCCCGCACCCCCCACACAAGACATGCTCTATCCAGAATGAGGACAGGCAACCAGTTTTGTTTTGTTGGTTTGGTTTGGTTTGGTTTGGTTTTTCCAGACAGGGTTTCTCTGTGTAGCCCTGGCTGTCCTGGAACTCACTTTGTAGACCAGGCTGGCCTCAAACTCAGAAATCCGCCTGCCTCTGCCTCCCAAGTGAGCCACCACTGCCCGCCTCAGGCAACCAATTTTAAGCACCATGAAGACTACACAGTCCAGTTTGTCTCCCTTGGGACCTGTTGACTCCAATTGGTTGCAATTGGTTACAATTGAACATTTGGAGTCTCTGACTCCAGCACCTATCCACCTGTAAGGCTCTTTCTAGCTGCTAATTTTCCCTCTGTTTTCAGTGATCTCATCCTATCTCTTTAGTGAACCTTGCAGAATTTTTGTTGCGTGCCAAACGTTGTATGAGGTGCATATAGACTCTCAAAATGACGCTGTCTGGCTCTGAAGAGCAACGGGGCCTGATCACAGCTCCATTAGTTGGCAGAGCTGAGTGAAGGGTGACTTTCAGTTTTAGCGTGACACCATCTCCCTTGCACACAAAGTCCCCTGTCCCCGTCCCTATTCCCTAACCCCCAAAGCATGGCAAAACTTTTGAAAACTGTCTTGTTCTTCTGGAACTTTCTACATGGCTTCTCAGCCTCTGGCTCTGTGGTGCATTCAAATTTGCCAGTTATCCCAAGCTAGAAAATGCTGTTCTCAGATTCGTTTTCTGTCCTTCCCTCAGCAATCAGCCTCCCCAGAGCCACTTGTTTTGTCCCCATGGACTGAGGAGATGAACAAAGGCTCTTCTAGTGTCTCTGCCCCACCCTACCCCTCAGCGCACCCTATATCAGTTTACCCCCTTGTAATTCCTCTGTCTTCAGAATCCTGAAATGTGACCACTCCGGTCCCCGTGTCTTCCACTGATCTCTAAGAGAGTTTAGCAGCGGTCAGTAGTGATGGGGAGGGGTAGGTTTGATACTGTTCCAAAATGTCTTCTCTGGTTGTCATCACCGATACTTCTGCTGAAGTTTAGATGGTGAAAGTGACCGGGAGTCATCAGTTGGCAGGGTAACAGGGAGTACATCTTTATCCTGTTTGGAAACAGTCCACATTGTGGGTAGTACCTTTCTATAGTAGACTTTTTTTTTTATAATTGACTTTTACATTTTTATTACTCTGTATTACATGTATGTAGTGTGTGTGTGTGTGTGTGTGTGTGTGTGTGCATGTTAAGACAGAGTTGACATCTTTCAGGAGTTAGACCATGTGGGTCCCAGGGATGGAACTCAGGTCCTCAGGCTTGGCAGCGAGCATCTTTACCCCTGAGCCATATGACAGGCCCTATGACTCTGCCATTAGTCATGGCACATGGGGCTTTTAATGTGAAGTAGACAGCGGAGAGGAATCTGACTGCCGCAGGGCAGAGGGCACACCTGCTTTCAGCCCCCCACCCCCACCCTGTCCTACATGCATTAGGATGCCCATGCTGAGGGGCTTGGTGTCTCCTTCACAGGCATCCCTTACAGTTACTTTGGGGATCATCCCTGACCTCACAGCCCAAGGTGTCTCTTGAGTCCTCCTGGACTCTTTCTAATCATGCCTTGGTCTGCTCAAGCAGTTCTAACAACAAGAGGGAAGCGAGTAGATGCAGTAAAGATCTCCATCTCCCTCCCTCCTCCTTACCGTTCCTTCCCCTTCCTCCTTCCCCTTCCTCCCTCCTCCTCCCTCTCTCTCCTTCCCCTTCTCCCTCTCCCTCCTTTTCCTTCCCTTCTTTACCTCCTCACCCTCCTTCTTTTTCTCTCCCTTTCTCCCTCTCTCTCCCTTTCTGTCTCTCTGCTTCTCTCCATCTATACCTCTCTCCCTTGCTCCCTCCCTCTCCTCTCTCCCTCCCTCCCTTTTTCCCTTTCTCTCTCCTTCTCTGCCTGTCTCCCTCCTTCCCTCCCTCTCTTCCCCTCCCTCTCCCCCTCTGTCCCTCCTTCCTTCGAGGTCAGCCTGATCTACAAAGTGAGTTCCAGGACAGCCAGGGCTATACAGAGAAACCCTGTCTCGAAAAACCAAAAAGAAGAAGAAGAAGAAGAAGAAGAAGAAGAAGAAGAAGAAGAAGAAGAAGAAGAAGAAGAAGAAGAAGAAGAAGAAGTTTGCAGTGAGCTCCAGGGGAGGGTGGATCTCTCCTTCCCTACCTGCTCCCCACCACCTGCAGGACCATCCTCATAGAGAACTGACAGGCCCAGAATAGCTGCCTCACTGTGTCTGGCCATCTAACTACTGACCCAAAGGTACACAGGGAATCTTTAGAGACCTAGAGATCTGGGCACCCTATCAGGGCTAAGGCACAGTGATGACCTCCCACACATTCTTGCCCTCGGAAGCACCCCAACACCTCCCAGAACCCCTTGCTGGAGGGCTGTCCTCTTGGCTGAGCCTTTTCAGGATGGCTCAAGACCAAGCATGCTTTGAGAGCGTCACCTGGCCCCTGGAGAACAGGATAGGCCTGTCAGAGAAACTTCTAGATAAGATCTTGACCTTATCAAGTGTAGGCTGGAGGTTGAGAGTTACAGATGGTCAAGGGACAAGTCTGGCCACCTCTATCCAGAGGAGGAATTTCACCCTTTCCCATCACCTTTGAGCTAAAACTTCAGGACACCAGAAAAGCGACACTCTGTACCCTGCTTGACTGGTGGTGCGATGCCCTCGAGGTTTCCCAGCTCGCCATGGGCTCACCAATTGGAGAATGGTAAATCAAGAGGCAAAGGCGCCATCTGCCTGGAGATGTGCACAACCAACACGGATTTTTTTTTGTTTTGTTTTTCGAGACAGGGTTTCTCTGTGTAGCCCTGGCTGTCCTGGAACTCACTTTGTAGACCAGGCTGACCTCGAACTCAAAAATCCACCTGCCTCTGCCTCCCAAGTGCTGTGCTACCACTGCCCAGCCCAACACTGACTTTTAAACATGCTGTGCAGCCAAGAGTGACCTTGAACTGCTGATTCTCCTGCCTCTACTTCCCAAGGGCTAGGATGGCAGGCATGTGCCACCATGGGTAGTTTCATGTAGTGCTGGGGATGGAGTCCAGGCCTCTGTGAACACTAAGCAAACACTTCTGACACTCCAGCCTCTCTTGACTTCCTAGATGCCTTCCCTGTCTTCCCAGGCTGTCTCTTTTCGTCTCTTTTTGTCTCTCTTTCTTCTTTGTCTTCGTCTTCCTACCAAATTTTTGAGATGGAAGAGAAGCTCAGAACTGCAGTCTTGGAGATACCACCAGATATCTTCCAGCTGCACGGGATTGTGATTCTGTTCTAACTCACTGAAGCAACAAATATAAATGACTTTAAAAATAGCTTTGATAAGCGCCAACAAAATGTTCTGCTCTTTAATATTGTAGGTTTCTCTGACATCGAGGAAAGCTATTTTTTTGGAGTTCTCCTTTTGGAACCTTTTGTTTCTGTGTCTTCATTTCTCATGCAAGAGGACCACTCTATCTATGTCATCATCTGGGCTTGTGGGAACGGGCCATTTGGCCCAGTGATTTAGGCTGGTTTTCCAAGTTAAAGACCCCGCGGTTACAGCACTCAGGACAGAAGAGCCACCCTCCAAGCCCCCAAAGACACACAGCCAGGAGCCCTCATTAAAAGTTCCTATCAAGCCAAATCAGCAACACAAGCTCCTCCCCCCACCTTCCTGTTCATTTGCACCTCATGCATGCAGTTCTCACAGACACCACAAGAGGGTGTCTACTAGATTCCCTAGAACCGATGACAAAGAGTTGTGAGCTTCCAGGTGGGTGCTGGACCTTGAACCTGGGTTCTTTGGAAGAACAGCCAGTGCTCTTCTTAACTGCTGGGCCATATCTCTCCCGGGGCCCAAAGGTTTTGATCTTTAATTTCTTCATTCCTTGATAATTTTAGACATGCATGTATTTGATCACAATCACCCATCCATGAATGTCTTTTACCTTAATTTCCCTCTCACTAAACCCTTTCTTCTCTCAATAGTTTTCCCCTCTACTCCCATATCTTTAGGTGTGTAACCTACTCCATTTGATTAGGACTGTTTGCTTGAGCATGGTGGTTGAGGTATATACTGGAGCAAGCACAACCTACCAGTTGCTACATTGTTTTAGAAAATACCCTCTTCCCTAGTAACAGCTGTCAATAGCCTCTCCGGGTGGGGAGGTGGGGTAGGGTCCAGTTCGTTTTGTTTTGTTTTTAGAGACAGAGTTTCTCTGTGTAGCCCTGGATGTCCTGGAACTCACTCTATAGACCAGGCTGGCCTCAAACTCAGAAATCCACCTGCCTCTGCCTCCCAAGTAGACGTTCCCTGAGCCTTGGGGGAGTGTGGATGTCACATTTGAGATTGACAGTGACTTGTTCTTGGGATATTGGCCAAAAGTGACTCTCTGCACGCATGACTTGCTCCCCACTGCAAATAGATGTTTCTCTGGCCAAGGCTAAGGTAGCATTACTCTCTATAAAACATCAAGATTTAGCCAGGTACATGCCTTTCATCCCAGCACTTGGGAGGGAGATGTAGGTGGAATTCTGAGTTTGAGGCCAGCCTGGTCTACAGAGTAAGTTCTAGGACAGCCAGGGCTACACCAAGAAACCCTGTCTCGAAAAACCAAAACCAAAAATAAAATAAAATAAAATAAACCCAAACCATCAAAATTTAGAAGTCGGTTTTGTGACATGTTCATTTAGCAAAACAACAGTAATGGATTCTGTCCTAGGGCTTACAACCTCCCCAGCCATGGCCGTTTGACTGGGTTCAGAATGCCAGGTTTAATTCCTTACCTATGTAACAGTTGATGACACTATTACACCAGTGCCGGGAGGATTTACAGCTGGGTATAAGACTGTTGATTGGGGGGGGGGGCTGGTGAGAGGGCTCAGTGGATAAGAGCACCCGACTGCTCTTCCGAAGGTGATGAGTTCAAATCCCAGCAACCACATGGTGGCTTACAACCACCTGTAATGAGATCTGACGCCCCCCTCTGGTGCGTCTGAAGTCAGCTACAGTGTTCTTATGAATAATAATAATAAACGAATCCTTGGACAGGAGCGAGTGGGGCAGACCAGAGCGAGCAAGGTTGACCGGAACGAGAAAAAAAAAAAGACTGCTTCTCTTCCCTACATACCTGCACTACACATATCAACACTGTAAAAGCTAGCAGGCAGAGAGGAAGCTTCCAATTTGGGTCCAGCTTGTTCTGCCCCCAACATGTACAATGGCATCAGCAATAGGATCTTGCCATCTAGTTTTGGGCGGGGCAACTGAGGACAATAGCCACAACCTGTATTGTTGGCATGAAGGGGGGTCATAGCCAACTCCTGGCACTGAGATTTTCATTTATTAATACCGTATGTTTTCTACAAATGAGAGACCAGATCTTGGGTTCAGATTCTATCTTTGAGACCCTGATTTAAGTCTAAACTCGAGTTAACTAACAGGCTACTACCTGGCACCAGTTTCCAGGTTACCCCCAAACAAGACCTGTGTCTAACACCAGGACCTGATTACTTCCTATCCACTGCGAAGGACTTTTCTTGACTCAAACCATTTCCCTTTCTCTCCTTTTTTTCTTTCCCAGGTTATCCCTCAACAAAACCTGCATCCCGCACCAGTTTCCAGGTTATTCCCCAACAAATCTGTACCCCCCAGATTACAAGGCTGCCCCTGTTACTTCCTAACCACCACCAATCAGGTGGAAGGCAGAAGTTAAGTTTATGGCTTGGGCCAGGTGTGACACTTTGTATGTAGGATATAAATATTAATTTGGGGGGTGGGGGGCTGGAGAGATGGCTCAGTGGTTAAGAGCACTGACTGTTCCTCTAGAGATCCTGAGTTCAATTCCCAGCAAGCACATGGTGGCTCACAACCATCTGTCATGGGATCGGATGCCTTCTTCTGGTGTGTCTGAAGACAGCTACAGTGTACTCATATACATATAAATAAATAAACTTTTTAAAATATTTTTTCAGTTGCAAAGGACAAACCAATGTAGTATAAAGATGATCATGTAAAAAAAAAAAGTTCAAGGGAGATCACGTCACAACAGCCAGACACCTTTCTTTCTCACCCGGGACTCTGAGCTCTGCCTTCTGTATGGGGTCCCTTTTGGGATAGCTTGTTCTCAGGATGTGAGCAAGGCCGGTTAATGGTTCAGCTAGGCTGATATGGGCCCTTTTCTCAGTTTTCTTTTTCTCAAGTCACTTGGATGCTGGAAGACGAACACAAGCAAGGCAGCCGCAGCAGGGTGTGAGGAAGGGGGTACAGTGAGGAAGGGGGTACAGTGAAGAAGGGAGTACAGTGAAGAAGAGAAAGGGGGTACAGTGAGGAAGGGGGTACAGTGAGGAAGGGAGTACAGGCTGCTTTCATCAACCAGATACCCACTCAGGAGCAAGGTGCCAGGGCACAGCTGAGGACCAGAAAGCTCCTTACCATGGCCACACTCCAGAACAGGTATCTTGCGGGGAAGAGGGGCACATGTAGGGGTGATGCCCACACAAACGGAGGCCACAAACTAACATCAAGGGTCTTCCTTTATTGCTCTATAATTTATTTTTGAGAACCTAACTGAACCTGCAGTCTGTGGATTCTCTAACCTGGCTACCCTGTGCAACCCCCAGAATCCTCCTGTCTCTGTTTCCCCAGTGCTGGAGCTGCAAGGCTCACCACGCCTGGCCCCAGCCCTCAGGCTTGCACAGCGAGCCTGTTACCACCAGAGCATCTCTTGTCCTGAATACAGGCCCTTCTGAGACAGGGTTTCTCTGCAGAGCCCTGGTTATTCTGGAACTCACTCTGTTGACAAGGCAGATCTCGAACTCACAGAGACTCCCCTGCCTCTGCCTCCCAAGGGCTGGGATTAAATGCATGCACCACCACTGCCTGGCTGAACACTGGCTCTTCAGTGGCCTACAAGTTTGTGGCTTTTGTTCTTTTTGAAGAAAAGGGGAGGGGAAATCCATCTGGGGAGATACATCCTAGAACTCCACTCTGTGCTCGGCTACACCAGTGGAACTGGTGTAGGGCTAGGCTTTCTCTCAAATGTCAACCATGTATTTTGATCAGGACAATGAGGAATGTGTGTGTCTTTTTTGTTTTTGTTTTTTTTCAAGACAGGGTTTCTCTGTATAGCTCTGGCTGTCCTGGAACTCACTTTATAGACCAGGCTGGCCTCGAACTCAGAAATCCGCCTGCCTCTGCCTCCCAAGTGCTGGGATTAAAGGCGTGCGCCACCACGCCTGGCTGAATGTGTGTGTCTTAGTCAGGGTTTTACTGCTGTGAGCAGACACCATGACCAAGGCAACTCTTATAAGGACAACATTTAATTGGGGCTGGCTTACACAGGGTTGGAGGTGCAGTCCATTATCGAAAAGGTGGGAACATGGCAGCATCCAGGCAGGCATGGCACAGGAGGAGCTGAGAGTTCTACATCTTCATCTGAAGGATACTAGCGGAAGACTGGCTTCCAGGCAGCTAGGATGAGGGTCTTAAAGCCTACACCCACAGTGACACAGCTATTCCAACAAGGCCACTGCAAGAAGGCCACACCCACTCCAACAAGTCCACACCTTCGAATAGAGCCTTGCTCCATCAGCCAAGCATATATAAACCATCACAGTAGACTTTTCTTTTCCTGCTTGATTTTAGACAAAAGGCAAAGATGTAATGGCTTACCCCTCCGCTCTCTCTTTCCTTTTTTCTTTTAAGATTTATTGTTTTATTTATTTATGTGAGTACATTGTAGCTGTACAGATGGTTGTGAGCCTTAATGTGGTTGTTGGGAATTGAAATTTAGGACCTCTCCTCCCTCCAGTTGGCCTCGCTCACTCAGGCCCAAAGATTTATTTATTATTATATGTGTGAGTAGCTGACTTCAGACACACCAGAAGTGGGTGTCAGGTCTCATTACAGGTGGTTGTAAGCCACCATGTGGTTTCTGGGAATTGAACTCAGGACCTTCGGAAGAAAAGACAGTGCTCTTATCTGCTGAGCCTTCTCGCTAGCCCATCCGTCTTTCCTTTTAATAAAAGATTTAAAACTGAATAAATGACAGCCCTTCACGCTGGTGTGGTGGCTCAGGCCTGTGTAACTTCAGTGCACAGGTCAAGAAGGATTATGAATTCCAGGCCAGCCTGGGTTACAAGATGACAGCCTGTCTCAAGAGAAAATTATAAAGACTTGATCCATCATTCTGAACTCTACATTCCTGATCCCTCTCTCTGCCTGGCTCATCCGCCCCTCTCTTTCAGTGATAAGAACCCATGTGGTTATATTAGGTCTGTTGGCCAGGACACTCACTGTAGTAAATCTTGGGGTTCACAGCTGCTGGGGAAGATTGCTAAACACTCTTCTCCTCTAGGATCACAAATAGAAGAGTCCAGTGCTGTCAAAGCTAGCCAATAGGGATGAAACCTCCAGGTTGGTGTGCCCTTGCCCCCAGCCTTGAGTGGGCAGAATCAGACTTGTCTCTGCCACAGTCGGCTAACCCACCCAGGGTGGAGTCTTCTAACCTAAGTAAAGTCTATTTGTGTGCCACGCCTGCAACTTCCTGCAAGAAGCCACTCCCTGCTGAGATTGCTTTCCCGGCAAGATCCGGACAAAGTGAGGAGATCCTGCCAAAGTGGGGGACGGGTCTTCCCACTTTAAATTCAAGACCCTAGAGTTAAAGACTGAGACTTTGTCTTGGCTCGTTTCTTCTTTCGCCGTTCTTCCCATCCATCCCCAGCTTTCCTTTCAGGAACCCAGCAACCCCGTGGCCGCTGGCGGCTAAGGGTTGGAGCCAACTTGGCTTTTCCAGTCCCTTCTGCCATGATGTGATTATATCTCCCCAACCACCCGGAAACAATGGAGCTGAATGGCCACGGACTGAGGTTCCAAAGTGTGAACCAAAAGAAACCTGGGCTCACTTAGGGTGCTCTCTTCAGGCGGTTTTGCCAGAGCGATGGAGAGCGGACAGACTGACCCTCTGGAGCACACAGCCAGCTTTCCTCACTTGTCGCACAGAGCAGAAGTAGAGGTGCGTTGAAGCGACCACTTGGCATTGTTAGCATCGAAGGCAACACCTTCGATGTTTATATGATAAAGACCATCATATAAATAACCCACAGAAGAACCTTTTCCCACAGAAGGAGCAGCAGCTGCTCGGCCGGTGATGCTTCCACTCACAGAAGAGTAAGCTTGTTAACTACAGTGTGGCTCGAGCCCTAGGAGTCAGTTCTGGTACGCAATGTTGCTTGCGCCCCCTGAGTGGTGCCATCATTTAGGAGTGTGGAGGAAACAGGAAAAAAGGGTGCTCTTCTCTTCTGATGCTGCCCTGGTCTCCTTTCTGACGCTACTCATTGGTTCTGAAGACCTAAGGTGACCTTGATTTTTGCCACGCTGATCTGGTAGAGTTCTCTGCTTCGGAGTACAGCAAGCTTTAACTGCAGAAGGCCTCCCTGGTGTTGAAGCAGATGGGTCCTTTGGAAGGATGTATGTGTGGAGCTAAGTTCTGTGACTTTCCAATATGCCAAACCACCTCCCCAGCCATTTTGGAATTACGCAATGAGAAATGTTTTTCAAAGATGCCCTTTCACGTGTTAATTTTGCAAAATTAATCCACAATTAGAATTTCAAATCATCTGAGCAACAGAAGCAAATGAGAAGTTGCAAATCAAAACTGGGGGCTTAATTAGAATTTAGCATTAAGCAGACAATTAATTACACTGCACAGACTGAAGATAGTCTGGAATTGCCAGCTCAGGGTGACGTTGGCCAGACTATGATATCCTGAATTCACTATTTTTGCACAATGTTCCTTAAATAAACAAAATGCTAAGACTAAAGCAGAGGAAAACAGACCTTACTATCTATCATGTGATAGAAATTCTTCATTTCTTCCTTCAGGAAGAAAATGGCTTTTCTTAAAATTTCTTAAACTGTGTACTTAAAGTAATCTTTAAATTTCAGAACTTCCCCAAAACACTATTGTCCAACCTTCATAGTAACAAATGTGTGGACTGTTTCAATTTTCCAGTCTGCCTCCTCTCTCAGATTTGGACTAGGATCTACTTCTATGTGCTTTCCTCTTGAATGTTTTGTTTTGTTTTGTTTTGTTTTTTTTGAGGCAGGGTTTCTCAGTGTAGCCCTGGCTGTCCTGGAACTCACTCTGTAGACCCGGCTGGCCTCAAACTCAAAAATCTGTTTGCCTCCGCCTCCCAAGAGCTGGGATTAAAGGCGTGCACCACCACTGCCTGGCTTTGAATTTTTTTTTAAGAGAGACTGTAGAGATGGCTGAGGTTAGGAGAGCCAGCCATTAGGACCCAGCTTCAGTTCCCAGCATCCATGTGGCAGCTCACAGCCATCTGTTGTCCCAGTTCCAGGGCATCCATTACACTTCTTCTGACCTGCACCGACACAGGTGCAACATACAGGCAAAGCACTCGCTTACATACAATAAAAATAAATAAACCTTTACAAGTTTTAAAAAGGAACTTTCTGGAATGTTGGCCACTGGTAGACTGCCCGTGAGCAACTCCTGGCTCTACAGCCATGTACTGGTAGACTCCATAGATTTAAGCGGGGGAAAGGCATAAAGTTGGGAGGAAGACATGTTTAGGAAGCCAGATACTAGAAGAGGGGATGGAAGAAATAATATAATCAAAACATATTATATAGCTGTGTGAAATTCTCAAAGAATAAAGCTACATAATATATATATTATATGCTATATAATATATAGTAATGTTATGTATAGATAATATATAATATCTATTATTTATATTATGTATATATATTATATATGTATTATTTATATGAACTTTGTGGGTTGAAAGAATTTATGTGGGTGGGGAAAGGAGTGAGGATGCCTTAGTTAGGGTTACTATTACTATGATGAAACAGGATGACCAAAAGCAAGCTGGGAAAGAAAGGAGGAAAGGGCTTATTTGGTTTCTACTTCTACAGCACTGATCATCAGTGTAGGAAGTCAGGACAGGAACTCAAGCAGAGCAGGAACCTGGAAGCAGGAGCTGACGCAGAGGCCATGGAGGGATGCTGCTTACTGGCTTGCTCCCCGTGGCTCGCTCAGCCTGTTTCTTCATAGAAGAACCCAAGACCACCAGCCCAGGGATGGCCCTTCCCACAATGATCTGGGCCATGCCCCAATGATTTTTTTTTGGGGGGGGGGATTGAGACAGGGTTTCTCTGTATAGCCCTGACTGTCCTAGAACTCACTTTGTAGATCAGGCTAGCCTCGAACTCAGAAATCCACCTGCCTCTGCCTCCCAAGTGCTGGGATTAAGAAAATGCCCTGTAGGCTTGACTACAGCCTGATCCTATGGAGGCATCTTCTCAATTGAGGCTCCCTGCTCTCTGATGACTATCCCTTGCATCAAGTTGACAGAAAACTATCCAGCATAGATGGTATTCTCAGGAGTGAGAGGAGCAGGTGTCAAAGTTCCAGGGTCATTCCTCCAGAGCTGTCTCATTTGTTTCTTTGGTTTGGTTTTTAGGGTCTTTATACGTAGCCTTGGAAGTACTAGAGCTCACTCTATAGACCAGGCTGGTCTTGAACTCACAGTCATCCACCCGCCTCTGCTTTCCAAGAACTGGATTGAAAAGCGTACATCACCACACCCGGCTCTCTCACTATTTTTGAGGCAGGGATCACACTAGGATCCAGGTCTCAATCTGGTAGCCTTAGATTGGTTTGGACAGCCCCAGAGATCCTCCTGCCCATGCCTCTCCTGTACTGCAATTACAAGCACCTATAACCTTGCTCATTTTTCCGCAGGGTGCTGGGGTTTGAACTAGGATTCTAATGCTTGCATGGCAAGCGCCTTTTTTTTTTTTTTCTTCTCGCTCCAGCCCCGCTACATGGCAAGCACTTTACTGGCTAAGCTGTCTCTCCAGCCCAAAACTGAAAGAATTAAAAAAAAAAAAAGTGATTGTTTCTACTTGAAGCACAAAGATGTCTTTGGGTTTAAGTGCTCGTCCTGTTGACTGGGAAGGAGTGACCTTCTTCCTTGGCTTTCAGAGCTTCTTTGTCCTTTACTGCAGCCAGCATGTTACGTATTGGGAGCATGCTTCTAAAATCACCATCTGCTGGGCGGTGGTGGCGCATGCCTTTAATCCCAGCACTTGGGAGGCAGAGGCAGGTGGATTTCTGAGTTCGAGGCCAGCCTGGTCTACAGAGTGAGTTCCAGGACAGCCAGGGCTATACAGAGAAACCCTGTCTCGAAAAACAAAACAAAACAAAACAAAACAAAATCACCATCTGTTAAACCCTTTGAAGGAGAGAGGTTGGAAGGACCCAAGGGTTAGAATGACATATCTACAGATGGCCAATATTCTTTTTTTTTTTTTTTTTGGTTTTTCGAGACAGGGTTTCTCTGTGTAGCTCTGGCTGTCCTGGAACTCACTTTGTAGACCAGGCTGGCCTCGAACTCAGAAATCTGCCTGCCTCTGCCTCCCGAGTGCTGGGATTAAAGGTGTGCACCACCACACCCGGCTTGGCCGCTATTCTTTGTGTCCCGCTGTCTACTGAATAACACAGTGCCTTGTAAGTAAGGACACACTATAGCACAATGGAAATGTGGTGACTTGGGTAAGCATTGTGTCTAAACTCCACCCTCCACAGTTACCTGGCAACAGCCAGGTAGGCCTGACCCACTATAAAGGCGGCTGCTTGCCCACTCCTCCCTCTCTTGCTCACTTGATCTCTTGCTTCTCTCTTGCTCTTGCTCTCCCTTTCCCCATTCCCTCCCCTCCCCCTCTCTCCACATGTCCCATGCCCATGGCTGGCTGCTTCTTCTTCTTCTTCTTCTTCTTCTTCTTCTTCTTCTTCTTCTTCTTCTTCTTCTTCTTCTTCTTCTTCTTCTTTCTCTCTCTCTCTCTCTCTCTCTTTCTCTCTCTCTCCCCCTCTTCCTTTCTCTGCCTCTACCACTCTCTAAACTCCCCTCCCCATACACTGAATAAACTATTCTATACTATACCACCGTGTGGCTGGTCCCTGAGGGGGAAGGGATGCCTGGGCATGGGTCTGCTGAGACATCCCCTTCTCCCACACTTCACCACACATCCCCATAGAATATATCTTATATCTCTTTATCTTTTTATAAACACATCAACTTGTATTTTTTTAAATCACTATGTGTCTTTGCACAAGGGTTATGGCCTTTCGATGATAAGAGTTTGGGGGTTGGCAAGATAGTTTAAGGGATTAAAGCATTTGCTACCCAACCCTGATGGCCTGAGTTTGATCGTCAAAACCCACAGTGGCAGGGAAGAACTGATTCCACTCCACACCGTTTTCCTCTGGCATGTACACTAACTGTAATATGCATGTACACACACACACACACACCTTTTAAAAAGGATTTTTTGTTTGTGTTGAGATCACACACACACACACACACACACACACACACACTTTTTTTGTTGTTCGTTTTGAGATCGTATCTTACTCTGTAGCTCATGAATTTACTATGTAGCCCAGGCTGGCTTCAAACACAGCAATCCTGCTTCTGCCTCCCATGGGCTATGCCTGGATTAAGATCTACCTTCCACTTCTTCATACCCCCCAGCCCCAAGCCAACAGTAGCAGGGTAAATGGGACACTGACTTGTCACTTGTTTGTATACAGTCAGCACAAGTCCATATGCAACCATTTGTACCCATGGATTTTCATGTTCACAAAGCCTAAAGCAGCCCACGACAAGCCAGAGACAAGCCTGGCTTCTTAAAACACTTTTGTCTTTCTTAATCATGACGACCCCCGGAGACTATAGCCCAAGGCGACGATGCTGAAATCAAAGGACTGGGAAGAAGGAAGATTCCAAAAACTAGATTTTTTTTTTTTTCATTTCCCCAGCTGGGAGGGTCTTTTATGTGACAAAATAGCAGGTTGCGAATGAAGGGGCTGTCTTTCCTGGTGCAGACTCAACACCAGAGGGAGTTTCTCCCTCCCCCAAGCAATTAAACCTAAGAGTTCTGGGGTGTCAGGCTTGCCCAACCCAGGGGAGCAGGAAAGCCAAGGAACTGGGAGGAGCAGATGAACTGTTAAACAGCAGCTGCAGGGCCTTAGAGAGGGGGTGGGAGCAGAGAGAGAGAGAGAGAGAGAGAGAGAGAGAGAGAGAGAGAGAGAGAGAGAGAGAACCAACAATGGCACATACCCGGAAAACCCTGGAAACCCTACTCACAGAAAGATCCTGGGACTCAGGCCCCACTTCTGAGAAGCTCCCAGAAAGTATAACTCACATTCTGTCTCCATTTAGCTCTCAGAGAAGCCCAAGCTAATTGGGTGGTATTGGAACAACAATAAACATTCTGGGTCATCATGAGTATGAGTTACAAGCCAAGAGAAAAAAAAAAGTAGCTGTTGATAATTCAGAGATTGTGTGTGTGTGTGTGTGTGTGTGTGTGTGTGTGTGTGTTCTATGCAACATTGACACCTGAGATAATCAATTTACAAAGAACTGTGTCTTTGGCTCACCGTTTTTTGGGCATCCTATGATAGGCTGGTCCTACTGCTTTTTTTTTTAATTGAGCCTTTATTTTTATTTTATTTTATTTTTTTTGTTTGTTTGTTTTTTCGAGACAGGGTTTCTCTGTATAGCTCTGGCTGTCCTGGAACTCACTCTGTAGACCAGGCTGGCCTCGAACTCAGAAATCCACCTGCCTCTGCCTCCCAAGTGCTGGAATTAAAGGCGTGCGCCGCCACTGCTCGGCGAGCCTTTATTTATATACATTTTTTCCTCATTCTGGTCAACCCTGCTCGCTCTGGTCTGCCCCGCTCGCTCAGGCTGGCCCACTCGCTCCGGCCAGCCCCGCTCGCTCCAGTCGGTCCCACTTGCTCAGTCCCTGCTCTCTCTGGTCCAAGGATTCATTTATTATTATTCATAAGTACACTATAGCTGACTTCAGATGCACCAGAGGAGGGCGTCAGATCTCATTACGGGTGGTTGTAAGCCACCATGTGGTTGCTGGGATTTGAACTCATCACCTTCAGAAGAGCAGACAGGTTCTCTTACCCGGTGAGCCATCTTACCAGCCCGGTCCTACTGCTTTTGAGGCTGTTGAGCCTATGGTGAGGCAGAACATCGTGGCTGGGGCACATGGTAGAGGAAGCGATTCACTCCATGGTAGACGTAAAATGAATACAGATAGGAAGAGCCCCAGTCCTCATAATCTCCTTAAAGGATCTACCCACCAATAACCTAAAAAAAAACCTCTCACCAGGCCCCACCCCTCAAAGGTTCCAACCTCTTGATAGTACCAAGCCGGGGACGAAACCAAACTCACAGGCCTTTTGGCCATTGCAGACCAGAACTCTACCAACCAACAAAGGGTACCTCTTCTACCAGACTGCAAAAAAAGCACCCTCGAATCTAAGCCCCTCCTCCAACATATTTCTCTACATCATCCTGAACAACTTCAAGGCAGATAAGAGACAAAAACAGAAGCTGGGCATGGTGGCGCACACCTTTAATCCCAGCACTTGGGAGGCAGAGGCAGGCAGATTTCTGAGTTCAAGGCCAGCCTGGTCTACAGAGTGAGTTCCAGGACAGCCAGGGCGATACTGAGAAACCCTGTCTCAAAAAACCAAAAAAAAAAAAAAAAGAAAAACCAAAAAATAAAAAACAAAAACAGGACTGACCGGAGCGAGCGGGGCAGACCAGAGCAAGCAGGGTTGACCAGAACAAGGAAAAAAAATGTATATAAATAAAAGCTCAATTAAAAAAAAAAAGCAAGCCGGGCGTGGTGGCACACGCCTTTAATCCCAGCACTCGGGAGGCAGAGGCAGGCGGATTTCTGAGTTCGAGGCCAGCCTGGTCTAAAAGCTAGTTCCAGGACAGCCAGGGCTATACAGAGAAACCCTGTCTCAAAAAACCAAAAAAAAAAAAAAAAAAAAACAGTCTCATCTGTCAATCTCTGGCCCATGTACATACAGTGATGAGAGAGCCTACATGTGCACACAACACACACTCATACCCACCCCCTTACACACACACACACACACACAACTACACGCACGCACGCACGCACGCACGCACGCACGCACGCACGCACGCACGCACGCGTTTAACCAAAATAAGCTTAACCAAAACAAAACTATTTTCTCTCTGCAGTTGCTTACACCTGAATCTGGTGCCCTCCTAAATGACAGTGTGGCTGACCAGCAGGTACTACCTGTCACATGATTCAGGCTTGGAGTCCCAGAAGCGGTGACCTGATTCCCCCAACCCACCCCCACCCCCGACTCGGTTCGTTGGAGGTACTCTGACCTTTCTTTTGAGCACAATTGTCTCTGCTTTTCCTCTCAGTAGAGTCCCCCACCCTTCCTATTGATTGTGGAATCGTGCAGGGATGTCTCATTCCTGCGTATAGTTTTTCTGCTCAATTCTTAGGCTGAAAAACTTGAGCGGGCTAAAATGGCTAGAGCCTTTAACCCCAGCACTTGGAAGGCTGAAGCAGGGGGCATTGTCATGAGTCAGAAGCCTTCTGTGCTACAGCATTTAGAAAGAAAGGAAAGAGGAAAAGAAGAAGGGGAACTTGGTGTCAGGAGGAGGTTTGGGTTGGGTTTGGTTTGGTTTTTTAGAAAAGAATTTTTTCTGTGTATCCCTGGCTGTCCTGGAACTCACTCTGCAGCCCAGGCTGATCTCGAACTCAGAGGTCTTCTTGCCTACCTCTGCTTCCTGAGTGCTGGGATTAAAGGTGTGCGTCACCACTATCCAGCCCCACCACTTAAAGGGTCCAATACCTCTCACCCCTGCGACGCAGACCATGCTTCCAACAGGTGATCCCCATGAGACGTACTGGACCCGGCACCAAACCTCAGCAGCCTCTGAGGAAGTGAGATGGTTGGTGTGAGTTGTCAACGTGACAGAATTAGAATCGTGTAGGAGACAATCTCTGGCCTGTCCGTGAAGGGGTTTCTAGAGAATATTAATGATGGTGGGCAGACCCGCCCTAAATGTGGGCAGCAGCATCCCATGGGCTGGGGTCCAGAGCTAGAAAAAGGAGAAGGTAGGCTTAGCATCAACCTTCATCTCCCTCTGCCTCTTGACTGTAAATATGATGTGCTCAGCTGCCCACTTGCCTCCTCTATCATCGTGACCATCACACCCTTCAGTCAGGAGCCAAAATAGACACCTTTTTCCATTCTTGTCACAGCAAGGAGACAAGTAGTCACCATAGAGGTCACTGTGAAATGGCCACTTGCTCTCCGTCCTTTCTTGAAGGTAAAGAGACGATAGATCAAAGCAAATGGGGTTTGCGCTTAGGTGGGCAGCCATCCCTCGGAGGGCTTATTACAGGAGAGACAACCACTCCTGAGTCTCAGAATTGATGAGTGTGGGGTAGGGGAAGGCAATTACTATGTCTAACAATGTCCCAGGGGCCATGGTTGCTGTGACCGTTGCCAATGCGGAGTTCACCGGTGTCCCTGCTAAGAGCTGGGAATCAGACTCTTGGTTAGATCTCATCCTGCCCCCAGTGCCAGGAGAGCAGCTACTTCAACAAGAGGTCAAGGTGATAGCTTGGGTTTATTGCAACAAGCGATGCTCTGTATGGACGATCCTTGGCTCAGTTGAGGAGATGTATTCCCCGTGCCATCATAAATCAACCTTCATCTCCCTCTGCCTCTTGACTGTAAATATGATGTGGTCAGCTGCCCACTTGCCTCCTCTATCATCGTGACCATCACCCCTACAAGCCCATCATAAACAGGAAAATTCATAGGTTGAAACATAGTCTATTGGGGTCCATGTATGCAGTAAACACAAACTATTCAGAATATTGTCCAGACCACAGGAACAGCCTAATAGAGATCAGCTAGAATTAACCATCTACTCATTTGTTGAGTGCTTCCTTTGAGTCAGACCGAGTTACAGGCACCTGGCATGTGATGGATGGTCTGTATGTAATACAGCATCTCTCCTCAGTAAGCTACATTCTACATCCGGGCACACACAGATGATGTCATCAAGAGCTAACTACAACATCATCCAAACAAATTCATTGTTTTTGGTTTGTTGTTGTTATTTTCGTTTGTGTTTTTTCTGGATGAGTTTTCTCTTGTAGCCCTGGCTGTCCTGGAACTCACTGTGTAGACTAGGCTGGCCTCGAACTCAAGGACCCACCTACCTCTACCTCCTAAGTCCAGGGATCAAAGGCATGTGCTACTACTGCTCCAAACAAATTCTTTGTGTTTGAGGACCCAGGGGCTTCAAGGGTAAAGACAGACATGTGTGTAATATTTTTGTCTGTTTATGGTTTACGGGACAAGCCAGCCAGATGTTATGATGTTCTGGTCCCAAATGGTTACTGCAGACATGTGATACTGTATCCATAAAAACGTGAACAGCAGGTGCGCTTGAACTTTTTTTTTTTTTTTTTTTTTGGTTTTTCGAGACAGGGTTTCTCTGTCTAGCCCTGGCTGTCCTGGAACTCACTTTGTAGACCAAGCTGGCCTCAAACTCAGAAATCCGCCTGCCTCTGCCTCCCAAGTGCTGGGATTAAAGGCGTGCGCCACCACGCCCGGCTTTTTACAATTGTTTTTTTTGTTGTTTTTTTTTTGTTTTTTGTTTTTTTGGCGCTTGAACTTTTATTAGAAAGTGTCCTTTCCATGTGTGTGTGTGTGTGTGCGCGTGTGTGCATGTGTGTGTGTGTAGGTGTTCACTTGAGGGCAGGTGCATACATACATGTGTGTGTGTGTGTGTGTGTGTGTGTGTGTGTGTGTGTGTGTGTATGTGTGTACATGTGTGTGGAGACCAAAGGTTAACCCTGGGAGTCATTCTTCAGAGGCCATGCATCTTGGGTTAGAGACAGAGTCTCAGACTGCCTTGGGGCTTAGGCTCAGCCGAGGTTAGACTGACTGTTGTCCTCTCTCTGGCTTCTCGTCATTAGGATTAGAAGCACACACCACCACATCTGCCTTTGTCTGTACGTTCCAGGGATCAGACTTGGATCCTCAAGCTCGCACAGCAAGTGCTTTACTGAGAAACTTCCCAGGACTGAAAATTTGTTCTGGTCTCAGCTGACTCTTTCCAGCTCAAGGAGGGGACAGACAGTACCAATGAAGGGTCATTAGCCGTTTGAATTTATGCACGGTGGCCAAATGACATGCCCCTATGGAATATACTGTCAACCGTCTTACTTTCCTATTGCTCTAAGAGACCCCACGACTAAGACAACTTTAATAGAAGTAAGAACTCATCGGGAGCTTAGCTCTCAGCGAGCTGGTTATCGTGGCGGGGACCGTGGCAGCAGACAGGCATAGTGCTGGAGCAGGCTTGGGGGAGGATTAGAAGGTGTGGTGTAGGCATAAATTTTTTTGCAACCTACTTTTTTTTAAAAAGATGTATTTATTTGCTATACAGTGTTCTGAAGTCATATGTACCTACACACCAGAAGAGGGCATGTGGGTGCTGGGAATTGAACTCAGAACCTCTGGAAAAGCAGCTGGTGCTCTTGACCTCTAAGCCATCTCTCCAGCCCGCAACCTACTTTTAATAAGGGTTCAACCTCTCCTCTAGCCCATCAACCAGCCAAGATAGTAGAAGAGAAAAGTTATTAGGAAGTGGACTTGTTCAACAATAGTTCTTTGGGGGCCAGTTCGATCTTCTTTCTCAGCAGTTCAGTCCCATAGCAAACACCAAATATGACTCAGCAGCTGCAGACCAGTCCTCTAGGCAGGCAGACACCAGGCAGGAACCAGCAGCTACAGTCCAGTCCCTTCTGCAGGCAGACATCAGGCAGGAACCAGGAGCTGTCATTCAATTCTGAGGAAGGTTCTGAGGAAGGTTCACCAACTGGCCTTAGGCAAGGCAGCAGAAGCAGCAAGCTGCCACAGGAACCTCACTCGACAGGAGCAGCTCTTTGTGGAGTTTCTCTCAGTGGCAGCGTTACCACAAGCTGAGCTCAACAATGCGATGTAAGGCAAACCAATGCATGCTTGTGTTAGTGAAGAACAGCGAGGCGGAGCAAACCAAACCAACATTCAGTGCTCGTCTCCCACTGTCTGTGGGTCACCTTTATACTCTCCTTCATCATGGGTCCTTTCACGAGTCTGCTATATCCAAACACCCTTTCACCTGTGTCTGCCCCAGCAAGACATTCTTTCACCTGGGTCTGCTTCAGGAAAACATTCGTCCATGTGTCTGCTTTAGCAAGACGTCCTTTTACCAGCCGGGCGTGGTGGCACACGCCTTTAATCCCAGCACTCAGGAGGCAGAGGCAGGCAGATTTCTAAGTTCGAGGCCAGCCTGGTCTACAGAGTGAGTTCCAGGACAGCCTGGGCTACACAGAGGAAACCCTGTCTTGAAAAAAAAAAAAAAAAAAAAAAAAAGAAAGAAAAAGACATCCTTTTACCTATGCGCCCCAACAAAACATCATCTGATATAACTAACTTTCCAGAGAAACTACAAGTTTCCACTTCAGTGTGGCCATGTTGGTGGAGGTGTGTCACTAGACATGAAGAGGTTAGCATAGGATCGCCTCTGGAGGGGAGAGGCTCTTTATATTCCTCAGAAAGACCACAGTGGGCACTGACCGTTGCCCACCTGCAGATAAGGGAAGCAGTTGCCATCTCATTCCCTAAGGATCAGTTTAAAAGTCACACTGCTCTGCCAATCATATTGTGCCTAGTTGCTGATGCTCTATTCCGCCCCTGGAAACCATACAAAAACTCTTTGAACAGGCTGCCTGGGGTCGCCACCTCTCCCTCGGGTGCAGGATGACCCCAACACACTGGAACAATAAATTCCTCTTGCTTTTGCATCAATCTGGCTCCACATGGTTCACTCAGAGGGTTCCTGGTGGCTCAGGTTCAGTGGAGTCTTAGGGACATGGGTTTTAAGGTTGCAAAAGCTCACAGAATCCATTCCCAGGTAGCTTGCTCTCCCCAACCCCCACTTAATGGTTGGTGTCTCAAATGCAAAGTCTCAGCTGCTGCTTCAATGCCATGTCTGCCTGCCTGCTGCCATGCTCCCAACCGTGATAGCCGTGGAGTCACCCTCAGCAACTGTAATCAAGCACCCAGCTAAATGCTTTCTTATGCTAATTGACTTGGCATAGTTTTTCTTCTTAGCAATGGAAAAGTAACCAGGTCAGCCAAGCCTCCTAATCCTTTTCAAACAGTTCCACTAACTGGGGACAAAGTATTCAAATAGATGAGCCTATGGGGGCCATTCCCATGGGAACCACCACATTTCTTTCTCTTTTTTAGGGAGGGGGGTCGAGACAGGGTTTCTCTGTGTAACCCTGGCTGTCCTGGAACTCACTTTGTAGACCGGGCTGGCCTTGAACTCAGAAATCTGCCTGTCTCTGCCTCCTGAGTGCTGGGACTAACGGCGTGTGCCACCATGCCCAGCTCCTTTCTTTCTTTTTTAAAAAATTTATTTATTATGTATACAGTGTTCTGCTTGCATGTATACCTACATGCCAGAAGGGGGCACCAGATCTCATTACAGATGGTTGTGAGCCACCATGTGGTTGCTGGGAATTGAACTCAGGACCTCTGGAACAGCAGACAGTGCTCTTATGCTCTGAGCCATCTCTCCAGCCCAAAATTTTGTTTGAGATTAAAAAAAATATATGAAAGAAGGAAGAGGTGAGCAGAGAGTGGCAGGAGGGAAGGAGTGTGGCGTGTCCCTCATGTGTTAGCTATGTGGCTGTGTTGGTCCCTCACAGCCATCCATGAGTAGTTACCAGTGTAGTGCACTGTGGCACTGTATCCTGGGCTTGCCACAGAGAGAAGCATCATCAAAATCATCCCTGAGCCGAGTAAGGAGCATGGCATGTTAGTGGTCTAGAGAACCAGTATTCATTCAAGTTGGCCTACAGGGGAAGCAGAGAGTAGCGGTACTATCATCCCTGGAGCACCATCTGATTCCCTTCTTCTGTGATGTGCTCTGTTTTGGTTGACACAGGACCTCATGTAGCACAGTGATGATAAAATTCCTGCCAGGCGTGGTGGTGCACTGCCTTTAGCCCCAGCACTCGGGAGGCAGAGGCTGGCGGATTTCTGAGTTCGAAGACAGCCCAGTCTTCAGAGTGAGTTCCAGGACAGCCAGGGCTACACAGAGAAACCCTGTTTCAGAAATATATAAATAAATAAATAAAATTGGTCTGTAATCCTCTCACTGTAGGAGAAAATGTGTTTGTGTGTATAAAACACAGATGTCTGTATGTATTTATGTATGTGTATGACTGTGTGTATATTTATACGAATATGTATGCATGTATGTATGTGTACATATGTAACTGTATTTATGTGTATATATGATTGAATGTTTATGTTCTGTTTGTGTATGTATGTGAGATATACGTGCATATGAATGTGAGTCTATATGTATGCATGTATGTGTGTGTATTAACTGTGTATTTGTATATATATGTGTGCATGTATCTGTATGTGTATGTGAATGCAGGCGTATATATGTTTATATGTATGTGAATGGGGATGTATGTATATGTATATTTGTATTTGTAACTGTGTGTATACCTGTATATGTACGTGTGTGTCTGTGTGTGTTGCTGGTTATGGAACCGAGGTTGCATTGACCACACACCTTGCTGCTCCTTGCGGCTTGCCCCTGCGCTGGCAGGATCGGGCCCTGGTGAGGACCGCGGTGGCTCTGGCTGCAGCGCTCGGTTTCCCTGGACCTCATGGGAGGAGGCTGAGACAGCCAGCTCAGGCCGTAACCCGGCTTCAGGCCGGCGCCTTGGGTTACCTAGCAACCAGCACCTTAGCAACGGGGAGGAGGCGGGCCGGAGGACGGAAGCCGGAAGCCGGAGGCGAAGCCTCGCGAGGGTTGGTTTGCGCGCGGACTCCGAGTGCGGCGGGTCGGTGGCGGAGCCCCACAGCATCTGTCAGTCATGGCGGCGGCGGAGCCTTCGCAGCAGCGGTCCGCGGCGGCCCGGGCCCGGAACCTGCCCTGGTAGGAGCGGCCCCGCATCCCACTTCCCGCTTTTCCTCCTAGGAGCTTTGCAGATTCTCCTCCCGCTCCCGGCCTTGGCGCCGCAGCAGCTCCTGCGCTTCCATCACTGAACGGGCTCTGAGCTCAGCTTAGCCATCCTCGGGGGCCTCGAGCATCGCCATTGCGCTCCGATGACCCTAATAAATCGATCCTGGGGTTTCTTTAGAAAGGTTCCGAGGACAGAGGAGTGGGTAGGCTTGGTTGGATTCGAACTCGTGTCCGAATTCAGCGCTTGCACTCTTTTCCCCTTTATTTTTGCCGGGGAGCAAACCGTAGCAGCGCACCTTGGTGAAGGTCAGAGGACAAATTGCAGGGACCTGATCTTCCACCCAGGGCCCAAGTGTCTGCATTCTGAACGGCCCTACAGCATCTTAGATGTGGTTTAAATGAAGCAAGCCTAGCCATACTTTTTCTTCTGGTCTATCCTGAGGAAGACTTGTCTCAGGCCACACGGTATTTAAATTCTCAGGACTGGAGTCACAGACTGTGTGGTCTTTTGAGTCTGGCTTCTCGAACTCAAGGTTTTTCTGTTCTGTAGCATGGTTCAGCACTCGATTCCCCCTTGAAAGCCACATCATAAGTGGATTGCCCGTTCACTTGCTTGTGGGTATTTGAGTATGAGTTCCGTTTGCGCAGTCCCAGCGCTGTTGGTGAGGGGCAACAGGGAGCTGTCCTGCCCACTGGTGGATGTTTGCAACCTCCTGACTTCTACTCAACAGATGCCGCTAACACCCTTTCTTTGCACAGTTAATACAGCTAACCGGCCTGTCCCTCGGGGGACAGAAAAACTCCTGGTTGTGAGAGTCAGTGCTTTGTTCAGACGTGAAGGGTTTCCCCTCCTCTGCTGCTTAGGATGTGAAGGGGCTTCTTTGTATGTAACAGAACACGGCTTGAGTATATAGATCATAACTTACAGTGAATCCTATTTCAGGGTTGAGAAGTACCGGCCACAGACTCTGGCCGATCTCATTTCTCACCAGGACATTCTGAGTACCAGTAAGTATCTGTTGTTGCTGTCCTTGTGGAGGGTTGGGTCCATTTCGTGATGATGATGTCTCTGCTGGGTGACCCTTAGAGGATGCGCTGAGCTTTATAGAACCGGCCGTGTGTCGCCCTCTCCATAGTGTACCAAACTGTCTCAAGATCTGTTTGGTTTTACTGTTTAGGTGTTTTGTTTACACATACAAAACATGAAAGTGTGTGCACCTTGTGTGCCTGGCTCCTCCAGAGGCCAGAAGAGGACCCTGGATCCTGTAGGCAGTTGTGAGCTGCTGTGTAGGTGCTAGGAACCAAACCCAGATCCTCTGCAAGAGCACCCGGCTTAACTGATGAGGCACCTTCCCAATCCCCCATCCCCCAAGAAGACAACATAGAAGAGGGATGGTTGATTTTTGCCTTATGGGTTCAGGGGGTTTGGTTCACAGTGCTTGGTTCTGTTGACTCTAGACCCTTGGTGAGCACAACTTCGAGGCTGTGGGAGCATTCTGCTCCAAAGTGGACAGGAAATAGAGAGCTAAAGGGGTGGGGTGGGGGGCAGTATGACCCTCAAAGGCACGAGTTTGGTGACCTGATTCCTCCAATGAGACTGTGTCTCCAAACCAGTGGTTCTCAAACTTCCTAAAGATGTGGCCCTTTTAATACAGTTCCCCATGTTGTGCTGACCTCCCAACCATAAAATTATTTCATTGCTACTTAATAAATGGAATTTTACTGTTACAAATTGTAATGTAAATAAATGTCTGATATGTAGGATATGTGTGTGATATGTAGCTCCTAAAAATGTCAAGACTCACAGGTTGAGAACTACTGCGCTCAACTTAATAGACCCTCCCAAGATAGCTAGTGTGGAAGACAGACAGACAAACCATGGTGTGACTTCAGGACTCCTCCTCCCTGTCTACTCCAACTGAGACACTGAAAAACTGTAGCATATCTGGATCTAGCATAACCAGGTCGTAAGGTGAGTGTGTAGGACCCAGAGACTGACACATGTCACCCCCTCCTGTCCCTCAGTTCAGAAGTTTATCAGTGAAGACCGCCTGCCACACCTACTTCTCTATGGCCCTCCGGGGACAGGAAAGACATCCACCATTCTGGCCTGTGCCAAGCAACTATACAAAGATAAAGAATTTGGCTCCATGGTCTTGGAGGTGAGGGAGACACTCACTCCACAGCAGCTCAGACCTCCAGACACTTACCTTTGTCCTTTTATTCACTGACCTTCTGGGTCCTGGTTGGGTTTGGTCAGTGGGATCTTGTGTGTGTTTTGGGGGGATGGGGGTGGCGTCAAAATGGATACTGCTTGGACTTGCTAGGGCATTAACACCTGGCAGCCTCTACTTCCTGCGGGGCCAACTTAGATGTTGCACCCTCCCCACACAGCCTGCTCTACCTGCCCACAGCTCTTGTTGAACCCTTTAAGATAACGAATATTGCATAGCCCTCTAGTTTAGGCCAGTGGTTCTCAACTTTCCTAAGGCTTTGACCTTTTAATACAGTTCATTATGATGTGGTGTCCCCCAACTATAAAATGATGTTCATTGCTACTTCATAACTGTAATTTTGCTACTGTTATGAATTGTAGTACAATTATCTGTTTTTTTTGTGTGTTTTTTTGGTTTTTTTTTTTTGGTTTTTCGAGACAGGGTTTCTCTGTGTAGCTCTGGCTGTCCTGGAACTCACTTTGTAGACCAGGCTGGCCTCGAACTCAGAAATCCGCCTGCCTCTGCCTCCCAAGTGCTGGGATTAAAGGCGTGCGCCACCATGCCCGCCCGCAATTATCTGTTTTTTGATGGTCTTAGGCAACCTGTGAAAGGGTTATTTGACACCCCCAGGGGTCAAGACCCACAGATTGGGAACCACTACTGCTCTACAAACACCTTTAAATCTCTTCATCTGGATCTTAGATTCCTGCTCTGAGCCATGCTGTCTGTGAACTCTTGGGACCTTGGCTGACAACCTTAATACCCTTAGGTTACAAAAACCTAAATACTGTATTTGAAAGAAAAGCATTTGAGGGACTGGGGATGTAGCTTATTTGGTAGCGTGTTCGTCTACCGTGCACAAGGTCCTGGGTTTGATCCTTAGCATAATAAACAGGCTATACACCTATAATCCCAGGAGGGTCAGAAGTTCCCAGTCATCTTAGGCTATGTGAGTTCAAGGCTAACTTGAGTACAGAAAACCCACAATCAAAAGAAAAGCATTTGACTCAAGCATCAGATCTGAGGCTCAGCCCCTGCTGTCCAGAGTTCATTCTTCAGCTTATTCAAAGCACAGCAGCCTCCAGGTGGTGAGAACTAAAGTTAGCATCCATTGCTGATGGCAGAGGTCCTGGTTCAGGGTCACCAGACCCTGTGTTTATTTCCTACATTTCTGTGGATGGTCCTTTTAGGATGTTGTGTGATGGTGTTGTGAGGCTGAGTTCAGGGCATTAGTCTTTGATGATTGTATCTTAGCTGTCATTTGACCTGAATGGCTGGCTGACACTTCCAGCCACGAGCATCCTCTCCTTCCTCCTGTAGCTGAATGCTTCTGACGACCGAGGAATCGATATTGTTCGGGGCCCAATCCTCAGCTTTGCCAGCACAAGGACAATCTTCAAGTAAGAATTACCTGTAGGATTTCTCTCCCTACATGTCTTAGTGCAGGGTTGGGACACAGCCTCGCTGTTTGGTCCCCCCTTGGAAGGGAACACCTGGTCAGAAGCAGGGACGGGGCCAGCGTTTGAGAGGTGGGGATGGTGGGATAGAGGACTTCATGAGCCTTGGGCTCCACGTGGGTCCTCAGCTGGGAGTCACATCCAATACTGGATGATCTGGTCTCAACTTAAACAGGGATAAGCGATCAGGAAGGAGGACTGACATGGAGGTCAGGCAAGGAAGAGGGCGGTGAGATGGTTCAGCGGACTAAAGTACTTGCCACCAAGCCTGATGACCCAAGTTCAGTTCCGAGGACCCACATGAGGAAGGGGAGAACTGATTCTCTCAAGTCATTCTGTGCCCTCCTCCATATTTGTGATGTGATGTGGCATTGGCACACACACAAACACACACAGGAGTAAACAGGCTTGACCTACTCATATCCCTGGGTTCCAATCCCACCCCACAAGCGAGCAGCTGATGTAGGATACTTTAAGGAAGACTCAACTCAGGGAGGGAATTCCTTGTCACTTCTAAGGGATGAAAGCTTGACAGGCAGGTGTGGAAGCAGGTATCAGCCTTCATCGGGTCTGAGAAAGATGGACTTGAGGTAGCCCAAGTGTGAAGATGGAGGCTCAGCCTGGTATGGAAGGAAGCTGAGGAAACCCCCACATGCCTTTGTTCTCCTAGGAAAGGGTTTAAGCTTGTGATCTTGGACGAAGCTGACGCCATGACTCAGGATGCCCAGAATGCCTTGAGACGAGGTGAGCTTTGCTGCTCCAATCTCGTGTTGGCCAAGGAGTGTATCAGGAGGCACCTCTTGGTCCCAGTGACGCAGACAAGGCTGCTCTGTAGTGTCCTCAGGATGAATAGCCTCGGTCATCTCATCTTCTAGGGCTGGCTTCTGTTTTATCAATAGAAATAAGGCTTAAATTCCTCTTTCACTGTCAGATCCTCTGCCTTTGGTAAAAATAAAAACCCACCAGGGAAGACTGAGAGTATGAGTGACTGTGGTACAGAGTGAGCCCAGTGTTTTCCTGTGGAGTGGGGCTGGGGCCACACCTGTTAAAGACCCTTTGTGAGCAGCTCCCACTAACCCTGCTAGGGAACCCTCTGGGAGGGAAGAGCGGCTTCAGGAGCCTGGGGAGACAAGACCTGGGAGCGAGGAAGAGGAAGTGGGTTGAGGGAATAGGATGTCTTCTGGTCCTAGAGTGCTGGCTGGCATCCTTCCTTCAGCACTTTGTTCGGCTGAGCGACTGTCTGTGGGCAGATCTGTGTGGGGACACTGGTGTCCTGTGCATTCCTCAGTGCTGGCTGTTGCTCACTGAATGCTCCTAGACTTTCAGACATAGGCTGCAGGGAAGTGTGCGCAGATTGGATAGACTGAGGCCAGATCTTGAGGGGGAGATGGCAGGAGCTCTAGCGTTGTGGCAGATGCTGAAAAGATGCATCTGTGCATCTAATGGTACGTCTGTTAGCTTTGCAAGCTGGGTGTGATGACTGGTGCCAGTACAAGCACTCCAGAAATGGAATTAGGTAGATTGCCTGGAGTCTTAGCCCGTGTGGGCTTCATCGAGTGGGATCTACACAGGATGGGGGTTAAGCTGAAGCTGTTCATGTCCCATAATACCCTCTACCCTACAGGCAGCCTTTCTCACTAAGTATCATTAAGCCTTCCCTGGGTCCTCTTATGGGAAGTGTTTGGTTCTCTCCCAGTGATCGAGAAGTTCACAGAAAACACCAGGTTTTGCCTCATCTGTAACTACCTGTCCAAGATCATCCCTGCCTTGCAGTCACGGTGCACCAGGTTCCGATTTGGCCCTCTGACACCCGAGCTCATGGTTCCTCGACTGGAACATGTAGTACAGGAAGAGAAGTGAGTTTGCTTTGCAAGAAGGAAGAGGGAGCGCCCGGGAGGTTGGGTGGAGTGTGGAGTCCCAGGGAAAGCCCTGGAGCCTGCTGGCTGCTGTCTGTCCGGCGGACCCTGGGTGCTCTGCCTCCTATCCCTTTTGATTGTTCTTGACCACCCCCCCACCTATATTCCTGCAGGCTGTCCCTTCTCTTCTGTGGTGGGAACTGACTGTTGCTGAGTCCCTTTTTGTACATGCGCCAGCTGGCTAGAAGGGAAGGCTCTGAGACATCCATTCTGGGTGATCAGATGCTGAGCCGTATCCTCTTTCTTCCCAGAACTGTCTCTCGGCAGCCACTTCCTTAAAGCCTTGGTCCATAGTAAGACTCTGGCTGGGGCCTGGCCACTCCTGTGACAGCTGTTCCTAAGCACACGTAGCTTAGCTGTGCAGGACAGGGCTGTCATCTCCATGTTGGTGCTTTCCTTCTTTGAAACGTCATCATTCAAGGCTCACATGGGGGGTGAAGTCTGTGCTCTTGCAGAGGGGGCTTTAGTTAACTCTTCTGCCTGTTTCCTTTTAGTGTGGATATAAATGAAGATGGAATGAAGGCCCTTGTCACTCTGTCCAGTGGGGACATGCGAAGGGCTTTGAACATCCTGCAGGTACGGTCACACTGCAGGCACTTCAAACCATTGCTTCAAAACAGTCTTACAGGAAAGCCAGCCAGCTAAACCACACATTCATTCAGAATCCTAGTAAGATTCCCTTTGCCTGCACCAGCTCCCTGCCTGTGTGTTCCGATGGGAAGGCTTGGTGCTGCTCTAAGCTATGGGAGGTGCCGCAGCTCCACTGCATGCAGTAGTGTTCGCATCAGAGGGCAGCCCTTCCAGTGTGGAGAGTTCAAGATTCCTTCCCACTGTCCTTGGCCTGTGCCTTGTCACTGCGGTAGGGCAGCTACTGACAGCTCCGGGGCCCTCCTCCTGCAGAGTACCAATATGGCTTTTGGGAAGGTGACAGAGGAGACTGTCTACACGTGCACCGGACACCCACTCAAGACGGACATTGCCAACATACTGGACTGGATGCTCAACCAGGACTTCACCACTGCCTATAAAAGTATCCTTTCCGGTGACATCTATACCTCCCAGGTGACAGGTGCCATCCCCAGGCAGAGTGCCCTTCTCCTCAATGGCTCTAGTGAGGCTCTACAGTGCTTCCCCGTTCACAGTCGTTAAGTGGATTCACTGCCTTGTTGTGCAGTGAGATGAGAAGCTACAGGAGGCTGTGTGATCCTCTGAGCTGTTTGCTCTGCTGAGGCTGGGGCTGTCCTTTGTAAAAAAGCCTCTTGAGGATAGCATGGAGTGGGTTAGAATTTTAGGCCTACTGCCGCTTTCCTGGGATGAAGAGCCCGACTTCCAGGTCACCTCCAGGTCACCACTAGGGGCTGGCCTGGAAACCTCCCTGCAGCAGGTTCTGGAATGGTTCCCCTCCCCTTAGCTGCTCCTCCCCAGATATCATGGAGCTGAAGACTCTGAAGGGCTTGGCCCTGCATGACATCCTGACCGAGGTTCACTTGTTTGTGCACAGAGGTAACTATGTGGAGTGGGGAGGAGGCACAGCTTTGGGATGGCTACAGAGCGTGAGGTCTTTGCCTCAGAGCAGAAACGGGAAGACGGTGGCTGACCCTTAATCGTGAGCAGTTTGAATGGCTCTGTCCAAAACCTTTTTAATATCTGTAGCTGCTAGGGTGAGCGGAAATGAACCTGTAGAGGCTGTACTGTACTTTTCATTCTTGTTACAAGCTTCCCACAGCAGGGATTGAATCCAGGGCCTTGCACATGGGAGGCACATGGTCTACCACTGGGCTATCTCCACAGAGCTTATTTCCAGGGTCTGTACCCAGGACTGGATGCATCCTAAGCATTCTTCAGACTGCTGAGCGGCCCTTCAGCCTCTAAGTCACACTGCAAGATACATCCCACAAAGGGGAAAAGATGTGTTCCTGTAAACAGTCTCCAGGAAGCTGCCTTTAAATTCCTGCTTCCTGCGTTGTTTCAGGGCTCAGTCTCAGCCTGGGCAGAACCTGGGAATCACCCGAGATGATTCAGAGTGGGGAGCGGATGCCAGCCTTCGGAAGTTTTGGTCTCCCAGCAGCCACGTCCAAATGTAGAGGCTCTCAGGTCCCCAGTACTGTGAGCCTGTGTAGAATCTGTTAAGTTTGTCCTCAAAACTGGGTAACATGAGCTTTCTGATTAGTGTATAACTGTCACCCACTATGGACAGTGCTGACTTATTCATGTTCTATGACCACTGGGGACAGGGCCATGTATATGTTTGTGGTGTCTTTTGGTGGCATAGGAGATGGAACACTTCCTGAGCTGTACCCAGCACGTGTGTGATAAAGAGCAGTGGAGCCCACACCATGCTCAGCTCATCCGTCTCGTGACCAGTGTGTGTGTGTGTGAGTGTGAAATATCTCACTCATTAGATTCTGTTTTTCCCTCAGTTGACTTTCCATCTTCAGTTCGGATACACTTACTGACCAAAATGGCAGATATCGAGTGAGTGTTTTCCCGGTTTTTCTTTGGCTGTCCCCTCTCCTGTTGTAAGCTTTTAGTTTGAGCTTGTGTGCTCTTCACACACGGGCAGTGTGGTGTGGGGTAGTACCAAGTGCACTCACTGAGGAGCAGGCTGTGTGCTGCCTCCAGAGCACAGGGCAGGAGAGCAAAGGATGATGAGTGCAGAGGGTCCCTGCCCGAGCTGAGCCTGTGGCTCTCCTCACACTGGGCATGCAGGTCGTCTGGAGATGGCCGGCAATGTGACACACAGGAGCCCAGTGGAGAAAAACAAACAGACTCAAACTGTTCACTCTGCCCAGCTCAGTAACACTGTCATTACTCCCCATGATGCTGGCAGCTGTCATTAAGTGGACAGCACACTGGGCTCCAACTAAATACTAGTGTCACAAGCCCCAATAGGCTGCCACTATCTCATGCAGACAAAGTAGGTCATTTCCTATCACTGTGTTGGGAGTGAAAAGTGACAAGATGAGTTGCTGTGGGAAGCTGCAGCTCTCTGCTGAATGCCACACTGGAGGGGAATCTCAGAGTTCCTAAGCCTCTGTCCTGTGCACCCTGCCCTGTCTGCCTGTAGAGGGAGGATGGAGTGCCGAGTGCAGCCAGAACCTGCTGGTGCTGGGTTTGTAATCTGCCCTCAGCAGCTTCAACCAACGTTGGAGGACACAGACCGCAGTGCTGACCAGCGTGGGTCTGTCCGCTCCAGTGCCTCCATAGCAGGCTATAGTAGCTCCCACATTCTCACCCTTATAGGCAGGGCCTGGGCGCTTTATACTCAACTTGGGCTTGTTATCCCCAGGTACAGACTTTCTGTTGGCACCAATGAGAAGATACAGCTGAGCTCCCTCATCGCTGCTTTTCAAGTCACCAGAGACTTGATAGTTGCAGAGGCCTAGAAGCTCCGAGGCCTAGCCCCTGGGTGACCGGAGGACAGAGGACATGCTGCCCTGGGCCACTGGATAAACCCAGTCACAGAAGTCTCTCTGCAGGCATTTAGGTACTGCTCTCTGTGGCTTTTTGGAGCAGGGATCTACAGAGCATCATCCATAATTATTGATACTGCTTGTCTTTATAGGGGAAACTACCCTGCCCCATGGTGAGGCCCACTTCAAAGTCTTTACTATCAGTCACTGGGATGACAAATGGGCTGCAGCGTAATATGGAGACTGAGTATGCTTCCTGTCTTCCAACTCTAAATGGTCTTTTGCCCAAAGTGCTGACATGCCTATAACCTCAGGACTCAGGAGGCTGAGGCAGAATTGCCAGGCAACTGCAGGCCAGCCTAGCGAGATAGACTCTGTCTCAGGAACAAAGCAGTGGCCTTTTCCACTCTTAGAAGGCTTGCCAGCAGGTTCCACATTCTATTGTGAAAATAGGAAAGAAACTATAACAGTTTGCCTTCAGACTGCACGCCTCACTTGTTGGGGGGAATGGGGCACTGCAAACGTTCCTGCCGCACTTCTGGGCTGTTTTTACCAAGTCCTTCACAGAAAGAATAAAGTGTGTGTTCAGTGTTCTAACCGTGCTGGCCTGTCTACCTGCATTTCTGTGTCACAGTAAACTCCTAGAGACTGTTCCTGCTAGGCCTTCCGACTGTTGTTACCTTAGGACCAGACTTCCCTTGGGCTGGATGGGGAGCACTTGAGGGTGCCTGGTGCACCATGGGTAAAATACATCTCAGGGAGGTGCTTTCAGTGTGTGCTGTCAAAGGGAGAGACCGACTTTCTTGTCCGTGGAGAGCTTGCTGCCAAGATTCAAGCCGAGTCTGAAGTTGCAGCCAAACAGCCAGTGCTGAAGGCAGCGTCCCAGCCACGTGGTGGCATTGCCACCGGTGTCCTGCTCTCCCTTTTAATTTTTTTTTTCCCCCGGAGATAGGGTTTCTCTGTAGCCCTGGCTGTCCTGGAACTCACTCTGTAGACCAGGCTGGCCTCGAACCCAGAAATTCGCTTGCCTCTGCCTCCCGAGTGCTGAGGTTAAAGGTGTGCACCACCATGCCCAGCTACCGCACTCCTTTTGTGCTTGGTATGAAAGTTTTGTTTTGCTTCTTAATGAGAGAAAAAAAAAAGAACAGAGACAGTTTTTTTTTCTTTCTTTTTCTTTTTCTCTTTTCTCCCTTCAATGAAAGCCTCATTTTGCATTGTTCTTCAAATAGAGGAGACTCCTCTATGCATACACTGTACAATGTTAACACTGCCTCCATAAAGCATCAATTAAGAAAGGCCAAAGAATAAGATGTTGAGTTTCTTTTAAAATAATTTAAAATATATTAACTTTCCTAAGGCAGATTTTGTGTGAGGCGTCTTGAATAGGTAGCTGCTACCGCTGTCAAAGAACGGAGCTCGGAAGGGGCTGTCTGTTTTGGGCAGTTGAACTGGAGGGTACATCCCGTGAGGTCAAGCAGCAGAGACGAACACACGTGACAGACAGCACAAACTGGTGATGTCAGCACTGACTCCACACGACTTAGACTTGGCTCCACAACTGGGCCACTTAAGAACTCTGGTTCTTAGAGACAATTGAGAAAACACAGTTGTACCTTACTATTTGCTGAGGAAATACAAATAAATATGCTGATAAATGGCCATCTGACCGTCATGCACCGAGGAACGCCTCCTCGTATGATCTGAATACTAGCCTGTCATTTCCTACACATGCAACCACTGCTTACAGGAAACAAAAGCCGGCACTAGTGTATGGTGAGGAGGGCAGCCCAATCCACGCGCAGCTGAGCAAGGAACCAAACACCAGAGTTCCTCTGACCACAACGGAGGAATTTCAAACCATGCAGCCGCTGGCTGGAAATAGGCAGCAGAAATGCCCTATGCAGCAGGCACTTCCCAGTTAAGGGAAGAGAGGCTCTGGAGCCTGCCTGCCTTTATTACCCAAACAACATCCACAACTGCACTTGGCTTCAACACAACTAGACTGACAAAGGCTGCTCACCACGGATGAAGACGAGGTAAGGCCGGCACCACAGAAGTGGGGTCACGCAGACCTACTTGCACATGCCATGGGAGGAAGGAAGGTCCACACTGGTCCAGTGTGAGCTGCCTGGCTCCATCCTAGCCAGTCCCTTGTACTGCTGCTGCTGCAGGAGGTGGGGGAGCGGGCACTGCTAGAAAGTCCTGTACGTGAGGAACTCTTTCATCTTCTTGGGGATTGGCAGTGCTAGGACTTGATACGTTGTCAGGAAACTTCGGAGGGCTTTCCTGCATAAGTGCTTCAGTGAGGACAGGACCCGTGGAGCTGTCCAGAACTGGACATGGCCATCTCTCGTCCTGAAATGACAGAGACCAGTGCTTAGCAGCCCCAGAGAGCTATTTTCATTATAACGGACAGTGGTGGTTCTGGGTTGACCTGAAATGGAAACTCCAGAAGCTGGGGTGGGCCCTGACTGGGAAATGCTGCAGCCTGCTGGTAATGACTGCTGTTTGGTAGGATTCTTAGAACCCAGGATTTTGTGACCCATGCCTGTAGTTAGTCCCAGCTGGTTCATCAGATTAAAGTGGGATGAGAACCGAAGCCCAGGAACTCAAGACCAGTGAGGTTTGGGACTGTCCAAAACCAACAACCAAAACACCTTTGATGACAAGAGCCTCGCATGAGAAGGGCCTGAGCTCACACAGTAACAGCCATGTACCAATTACAGATGTGATCTGTAAGGTGACCTCAGCTGTAGACTTCCCGTATAAAAACTACATCATTGTATCTTATGCCTCCTTGTGGAGTTGGCCATTCAGGTAACATGGACCACATAACAGTGTTTCTCCTTGCCTTTACATTGACTACTAACATCTATAAATGACATTACTGTTCTCCACACTTCCTTCACGGTGCACAGAGAGCGCTGCCCATCTGTTCAATGCACATACATACCCTGTGGCAATAATTCCACCGTGTGGGAAGAATGTGCAGCAAAGACCATTGGTCATCGGAGCAAAGGCAACCGGAGCCTTCAGTTCCAGAGCCCAGATCCTGAGCAGCCTGGGTGGGAGACAAGTGTACGTGAGCTGACTGGGGTCAGCTCCGAGGCAGCTGGCTCTGAACTCCGGCAGTCCCTCCTTACCTGTCATCTGCCACTGTAGCAAGATACAAGCCTTCAGGTGAGAAGCACACGGACCTCAGGGAGCTCATGTGGACATCACTGTCATCCATGGTGGGTTCAAGCTGCGTGTGACTGCAGAGCAAGGAGAACCGGTCGGGAACACTGGCTTCCCCTCCCCCACAGTCCTCCCCTGCAGGCCGCTCACCCAGTGCACGGGCCTGTACTTGTGTAAAACTGTAGCAAGTGCACACTGGAAAACAAGGTCCCTGAATGCTCCGAGTGTCTCGAGATGTCAGAAGGGTTCCCAACACTTCCCTGTGCTAATTTCCTTACATAAAGTAGGTCAGGTCCACCTAAATGCCACAGTGAAAACCGGCTTTTTAAGCTGATCTTTGATAATTATAGGACTATCATTTGCTTCTGAAACAACAGAAATGGAGGAGAAAATGGAGCAAGCTTGGGGGGGGGGGCAGTGGCATTTATACTGCAGGTAACAGCTCTGAGGAGAGTCACCCTGGACGTGGTACTACAGTTAATGGTTACAAACAGCCCAGCTGCTGGGTTTGTATGACCTGAAGAGAGTTCAACATGGAAAGGCACTGAGCCAACTGTGCTCCTCCATCCAAGCCGTTCCTCCCTGTCCCAGACTCCACGCTAACGCGCATAACCCCACAGGGTCCTTACTGAAGTGACCTCAGCCTCTCGCCGGTATAGGGGTCCCACATAATCACACTGGTGTCATATGAAGCTGTAACAAGCAAGGCGGAATCAGGAGAGAAATCACAGGAGACAACACTGCTTTGGTGGCCTTCTAGTTTCCGGATTAGTGTGTAGGACCGCATGCTCCACAGAAAGACCTGCAGCAGGACAGAAATGGGTGTGGTGAGGGGCAGAAGCAAGGTGCTTGGTAAGACACCAGTGATAGGCAGAGAAAGCCTGACCCTGACTGACCCTCAGCCAGGGAAAGTCAAGTTCTCTGTTTCTACAGCCCCCCACCCAGGACCCTTTACGCAGGTTTAAATAAGCACTTAAAGACTTGCAATGAATTTTAAGAGAGCATAGGCCAGGCTAGCCTCAGAAGGCTGCCTACTCCACACTTCACACTGCTTTCTGATCCCTGCTTGTGATGGGGAAGCAGGGCTGAGGGAGATCTCAGATACAGCAGCAGGCCAAGCAGCAGCGCCCTTCTCAGACTTCCAACATCTTGCTTAAAACCCCTGGAAAGCTGGCCCATGACTGCATCTGACCTAGCTCACAGCTGTAAACCTTGATGAGAATCATCAAGATAGGATTTCCTTCTTTATCTTTACAAAACTCTGAGGGTGGAGATGTGGCTCAGTTAATAGAGAGCTTGATGAACACTTCAGAAAGCCCTGGGTTCCATCCTAGCACTGCATAAAATTGGCCTGGAGGGGCGGGTTGTAGGAGGATCAGGGAGAAGTTCAGGGTCAGCCTCGGTTATACTACCCTGTCTACAAAAAACAAAGAAAAGGAAAGTGCTTCACTTCCATGATCAAGTTCCTAAGCTATGCCAAACAGTGACCCCTTCAAAACTGTCTCATCTGAGATCAGTTAGGTTACGCAAGCAGAAGAGAAACTCCCTCTCTGCCCAGGCTCTAATGTCTTTAGAACACAACAGACCAGCACTGCTCCTGTCAGGGTTAGGACTGGAATTCTAATCACATGGAGTCCAACTGAAGAGATTCAAATGCAGGTCTGGGTGTGGGCTGTAGTTTTTTAAAATCCCAGACTCAGAAGGGAAAAAAAGGCCTGAAAATACTGCACTTCACCATTCTGGGAAAGGAACCTCCCCCAGAGATGAAGCACCCACTTCCACATCCCCCTCTCCACGGTCATGAGTGCTGTGTAGGGGGCCAGAGCCAGGCAGCCCACCTCTGCTGGGACACACTGGCAGATGGACTGTGGCCCAGGCACACACACACATACACACACACACACACACACACACACACACACACACACACACACACACACACACGCCGTGCACAGGAACACACTGGAGGCTTACCGACTTCTCCCCAGCTGCAGAGCATAGCATGCTACAGTCAGGGGAGATGGAGCAGCAGTAAACCCACTGCAGATGGCCGGATAACACCTGGATCTGCTTACCTGCCACACAAGAACAGAAGGCGATCCATCAGCCCTTGGAAATAAAAAGACCAGTAAAGCCACCGGGTCTCAGCGAGGCAAAAGAGCCACATTCTAGTGCAGGACAAGAACCGTGGCAAACACTTGGAAATCAAAGGGAAAAGGAAAATCCTGCACTCTATGAAGGCAGCGGCCAAGGGTGTGCGTCCCCTGCGGCTTCCTCTAGTCTGCAGCTGAGGACGGCAAAGGTGCGCAGCTCGGAGGACAGTCTTCTCAAGAACTCAGCACTGTGAGTACTCACACCTATCCAGGCTTGACAGCTTCTCCAAGTTCCCTACGGAACTCTGTTCAAGCACACTAGCAGGACAGTCATCAGAGGCACACGCTCTGAGGTCAGACGACCTGGCTGGAGGGCCACTGTGCTGTGCGCTCAGGGTATGGTCAGGGGCTGTGCATCACACTCTCAGGCCTGGACTTTCCCAACCCCAAGGCTGGCCCACATGAGAATGAGTGAGTCAACGGGGCGGACGCTCAGCCTGTGGTCCAGAAGAAATAGCAACTTCCTCATGTGGGGTATTGCTGAAGGAAAACTGCAATATACAGGAGAAAAGATGAGGGATAACATTCTCTTCTTGTGAAATGACCTCAAAACCCAATGTGTGCGTGTTCAGGAGTGTGTTCCCAAGTACAGACCGCGTGGATGGAGACATCCTAGGTTCTTGAAAGGGGTTACCAATTTCAAGGGATGTCTGAAAGACATAAGCAGCTAAGAACAGAACATATCAGCTGGGCGGTGGTGGTGCACACCTTTAATCCCAGCACTTGGGAGGCAGAGGCAAGAGGATTTCTGAGTTCGAGGCCAGCCTGGTCTACAGAGTGAGTTCCAGGACTGCCAGGGCTATACAGAGAAACCCTGTCTCGAAAAACAAAACAAAACAAAACAAAAACAAAAACAAAAACAAAAACAGAACAGAACATACATGGAAAGCCGAACAAGGAACACAAGAACTGGCAGATTCTTGGGTACATGTGTCTGTCAAAGCCAGCTATGCTTCTTCTATGGCAACCTAGCTGTCATAACTGGATGGATTATGCTAAGTCAGGTTAGTAGGACAGTGCCTGGTACCCGGTAACACATCTTGTCTTCGCTTGTTGGAAAGCCCTACTCAAGACTGAAGAGATGGCTCAGAGATACTCGCTGCACTTGTAGAGGACCCAGGATTGGTTTCTAGCATCCATATGGCAGGTCACACCCATCTGTAATTCCAACTCCAAGGAATCTGACACCTCCCTCTGGCCTCTATGAGTACCAGGCGCAGGAATGGTGTGCATACATTCTCATTAAATACATATAAACCTTAAAAACAAAAGACACAGATGCCCCCTCCCCCAGTCCACTTTGTTCCGCTCACTGTCAGTCACCCCATCTAGTTCACTCTCCCCATCAGCAAGGGATTTACCTGGTCTCCCCTCAAACCTTCCCAGCAGGGGTGCTCAGGCCTCTAGTCTCAGCTTTTGGGAGGAGGAAAACTTCCAATGAAGTCCAGAGCCAACCTAGGCTAAGCCTTATGGTGAGGAAGATCTACACGCCCAGCATGCAATATGGTGGGGTTGGAGCTGGGCATAGTGGTTTAAGCCCTTAATCCCAGTACTCACAAGGCAGGGGCAGGAGATCTGTGAGTCAAAGACCAACTTGGTCTATGCAGAAAGTTCCAGGACAGCCAGGAATACATAGAGAGACCCTGTCTTAAAAGTACAGCAGGTCCGGTGCTGATGGACAGCTTAGCTGTAGTGTCTATCTAACTCAGGTGGGCCCAGACTGCCACAGATCCTTGCTAGCAGGCCCATCTTCATCTGCTTGGTTTCAAGCTCCCATACAAGACAGAAACCACTGTGGGGCAGGGAGGGGGCAGTATCTCTTAGTGATTGAGGAGTTCGGATGAGGACACTCTAAACACCTCTGTAACTGTTTATCCACAAGCTGCTATAGACTGTGGAGACGGCCAAAATTCATAGGATACAAACATCATCTCCAAGAGATGGCATTTGGAATGGGGTCTTTGAGAAATTAAATTGGTTATGAGTAGGGAGCCCTCAAGAATGAGAGTAGTGCTTTATTCAAGAAAGCAAACCTTGCCGGGCGTGGTGGCGAACGCCTTTAATCCCAGCACTCGGGAGGCAGAGGCAGGCGGATTTCTGAGTTCGAGGCCAGCCTGGTCTACAAAGTGAGTTCCAGGACAGCCAGGGCTATAAAGAGAAACCCTGTCTCGAAAAAACAAAAAAAACAAAAAAACAAAAAAACAAAAAAAAAAAAGAAAGAAAGCAAACCTTAAGAGGCCTGTGTGTCTTGTGATATAGCCATCTATGGGCTGGAGTGTGCTGCCCGTCATTCAGCGCTACTCCCTTCCTTGGTCTGCTGCTAAGGTCTCCGGGCTGTGCATGTACCATGAAGTCCATGCTAGGGCACTGAGCAGTACTTTTAATGCTAAGACAGTAGGAGAAATGCCCCACAGTGGGAGGCAGGACGGCCACCACAGCAGGGCACTGGCCCAGTCTCACTGTTGGGAAATTACCTCTCGCAGAACTACCTATTTGGCCATTTCTTCTCTCTACCATGTGGGTTTTGGAGATGGAACTCAGGTCACCATGCTTAGCAGCAAATTCACTGACCATTGAGTTATCCTGGACATTCTTCAAAAAAAAAAAAAGGTTTTTCAACCTATGATCAGTCACAATAAAGTCACATGTGTGCAGTCTGTGTTCATGGGTATGTGGGCTGGCTTGGCTCAATGTGCACTGATCACAGGAAAGCACATTCTGAATCCTCCTAAGTGCAGTTGCCCCTAGGTGTCTGTGATCATGAGCTGGCCCGTGCATCCAGATGCTGACCGGCATCTCATGAGAGCCCATTTCTAACCTCTCCAGACACCGCAGTACTGATACTGCCTGCCTCCTTTGGCCAGGAACCCTTGGGCTGAAAGCAATTTAGTTGGGGGCTAATGAAAGAAATCAGGTGTCTTTCTGAAGGGGGGTCTCAGCCTAGAGTAAGTGTCTCACTACAGGTGGTCAGTCTTTATAGCACTCTTCTTGGACAAGCTGTGTACTGCAGAGTCCCACACAGCTCTGCTGTAGCCCGAGTGGTGAGAGGGAAGAGGAGTTTATTGCCATCATTTCCCACAGATGGACAGAAGGAGAGAACTCACTCCTGGAAGCTGTCCTCTGGCCTCCACATGCAGGTTGTGGCATGTGTTAGCCCCACACACCCTGGGACAGTAATAGTAAATTAAAATGTTAAGAAAGACTGTATTGAATCTAGTCTTGTCAGTGGTGCCTAAACGAGATATAACTACTGTTCTCAGAGCATTTACACCACACCAGGGACTGTGAGCCCTCTAGAGCCCTTAGGAGGAGGTGGGTTCTGTGAAGACAGTATGGCAGCTTCTGTATGAGGCACAATCATTTGGGTGTTGGTGTCCTGAGAGGGTCTTTGAGTCTACCCCTGCAGGACAGCTGTGCAGTGAACTCTGATATTAAAAACACCTTTAGCTCAGTACTTAGAAGCCACAGGGTGGCTACAAGAACATCTCAGAAAGGCTTGTTGGCTGATATGGAGGAGGAAGGCAGCTGGATGTGAAATAGCCCTGCTGAGAAGGCAGCATCAGCACAGGACCAAGCGGCTCAGCCCCTGCCCCTACCTCAGCCCCTGCCCCTACCTCAGCCCCTGCCCCTACCTCAGCCCCTGCCCCTACCTCAGCCCCTGCCCCTACCTCAGCCCCTGCCCCTACCTCAGCCCCTGCCCCTACCTCAGCCCCTGCCCCTACCGTGCTTATTCAGGTCCCAGATGCGAAGCGTCTTATCCCGGGATGCAGAGACCAAAATCAAACTGCCACTGGGCGTGAAGCTCAGGTCTCTCACGACGTCTTGGTGGCCAGAAAGATTCAGAAGCAGCAGCCCTGGAGGGAGCAGTCAGTGTAAGGTAGAGGCAGCTGGCCGGCTGGCGCCCACTCCGCAGCCAACTGGCAGGGGTGGGGCCTGACCACAAGCCACTCGCACTCTGCCCTGCACCCAGTACTAGCCATCTAAGACCTACCTGTCTGTACCTCCCAGATCTTGATCTGTCCATCGTTGAGACCTGTGGCTAGGATCAGGCAAGAGACATCAGGCGCCTGGGGATGGTGACGTGCCCAGAGTTTCCTGCTGGGTGGAGAGGGCCACGGGCTGAAGGCTAGCCCCCACACAATCTGGCCACAGTCCAGCGTCTTCTCCTTCAGGCTGCCCCGTCCTTTTGGATCATTCTTGCTGCTTCGGCTCTTGGCTTCAAATCCTTTAGGGACGCTAGGCAAAGCAGACATTTCTGGATGAATCTACAGTTGTAACATCAACCACCTTGCCAGCCAGACTCTCAATCCCAGAAGCTACTTCTGGCATTCAATGGATTCTGGAGTGGCTTCAATTCCTTTTGGAATTCATGGGACATGGGCTTTACTTCTTTGGCTCATCCAACTTGCAACAGCCCTGAAATGGGGTAACCTGCCTTGTGGGACAAGTAGATCAGAGGCTCCAGGGAGCCACGTGCTTGCTCAGGAAGTTCTCTTGGGTTTTGGTCCTAGAGAGAAGCAAGCAAGTTTCCCCATGGGAACGTGTGTCACGCACAGTGTACGTCTGCAAACAGGACAGACAGAGTAGAACCTGAGTCCTTTTACTCTGCTGTTCCCCGGCACATCTGGCTTGCCTCAAGCTCAGACACCCCAAAAGGACTGCAGTGAGCCCTCTCTTGCCACAACAGCCCATGTGGTGCGTACTGAAGGCTGCCCTCACGCACTACAGTCCAGGTGGTACTGAGGGTCCTTCACCCACCTCCTTGACGGGACATCTAGCTCGGGACCCATCCACAGAACAGACAACCACAGTGCAGCTCACAGGGTACTACCCTTGGGACTCTCACCTCAGCCCTGACCTTCCCCATCCCCCTGGGAGACAAGGCCTGGAAAATGAAGCTCAGGCCCCAGGCACAGGCCCTGTGCACCACTGTACCCAGAATGGTCACAATGGTACAGGTTAAGGAGACGGCTCTAGGGTCTGGCCTGAAAGCACTAGTCTACTATTCCTCAAGGTATATCTGACCAGTCGACAGCAAGCTCCACTTTTCTGGACTATGATGATTGTTTTGTATACTCAGTTGGAGGAAACCAGATGAGGACCCCAGATCCCTAGGCAAGCTCAGCTTCCTCCATGAGAAATCCTCCTCCCAACAGTCCACGTGCCTACACTGCTTTGTGGTCACGTGCTCCGTGAAACGCTGCATTAAACCCATAGGACAATACGTTTTACACTGGCAGCAAGCTCATCTGGAGATCGCAGAGTCTCCCTCACACCTGCATCACAGAGCATCGGAAAACCTCTCCTGGAACACCATCCAAGGGGGTACCAGAGTCACAGAACTCACCCTGCCACCCACCCACCTGCCCGCCCGCCCACCCGCCATTCGCCGCTCTCACCCTTGGTAACCAGTACTCCTGACTGCTGAGTCGTCTCTGCTTTAGACTGCACACATGAAAAGGTCACAAGCTGTGTCTTTGTGCCTACCTTATATTATTCCTTATAATGTCTTCTGGGTTTACCAGTGTTGCAGAAAATGACAGGATTTGTTTGTTTTTTGAGAGAGGGTCTTACCATATAGTCCTAACTAGCTTGGAGCTCACAGAGATCTCCCTGTCTCTGCCTCCCAAGAGCTGAGGTCAGAGATCTGCCAGTCCATTCCCAACCACTGACAGGGATTTTAAAGACAGAGGTTTTGACTAGCCCTGGCCCCTCATTTCTGTGCAACACTGAAGGAGCTGGACAGGAAGGCAGACCTGGCCCACATAGCCAGGATTGCTGTTCTAGATAAAAACAGCACTGGAGGCCAAGGCCACACAGAACTCTGGAGGCCATAACTGGCCCAGGCCCCTCCTCTACCATGTGAATTCAGGTTCCAGGTATGAAGCACCTCATGCCGGGATGCAGACACCGAGAGCAGACGGCCTACAAGCCTCTGGTCATAAGCAGGCCTGTCACAGGTCCTGACCAATCCACACATGTCAGTGCTCTGTCCACACTGCCCACACCTGATCCTGGCACAGGGACCAGAGTTTCTCATCTTGGGAAAGGCAGGCCACAAAAGACACACCTTTAATACCAGTGATTGGAAGGCAGTGGTAGGCAGATCTGAGTTCGATACCAGCCTGGTCTACAGAGTGAGTTCCAGGCCAGCCAGGGATACACAGAGAAACCCTGTCTTGAAAAAAGACAAACAAGGGCTAGAGAGATGGCTCAGTGGTTAAGAGCACTGACTGCTCTTCCAGAGGTCCTGAATTCAATTCCCAGCAACCACATGGTGGCTCACAACCATCTGTAATGGGATCTGATGCCCTCTTCTGGTGTGTCTGAAGACAGCTAAGTGTACTTGTATAAATAATAATAAATAAATAAATAAATAAATAAATAATGTTTTTAAGAAAGAAAAGCAAACAAACAAAACAAAGCAAAAAGGAGGCCCAAGAGCTAGGTGTGTACTCCTGCACACCTGTAATCCTAGCACCCGGGAGGCTCAGGCAGGATGATCAGTAGTTTGAGACCAGTCTGGACCACATAAGGAGACCTTATCTCAGAAAAGAAAAAGGAACAGGACATGGGAGGGATGAAACAGCTTATTTTAAAATAGAGCTCTTGCAGGGTGTGGTGGCGCACGCCTTTAATCTCAGCACTTGGGAGGCAGAGGCAGGTGAATTTCTGAGTTCAAGGCCAGCCTGGTCTAAAGAGTGAGTTCCAGGACAGCCAGGGCTACACAGAGAAACCCTGTCTCGAAAAACAAAACAAAACAAAACAAAACAAAACAAAACAAATAGAGTTCTTGTTTCTGTATCTAATGAAGGGTGCATCTTACCACTTCACCCACAGGGATGAGGAGTGTGTACGGGTTGTTTCATTTAATGTTGGTAGGGTCCTTCCTAGAAGGGGAAACAAAGGGCTAGCTAGCTATGCTCCTGAGAACTTTGCAGTTTGTCCTTGGGGATCCTAAAGTGGCCTACATAAACTAGGACAGTCACAGCCTCACTGTCACAAACAGGCTCTTCACTGAATAAAGCACGGCCGAGTGTCACCGGCCTGCATTGAAGCCACTGCTTTAGAGCAATTGACTCTGCTGGGTCACGAGGTCAGAGGCGTTCTCGGCAAGCACATCTTAGCCCAGCATGCAGGAAATGCTCTGGGGGGGGGCCTGAGCTTGCTACTGAGTGAGTGTGTCACAGGAGAGCCAGACACATGGGCAGAAGGGCAGGGTGGACGCTTAGGAGAGGGTGCTAAGGGACCAGGAGGCTGGAGCGGTGGTTTTCAACCTGTCCCTCGAATCCTCTTGGGGGTCAAACAACCCTTTCTCAGGGGCGGCCCAAGACTACTAGAAAACAGAAGATATTTATATTACGACTCATAACTAGCAAAATTACAGTTATGATGTAGCAGTGAAAATAATTTTATGGTTGAGGGAGGGGTCACCACAACATGAGGAACCGTGTTAAAGGGTAGCAGCATTAGGAGGGTTGAGAACCACTGCTCTAAGCAGAAACTGACTTCACTTGACTTAGTTTCTCAAGTCTGGGGCAGATGCAAAGGCTCTGCAGCTCAGGAGCTTGCTGCCATGGTGACAGCCCAAGCTTGATGCCTGGGACACAGAAGGTGGGAAGAGAGGACACACACCTGCAGTTGTCCTTTGCCTTCCATGCTTGTGCAGGCACATGCACGTGCACATCATTTTTTTGATGTTGTTATTCAACTCTTTATTCTTCTTTTTTTTTTTTTTTTTGGTTTTTCGAGACAGGGTTTCTCTGTATAGCCCTGGAACTCACTCTGTAGACCAGGCTGGCCTCAAACTCAGAAATCCGCCTGCCTCTGCCTCCCGAGTGCTGGGATTAAAGGCGTGCACCACCACTGCCCGGCTTCAACTCTTTATTCTTGAAAGTAGTGTGCATGACTATTGGTGGATGGCAGGTACTGTACACTAACAGAAGCATTTGCTAATAGAATGGGGTGGGAACAGGACCCTCTGTTGTGTAACTCTAGCTATCATGGAACTTGCTATGTAGACGACCTCTGCCTCTGCCTGCTGAGTGCTCCAACTAAAGGTGTGTGTGCTTCACCATGCCATGCCTGGCTAATAGGATTTTTAAAAAAAAATGCCTAACAGCTGGGTGTGGGAGCTCACATCTCTAATCCCAGCACTTGGATCTCTGGGAGTCTGAGGGCAGCCTGGTCTATCTACCAAGTTCCAGGACAATGAGAGCCACACAGAGAAACCCTGTCTCAGAAAACCAAATGCTAACTATTCTGGGCTGGGGCGTAGCTCAGTTACAGAGCACCTTTCTCACACAGGCAAGGTCCAAGGTTGGTTCACCTGTCGTACCAATACAGGAATAAACAAGCAGACAAGATCAGATACCCCTAGCAAGAATATAATGGTGCCAATAACTTAGGAAATGCAAGACACAACAGGAGATCCAGAAATAAATACACGTAACTTTAAATAAATATGAAAGTTTAAATAAACATGAAAACTATGCAGCCTGGGGCCATAGCTGTGTGACAGAGCACTTACACAGAGGCCTGGTCCAAGGTCCAGCACAGGACAGAATACCTCACTGTCCAACCAGACTTTAACCACAGTAAACAAGTCACTAGGAACAGCTGTGTACTTGCTTCCGAGACAGTACCATGGGTCACGTCACATACTGCTCTACTGTGCATGCCTATCTCGTGTAATACGTGCACATGGCAGCCATGACTCCTGGTGGTGTGGCTTCTTTTGCTGTTTGTACTGTTTTCAGTAGGGATGGAACCCAGAGGCTCACGCGCTCGGGAAGGAGGCCCTCAGGCTGAGCTGAGCTGCAGCCTATCCCAGTTCTCAGCCTATCTCAGTGGCCTATCCCAGTGCTCAGCCTATCTCAGTGGCTCAGGCTACTCCCTGCCTCAGCCTCACCAACAGTTGTAGTGACAAGGGCACTGCGATGCCTGGATGCTTTGAAAAGAAATCATCTGCTTGCACAGCACCGGACTATCATTCTTTAATACCCATGCTATCTATCTCCCCAGACCAGTGAATTCCCATTTAACATCCTAGTTTTGGTAAATGACACAGAGAAAACCCTAACATTCCAACAGCCCTTCCCAGTTTTACTGGTTATAAGAAGGCTGTGTTTGCCTGCAATGGCGCAGGTAATTGAGAGTGAGAGTATTCTAGAGGAAAACAACAACAAAAAGACTTTTCGGACAATAAGCCAAACCCAGACTCAAACCCAGATACAAAGAGTCTCTAGCTCTAGTTACAAAATGGAACACATTCATAGTGAATGACCCTGCCCTTCCCTTCTTGTTACAGAAGAAACTCATCTAACTCACTTGTCAGGGTGAAGCCACTCAGGAGGCAGCCCACCACACACACACACATACACACACACACACACACACACACACACACACACACACACACTTTGCAAGGATTCATGGGAATTAGGTTCCAGGAAGTGGGGACTGTGTAACTCACACTTCCTCCCCAGCAGAGTGGGGCTGTCCTAGGACAACCAGGCCTCTTGGTGGTATTACCAGTATCCAGGCAACAGTTTCCCCACAAACTGTACCTAAGCATCACTGATGAGAGATGCCAGGAGCCTCCAGAACAAGCTTGATGTACTTCTGAATTCTCTGCCTCTGTTCAGTGCCAACAGAAGATGATTTACAATGACTACATGCATATAGGCTGAATAAATCAATCAATCCAGACTCAACTGAATAAATAAATAGATACCTCAGAACAGAAGGAAGACACATCAACCAGGAGAAACACTGGCACTGCAAACTATAAACTAGGTTAGAACACAAGGAAAAAAAACACAAACAGAAAGGAAACAAAGACCCAGTTGGAAAATGGCCGGAGATCTGAGGAGGAATTCCCTGAAGGAAGGACTCAGAGATCCTTTAGCACAGGAAAAGGCTCCACAGGTAGCAGGAAGGAATTAAAATCAGACTCCACCTCACACCAGGAGTGCCAGGCAGGAACAAAGTGACCATCAGTGTCAAGTGTCTCACGGAAGCCTCTAATTTCAAATCTGAAGACCCTACCGGGGTCACACAGAACTGTACCAAACTGTGACAAACAGCCCCCACCCCTCAGTCCAACACTGGACGCACACGCCTCCACAGATGTGTCCAAAAACATTCAGAGCAGAGAAAATAAAATAAAAAACCTGCCAATTGAGTCTGGCATCTCACACCAGTACAACGTCACTGTGCAGGAAACAGAAGTGAATGGTGGTGCGTGCGCATGTACACACACAAACACACACACACACACACACACACACACACACACACACGCACGTATGCAGCACGCACATGCACTCGAGAACTGCCAGGCACTATTTGGAGCTGTGTTAAGAGAGTCCTATGCAGAAACATCCCAGTAAAAAGCCCTGGACAGGTGAGCCGACAGTGGGGGCACAAGACACAGTAGTTGCCAGGTCAAAGCCATGGAGGACAATGGAGACAGGCGTCTCTCTGAAGAAGTGACAGTGGTCGAGAACGGATTCTGGTAGCAGGTACACAGCTCTGTGCACTCTGTAGATTTCCTTTGAGGCGGAGTCACACTTAGTGCAGGCTCTCCTCCACCTGGTGGTCCTCTTGTCTCCAGCTCCCTCATGCAGATTACAGGACCACGAAGCACAGCTAGCGCTATATACTTCACGTGGACAAACTGCATGGGGTGTATCACTTCTAGCTCAATAAAGCTCTTCAAAGATTCAGGCCAACACACTCTCTACAGACCCGGTTCCCTGTGTCCAGAATGTGGGGCCCTGGGTCCTCACAATCAAGCCTTCAGCTGTTCAGACATTGCCCACCTAATCTTGGAAAAGACTCCCAAAGAGTAAGGAGCAGCTCCCAAAGGGAAAGTGCCCAGCTCCCCGCCACGGGCCTCCTTCATTCCCCATGGTAGAAAGAGGACTTACAACTGTTCCTCTAAAGGCCAGGGGACCAGCTTGACCACGCAGTGTCCTTGAGACCAGGCGAACCAGGAACCGTCTGGGGAGAAGGCCACGCTCCAGGTCTCGCAGCTTGACTTCCAGTCGAACTGGTGGGGGCGCCCAGGCTTGAGTTCAGCCAGCAGCAGCGGCTCCTCTGGGGAAGGAGAGGTCATACTTTAGAACACATGCGCCCAGCCTGACCGCCAGACTGGGGAAGCTGCTGTCTGCCCAAGACTGAGGGAGAGAGGAGGGCAGTAACAGTAGCCACAGGCTACATTCCATGGTAGTTACTCAGCGGCAACCCTCCCACTGTGTGACTCAGAGCTACCTTGCTGCGGTGAGGACTTGGTGAATGAAGTCTCTCCAGCAGGAAGAAAGTGAGAGGCAACTGTGTCCCCAATGAATGCTCTTAAGGAACCTGGTGCCTTCAGTTCGAGGGTTCCTTCTCACGCCCAGATCCCTCATTACTTCCTTCTAGAACAGACTTACTGACTCCACTTCCTTCTTCCCACAGTCCCCTTAGCCCTGGTTTAACCTGATGTAAGTGACTACTAAGTCATTCTTGTATCCCCAGGGACCCTGCCAAAGCTGAAAACACAGCCAATATATCCCAAGGCTCCCAGCTGCCTGAGCCCGGTCTGCAGCCACACCCCAGCACTAAGGCCTGTAGCAAAGCCACTTCCTAGGTCATTGCCCTGCGAAGCCCAAGCCCCTTCTCAATCACTTCCAGTTCGTTTTCTAAGAATCGCACTTATGTCTAGTGACAGGCAGCACCCCAACTTCCTACTATCAAAAGGAAAGAAGCCCAAACCTATCGTAGGCCGACACTTCAGCATTTTCCGCACCACCAAGATGACTGCACCTCCCTCTCTGAGAGCTCCGTCTATCTCCTAGGAGTAGGCAGTGTTTGTTCAACCCAACCACAGGTCCTCTAAACACCATGGCTGACTTCTAAGTCAGAGCCTGAAGAACGAGGGGTCTTAACCTTTTGTGCATATCCCACTCCAAATAGTTCTAGGATTTAACACTCTCTGCGAAAATAATGTGGTTTTTAAGTTATGTGTATGAGGTTTTGCCAGCACGTACATTGGTACCATATGCATAGAGTGTCCATAAAGTCAAGAAAAGGGAGTTAGATCCTCTGGAACTTAAGCCACCATACGGGTGCTGGGAATTGAACCCAAGTCCTCTAAGAGGACGTATATAATGCTCTTAACTGAGTTACCTCTCCAAGACTCCTCAGAAAATAATTTAAACAAGCTACATTTCAAAGCCGTTTTTATGTAAATTCTTACATTTGGGCCTCAAAGAAATCAGCATATGCCTTAGGACAATAAACTTTTCCTAGTTGGAGGAACAGCATCCTTTCTAGGTGCAGGAAACGTGTGGTTTCCCACCCCCCCAGGACAAGGCACCAAGATGCATGTCTTATGTATCAAAGCAGACATGGCCTCCAGGTTCTCCCAAGATCCCTCAGCACCCTGTCCCCAACCTTGAACTTGATAGCCCAGGAGCCTGACTGCCCTTCCCTATATAATGCAGACACTTTGAGGTGTCTCCATCTCTTTCTCTCTTCTCCCTCACCCTCAATCCTTGGGGCCAGTGAACTCGCCCACTGGAGGGCAGCTTCCCAATAAACCTGCCTTTAATAGAATCTAACCTGGCTTGGACTGGCTCATTTCACTGGCCGGAAAATAACCTGTCACATAATCCATGCAATCCAAGGTTAGCATGAATGATCCTGGTGAAACAGAAGGTAATGACTCCCACATGAAGCACGAGTTTTCTACTACGTATATAATAGGAAAATGCCATGTGTCTCTTTAAGGATTTACATGATTGTGTATGGGTGGCATAAGCAAATGCGACCGGGCATGTGTAGGAAGAGGGCTGAGGACAGTTGTCAGGAGCCAGTTTTCTCCTTCTACCACGAGCTTGAAGGACTAAACCGATTTTTGTGGCAAGTGCTCTGAAAACCCACTGAGCGATCTCACTGAATTTCATAAGACATGTTGGTAGAAATTAAGATTTCAAATAGTATCTTAGTGCATCACATCTTGGCTTCATAAAGAAAAATGGAGATATAGGTTTTAATACATTAAGCCTAAACTGCTATATGTGTATATGTGTGTGTATATGTGTGTGTGTGTGTGTGTGTGTGTGTGTGTGTGTGTGTGTGTGTATTTATAGACTCACATGGCTCCTGCCAGAGATGTGCAAACACCTGTCTGCATGAGCATTGCTTTGTGGATATGAACATGTTCTGGCCTTGTGTCAACATGATAAGGCTGGGAAAACTGCGTCCCTCCCGGTACACTTGCACCTGACTCACTACCTCACACACACATCGCCCTCTCCTCTGATACGATGGCAGGGCACGGATGACACTCTACGAAAAATTAAAGGCCCTTGCTTCTTTCACTGCCCAGACCAAATCCACTGTCAAGTCACATCAAGCCTGTCTCGGAAAGCCTCAGTAAACCTTCCTTTCCAGCCCCATGGCCACTGCTTGAATCTCTCCAGCGGCACCTTCTCACTGCTCTCTGGGGTCGCCTCTGGCTCCTGCTCATCCGTTCTTACTTCTTAGCTTGCAGTCTCTCTTTCCCAGATCCTATCCTCAGCTCCTGCAGGATCAGGCCCCTCTGACTAAGCTCAGTTAGTTCCAACCTCAGGACTTTGCACCAGCTCTCCAAGGCTGCACCTTATCTTGTGTCTGCCTCAAAGGACTACTCCCTCCAGGCTGTAACCCAGGGCCTTCACAACTCCTCATTAATTCCTTTCTAGAACTCCTGACTACTGAGGTCATTACCACTCCCCCCCCGCCCCCCCCCGCTCCCCCCCCCCCCAGGCACTAGGAGGTCTGCTCACAGCAGCAAATCTGGTCTGTTTGTTCCCAAAGCAAGTGGTCAGGCTACCAAGAGATACTCGTGACAGGCATGCAATACCTCTTAAATACACAGGAAGTGGAGCCCATTGGACTACCAAGATGCATGTGGCATCCACTGTTCATGAGGAATTCTCAAACCCTAGCCCTGCCTAGAATTCACACTCTATTTCTGGGGTTTGGGGGTTTCATCGTTTGCTATTTCAGGTCAGGAATCTAGATTCTAAAAGAAGACACCAGTCTCGTCTCCTGGAGTCTGGGCCCAAACTAAACTTGGCTACTAAAAAACACTTCCAAACAAACCAAGCAGAACTGGGAGGATCCAGCTTCATCTGAGCCGGTACCTGCATGGCCCACTGTGGCTGGGTCAGGGCTTTGTTAAATTAATACCCACCGCATACTTTCTGGACACCACGTGACGTAAGGATATGTGGGAAAGCCAATATACAGGGAGAGGAGGGCTCAGTTAAGCTAATGAGCGTACGCACCCCTTCACATTCTCCGCATTTTTCTCAGCGAGAACTCTTAAAAACCCGTCAGCAGTTTCTAAGTACATAAACGGTTATTAACTGTCGTCACTGTCCTAGCTAAATGAGGTTCTGTAACCTTTGACCAACATTTCCCTAACCCTTCCAGGTTTCCCAACTGAACAAGGGATATGTACAATAGGCAGAACGGGAAGAGAATTATCAACGAGGAAAGCCCCTTTAACAGAGGTGGAAGCAGGAACATGGCTGGCAGCACGCTTGGTAATCCTTCCTCCTGCCAGGGGAGCTTTGCATAGCTAGGCTGGGCCGTCAGCTTGGAGAGATTGGTTTGGATGGTTGGTTGGTTTTGGTGGCTGGAGAGACAGCCCAGCCGTGGGTGCTGGGAACCAAACTCTTATATTTTTGGCTGTGAGCCTAGCCTTTAATGGCTGAGCTCTGGTCTCTCCAGCCCAGCTTGGAGAGTTTTGATTGGCTGCTCTATCATAATAATCAGGGCTAAGTATCCATGTCACCTTCTTGGTGACATTCCTAACCCAGCAGGGTGACTAAGTCACTGTCCTTTAGCTTTAGTCATTTAGCTTTCTTTACACTAGGGGACTCTGGGTTACGTTTGTGGTTAGCATGCATCTGGGGTCTATTTCCTCCTCAAACCACCTTGCCTGTCTGTCACTAGTCACCAGCCACAAGCAGTTACTGAGCCCCTGAACTGTGGCAAGTCTATTAAAGACTATTAATACGGGCTGGAGAGATGGCTCAGTGGTTAAGAGCACTGGCTGCTCTTCCAGAGGCCCTGAGTTCAATTCCCAGCACCCACATGGTGGCTCACAACCATCTCTAATGGGATTGGATGACCTCTCTGGTGTGTCTGAAGACAGCTAGAGTGTTCTCACATACATGAAATAAACAAATAAATCCTTAAGAATATAATACATGGCCGGGCGTGTTGGCACATGCCTTTAATCCCAGCACTCAGGAGGCAGAGACAGGCAGATTTCTAAGTTCGAGGCCAGCCTGGTCTACAAAGCGAGTTCCAGGACAGCCAGGGCTACACAGAGAAACCCTGTCTCTAAAAAAACCAAATATATATATATATATATATATATATATATATATATATGTAATACATGGAACTGGAGAGATGGCTCAGCAGTTAAAAAAAAAAAACTAGTTACTCTAGCAGAGGAACCTGCACTGGATTTCCAGTACCCAAATGGTAGCTCACAGTAGTCTGTAACTCCTGTTTCAAGGGATCTGATGCCTTCTTCTGGCCTCTGCAGGCACTAGGTACATGCATGATGTGGACATACATGCAGGCAAAACACTCACACATATAAAATATAAAAAAGTAAATTAAGAATAGTTTTTAAAATTATAAAGCACATACCACACTGTAAAGCCTTAGCGGTAGCGATGGCTCAGCTGTTACAGCATAGGAGGCCCGCTTTGCTGTTCTATCCCCAGAACCACCTGTAACTTGGAACAAAAGCTCCGACGCCCTCTTCTGGGCCCCTCAGGCACTGCACGCAGCACGTGGTGCAGACAAACTGGCAGTTAAAACGCCCACACAGAAAAATTCTTCTGTCTCCAAAACATTCCTATCATTTTTGTTTCATCGCATAAATCAAATTTGAAATATTTTAGATATGTTATCCTTTTTAATTTCAACTGCTTCCTTTTTTTAATGTGTCTATGTTTAAATTACATATTGCTATTATATTACTCTGGGCCAGCAAGGACCCAGAAGGTGCCCGGCAGATACCAGATAATAAATATTTGTTGAATAAATAAATTAATTATAACCACCGTTCTACTGTTTTCTATTGTAATCCTTTTACAATAGACATTATTCAGTTTGAAAAGAGAGTAAAACTCTGGCCTAGTGTCTGGCCTTTTTTAACAGTAGCTTGTAGCTCCCAACAGCTCTGCCCGCACCCCTACCACACAGACGTCAATCGCTAGGGAAAAACTCTGCCCTGGAACAGATTCCGGTTTTTTAAAAAGGGGGTGGGGGGAGTCTGGTCACAGATTGCTTTGAGATACAACTTTGCTGCGGCATCAATGGAAACGAGAACGGAAGCTATAAAAAGAGTCACAGAAGAAAACAGTAGGGACCATTTAAATAGAATTCTATGGGGAAGATACTGAAAGGTTTTAATCTAGATGAAAACCCGAGAGAGGAGCTGCCGCGACACCTTTCCCTGAAAGCCTGGCTCCTGCAAACAAAGAAATGTCATTTCCTAAATGCAAAGGGGACACCACCCCAGGGAACACCTGCCTTTCCAACAACCCACCCGGCCCTGCCAGCCCTCTGGTGCACCCGAGTCCTCCAGACCTGGGTGAAGCTTCAACTTCACCGGAAAAAGTCTGAGCCCTAGGCCTTGACTCTTAAAATCTCCCTAAGGAATCTGCCTTTAAGCTGCGGGATTTGGGGACCCTGGAGTGTGGCGACAGCCCCCTCCCCCAGGCCCTCAACCCACGCTACTATTCCGTGATCAGGACGCAGGGACAAGAGCCCTCCAGGGAGAAGCCCCGAGAGGCTGCAGGTCTAGCCATCCCTAGCATCTCTGCGCTATTCCAGGCGGCCAGCAAGTTCATCCCGTGCTCTCACTTTGAGCTTTCGCGGTGACAGCTGTAGACCTCACCCACTAGGGTGTCGGGTCCTACGTGTCACCCCGGGGCAGCGTCCCGGGCCCCACCCCGTTCCCAGGCACCCACCCAGCGGCCGCCGCTACTACCGAGCCGCGATGGGCGCTGAGGCCAGAAGCCCGGCCATGGCGCAGGCGACCCGGGGGCTCTGGCGCCATCCCAGTCCAGTGGGCTCGCTCGGGGACGGGGATCGGTCCCCGCGGTGGCAAGAGGCCGGCGGGCGCCGCTGACAGCGAAAGTGAAACAAAGCTGCCCTCCCCACCTCGGTCGCCGCCCCGCCGCGGCCGCACTCACCTCCGGCCTCCATGAGGACGCGCGGCCCGCCCCAGGCGGCGGCCGCCTCAGCCCCCAGGGCCGCGGGCCTTCATTCCGCGCCCGCCCCGCCGCGGCCGCACCCGCCGCCGCCACCACCGCCGCCAATGCCGCCGCCGCTGCCGCCCGCAGAGGCCATCAGCTGCTTCCCGTCACATGGCGGCCGGCGGGGGCGGGGCCGGGGCCGGGGCGGAGAGCGCGCAGGGGAAACGCAGGGGATGCGGGGGCGAAGGCGGAGTGGGCGGCCGGCGCGGGACGCCAAGCTGCGGGTTGGGGGGGGGGGACGCCGAGCTGTGGGGAACACCGGGCCGAGGGGACCGGAGGCGGGGGGGGGGGGAAGGCGGGGCGGAGGGGGGGGGGGGCCGGGGGGGGGGGGGGGAACGCCGGACTGAAGGGACGCAGAGCCCGGAGGAAGCGAGGCTAAGGGGACCCGAGGTGGGGGGAACACTGGGCAGAGCAGACAGGGAAGGGGGCAGGGGAGCCCCGGGCAGGATGGGGTTGGGGGTCTCCGAGAACATCAAAAGTAGAAGCCTGAGCCGGGCGTGGTGGCGCACGCCTTTAATCTCAGCACTCGGGAGGCAGAGGCAGGCGAATTTCTGAGTTCGAGGTCAGCCTGGTCTACAGAGTGAGTGCCAGGACAGAGAAACCCTGTCTCAAAAAAAAAAAAAAAAAGTAGAAGCCTAAAATTGGAGCGAGTAGAGATGGGGGTGGGGGCGGGCAAGGGCTGGGAATGTCGTGGAGAAACCTAAGGGGCCGCTCGCTCGCTCGCTCGAGGCTCAGGGAAGCTGCCTGGGTCATGATGCTGCTGGCTTGGGGGCTGGGAACTGGGGATCGCTGGGGAGCTGGAATGCTGGCTTTGACAACGGCCCCAGCGGGAGGGATGCTGGGGAAGCCAAGGGGAGGAACGAAGGGGAGGGGAGGTCAAGGTTAACCCACACACACCCTGAGATTTCACTCTGCGTGTCCTCGGATGCTGGTGCCTGGAGAGTCCTGGTCCTGTTTGTGTTTGGTGGATTTAACTTGGAGCCAGGGTAGGAGAAAAGGGGTTTTAGGTAGTTGCTTTAGTTCCTGTAGTTGTTCCTGGCTTTGGAGTTTCTCATGGGCTCAGTAATCCCCTGGTAGTGTCCTGTCACCACCACCCCACCCACCACCCACACTCAAGGTCGCTCCAGTCCCTTTTCCTGTTCCCAGCCTGAACTTTTTTTTTCTCCAAGTTCAATGTCCCCATTTCCTTCCCTTTTGAGTCATGGATCTCTTTGTAATGTGGAGCCAGGCAAGGAAAAGTGATGGGTTTAAGTCATTGCTCTCCAATCTTTTTTGAGCCCGAACTGAAGGAACCTTGCTTCTACATTCTTGCTTTATATGCGTCTCTCTTCCACTTAGCGTTTAGTCCAGGCACACTCTTCTATGACCCAGTTCTCCTCAGGTAGAAGATACCCGCGGTTTACCAGTTGTCTGTTTTGACACACACACTCATGTTTTCTACTTGCCTGTCCCCTTTCGTTTTCCACTTTTACTTAACAGCCTCCGTACACACTCGATATCTAAAGGCATTTTTAAAAAAATGGCTTGTTCCTCAGCCCCGGGCTTCCTGTTTTATTTCTGATGTCCTTCCTGATCGCCTTGGATCCCAATTCTGTTCTCCAGACTTAACTTTCCACTACTTTCCAGTTCTTTTTTTTTTTTTTAAGATTTATTTTATTTATTATACGTAAGTACACTGTAGCTGTCTTCAGACACTCCAGAAGAGGGAGCCAGATCGGATGGTTGTGAGCCACCATGTGGTTGCTGGGATTTGAACTTATCATCTTCGGAAGAGCAGTCGGGTGCTCTTACCAGCTGAGCCATCTCACCAGCCCTCCAGTTCTTTTTTAACATGTCATGTTTCCCCCATCTCTGCCATTTTCTCATCAGTGTTCTTTGTGAATATATTGTGGAGGCCAACAGTGTTGTCCCTAGTGTGTCACCACTAGGGGTGTTTGTGTACATGTGTGTGTGTGTGCATATGTGTGTATACATGTGTGTGTCTGGGTGGTTTTGCCTGCACATACTTTCCGGGTCTCCAAAGAAAACAGAAGAGGAGCGGGGCCTGGTTGTGCACACCTTTAATCCCAAGCACTCTGGAGGCAGAGGCAGGTGGATTTCTGAGTTCAAGGCCAGCCTGGTCTACAGAGTGAGTACCAGGATAGCCAGGGCTACACAGAGAAACCCTGTCTCAAAAAAAAAAAGAGAGAGAAAGAAAAGAAAAGGAAAGGAAAGGAAAGGAAAGGAAAGGAAAGGAAAGGAAAGGAAAGAGCCAGGCGTGGTGGCACATACCTTTAATCCCAGCACAAAAAAAAAAAAAAAAAAAGAAATTGAGCCCAGGTCCTCTGCAGAGCAGCCAGTGCCATCACTGAGCCATCCATCCCTCTAGTCCCTCCTTCCTGTGCTTCATTTCCCAAATGCCATTTCCTGCTGTCTTTAGGGTCTCATTTTTAATGGTTTGGTTTGTTTCTATTTTAAGGCGCTGGAGACTGAACCCACACGTTGTTAATAAACACTCTATTGGTGAGCTACACCCTTTACTGTACTTAGGCATTCAGTGTGCACAAGTCAAGTGGTAACGGGGACAAAAGAAAACCACCTTTACAGCTCTTTTCTTCCAAATGGCTTTTTAAATGCCTGTTTATGTATCTGTGCGTGTGTGTGTGTGTGTGTGTGTGTGTGTGTGTGTGTGTGTGTGTGTGCAGCTAGTTGAGGGATCCCGTGGCATGCATGTGGACACCAGGGTACAACTTGAGGGAATGCGTTCTCACCTACTATGTGGGTCCCAGAGATTGAATTTAGGCTTGGAAGCAAATAACCTTTACAGGTTGAGTCACCTGGCTAGCTAGCTAGCTAGCGCTGATTGTTTCTTTAGACAAGGACTCTTTCTATAGCCTAGGCTGTACTCAGTCAAGCCCACACAGTCCTGCCTCAGCTTCCCAAGTGCAGGGATTACAGGCATGAGTCTGAACCCCCATTCTTTACACCCACTGCAGAGACATAAATCAAGATCATTGAAATGTATGTTTAAAAAAAAAGTAACTTTATTCCAAAGTCTTAAAAATGTATAACCTTAGAACTAATTTCTCCCAATTTTTTTCCTACGAAATGGTAAGGTCAACCACATTGACCTATCTGCAGTTTTTCTTTGCAGTAGCTGGTAGCCAGTCCTGTGGTGAGAAGTTTGATTGGCACTTACTGTACAAAAGCTGTACCCAGTGAGGAGGACGCCTTCTATAGCTTATATGCTTCCTTCTACGACTGTGAGAGAAGGAGCCAATGCCAAAGCCACAGGAGGGCAGAGCCTGTCTCCCACGACTCCTGGGTTTTGAGGGAAATCAACTTGATTAAAACAACCATGAAGTGGTTTTCTTCCCAGTTCCAACAAGTGGATCTCATCAGTTAACTAATACATGCAGATAAGAATTATTTTTTTAAAGACCAATGCACAAATTGTACTTTGGCATTTAACACATACACCTTGAGATCTGGGTATGGACGACATCAAGGGAAAGAAGGGATGAGGGCTCCAGTTTTTCACAAAGCCTTACAACAAAGCCCTCTGGTGCCTGGGATCCAAACTAAACTGCCACTATAAATGTGCCACACAGGCTGATAAAATCGACAGTGATAACTGGTCGGGGCTTGAGAACAGCGTTTGGCACCAAGCCCTTGAAACTCCCATTTGCTAGTGGAAAAACCCTCAAATATTTCCTACCGCCAGGTGTGCACACAAGAGGAAGCTATGGGAAGCACAGAGTGATCTCACCAAACATTCACCAAGTTCCCAGCTAGCCGCTTCCCCTCTAACTTCTCTTTTTAAGTTGCCTCTGAGTCGCAGACAAACTCAGGAACTCTTGTCATCAGGCCTCAAAGGAAAGGCTAGCTCACAGGACTGAAGGCAACCTGAGTATCCCACGGTGAGATGACAGAGTGCCAGAGGCACCACTAAGAAGAGAACACAACCATCCCCCAGGGGCTCCCCATTCACAGCCAGGTGGACTCCTCCACACCCTGACCTCAGGATGGGCCACACGGGGAGTGGTTTCTTCACTTTAGTCCCTGCATTCAGAGAGAACAGACAGCCTCTCCCACATCATGCAGGTACTTCTGTTGACCAGCTCCTCAGGAAATCTCCGGCCCCAGTATTAGGAAGTCCTTAAAGCCTTAGATCTTGTCCTGTTTGAGCAGGATGTGCCCAAGAGATATACCCAAGTACAGAGTGCAAATTTCAAGTCAGATTTTTATGATTAGCACAGACATATTGCACCCTTAGAAGATCCCTGACTTCAGAATGTTTAGATGAAATTTTAAAAAACAAAATAAAATAAAAATCCCCAGAACCTGGCTGTCCCAAGCTAAAGCCATCACCACTGTTTTCTTTTGAAACTTACTGGCCCAGTAAGTAGGATGGACACACATACTCCCATTTCCAGGACACAGACACTAAGTCCAAGTGGACCGTCTGTCCAGTTTGTTATCAGGTGATGCTGTTGGGAAATGTTCCTCTTGCTTAGCACAGGAGACATGAGGAAAGAGAAACCTTAGGGTCATCGCTTAGGCTTTTATAACCATATGCAGCTCTGTCTGTACACCGTGAAGGCTGTAAGGAAAGGTGCAATTCTCTCTAGGGGAAAAAGCATAGTTGGGGTGGGCAGAGCTGAGAGTCTATAATAAAAGCCCCTGCAGTAGCTCTGTGGAACCCCTCCCTAGGCACTCCTACACCCCGAACTATCTCCTCCATCTCTCAGGAGCTTGGAAAGTAGGTACTGTTTCAGGGGTGTTTTAGATTGGAAAACAGTCGCAAAACAATAAAAGAATTCAAGCCTCAGGCCCAAATCCAACTGCCTTCTGGTAGCTGACCCCTCCCCTCTGCCAGGAAGTTTCCTCACCTCCTTATTCGTGTTGGGTAAGCTGTCTACAAACCTTGACTAATGGCACAGTGCACAGGTACCAAGTGCCCCACCCCACCCCAGCCCCCAATCAGTTTCTGTCACAGTACATCACCTGGGTAGAGAGCCAGGTGTCACAGCCAAGTGGCCCCCCAGACACCACTACGGCCACTGCAGCTTTGCCCCACACCGGCTGCTCCTTCTCAGTGTCACACCAAATGAAGTCAGTGGGAGATGACAGACGGAGGGAGAGATGCAGTATCTGTGCTGCGGAGACCCCAGCAGTCCCTACCTAACACAAGCTCCCAGGGCAGCACGCTGAGACGGCGGCGGCTGAAACTTGCAAGACAGCACCGACAGTGAATCATCCTCTTCGTCAAACTGGCTTATCATCCTCTTGAACGATGTCACTCTGCTGCCCATCACTGTCATCTGTCAGGGGGGGGGGTGGGGGGGGTGCAAGAGATGGAACTGAGCGATCTCACCAGCGGGGGAAGTGTTAACCTGTCTCCTGTCATCTTGGTGACTTGTGAGCCCCAAGAATTGGAGTTCATAAAGGAGGTAGGGCAGGGAGTACAACAATCTCCTTTTTGTTTTGAGACAGGGTCTCATGTAGCCCAGGCTGGCCCCAAACTCACTATGTAGCCGAGGATAACTCAACTTCTGATCCTCCTGTTTCCACTTCCCAAGGAAGCAAGGAGGCTGCCTCAGCATTCACAGATGATACAGGACTTTCTTTTCCTAATTCAACAATCCCCGAGCAGGGCATGGTGGTGCACGCCTTTAATCCCAGCACTCGGGAGGCAGAGGCAGGCGGATTTCTGAGTTCGAGGCCAGCCTGGTCTACAAAGTGAGTTCCAGGACAGCCAGGGCTATACAGAGAAACCCTGTCTGGAAAAAACAATAAATAAATAAATAAATAAATAAATAACCAACCAAACAAACAAACAAACAATTCCCGTACTGCGTCTTCCTCCATAGACTTTGTTGGATGACTTCTCTGTGCTGGTAGTTTATGCGTGTTGATTATCTTACCCAAATGCCTGGGTGATATGGACTTTAGACTATGGGTAATTTGCATCTACAGAATGATAGTCCATGGGGGTGGGACCCAAATCTAAACAAACATGAGCTCTATGTTTATTTCAGAGTTTCCTTAAGCGGGTCTCTCTTGTAGGTGATTGTATAAAATATTTCATTTTATTGTTTCCTTATGTAGTGGGGGTAAGTGGAAATCAGAGAACAACTTTGGGAAGCAAATTCACTCTTTCCGCCAGGGACTGAACTCAGGTCACCAGGCTTGGCAGCAAGAACCTTCATCTATTTAGCCACCTTGCCAGCTCCATTTATACAACATTTTAAATAATCTCATGCATGAAGCAAAGTTCAAGTGCGTTGCAGCATCGGTCTTATGGCATACGCTGACACTTAAATGTTTTATGTTTTGTTTATTTCAGAATGGAGCACTCAACTTAGCAATGGAGTCTTGGGTTCTAGACTAAACTTGAGCCAGCTAAGTTGCCTAGGCTTTAAGAAACTGCCCCTATTTATTAGAGACACCCTCCAGGAAATTCTAAACAGATTTGAGGGTCTGGAAGGGAGACAAGCTTACCCTGGAACTCCTGGAGTCCATTCCCCATGCGGTCTAAGTTGCCGTTGACCAGAGCAGTCACCCTGTGGACGTGTCCGTGCTTGCTTATCCCTTTCGGCAACTCCTCTGTCTCATTTGTCTCCTGTTCCACCTCTTCAGCAACATCTTCCTTCTCCTCCTCCTCATCTTCTTCTTCTTCCTCCTCCTCTTCCGAATCCACCAAAACCATGACATCACCCATGTCCTGTCCCCTAATTTCCAAAGGAGAAAAAAAAAATAATCAGGAAGTCATCTTGTCTATCTCAACTTGAGCCCCACTGGATAGACTACACGGGGCTCCTTGTAATCCTCTTACAACCGTGGGGAATCAATCCTTCACGCACTTGGCACAGCTTAGTCATGACAGTAAGGTTGTAACTTCAGGATGAGACTTAGGCACCAATGGTGAGAGATGGCGGCCGTTGTCTTTTGTGGATATCTGTTCATACACTGTACCAGACATCTAGCACAGTATTTCTCAATGTGGAATGTACATAGATGCTGCATTCTGGTCTGGAGGTGAAGCGCAGTGGCTAGAGTGTTTGCCTAGTACATATGTATGCATGGTACAGTGTGCCTGCAATTCCAGCACTCGAGAGGTGGATGCAGGAAGATGAGAGGTTGGAAGTCATCTTTAGCTACCATAGTGAGTTGAGGCTAACCCAGAATACCTAAGAACCGGTCTCAAAAAACACACTAACCAATCCCAGAAAAAAATAAAATGAAAATCAAGTTCTTCCTTCAAATAAATGGTCTTATTTCTGCCTCACTCCTACAGATTCTCCTGATCCTCAGGTAAGATCTTCTCTCCCTCAAGCTGCAGGAGGCTCCCTGTGTCCAGCATCCTGGGCCAGCCACAGGCTCAGGGAGGGAACGATGTGTTTACAGCTTAGCACCACATTCATAGTTCACCCTCCTCTGTGAAACCAAGAGAGGGATGAAGGCTCAGAGGACTGGGAGTACCCGATAGGCTATTTCTCCACTGCCCGTGAAATGAGCCAATTCAAGCCACATTAGACTAAATTAAAGGCAGGGTTATTTGGGAAGCTGCTCTCCAGGGTACAGTTCACTGGCCCCAAGGATTGAGGCCAGGGCAGTCGCCATTGGGGGATGGAAGGGAGAGAAAGAAAGGGAGGGCACACAGAGAGAGAAGAGAAGGAGAAGAAGAGAGAGAGGACCAAAATATCTGGATTATTTAGAGAGAGCCTCCAAGAAAAGGTGGTAGCCCAGTCCTTAGGCTGGGAAGTTCAGGGATGGGGGCAGGGACTGAGGATGCTGGGAGAAGCTAGAGGCCAGGTCTGCTTTGGTATATAAAGGAGTCACGTCAGTGCCATGTCCTTGGGCTGGAAACTAACCCATAGCCTGTACAAAGGACTTGGGATTAGCAGCTGGGGCTAGGACCCCAGTCCACAGCCACTTCCCACAAGGCTTCCTCGGTGTCCCCTGTGCTTAGTAAGCCGGGAATGACAAATCTGCCTGGACAATGGCCCTTCACCAAGAGTGGCAAAGGGAATGGCTTCTCAGCAAAGAAGGTTCTAGAACAGTAAGATCCCACTGTGAAGAATGCAAGAATAAGGAACTAACTGTTAATTCATCAAGAAGAATTCTCTCTACTGCCCAGGATCACCTTGGGGAAATAAAATATACAAATTCCACTTGTTTACTTTTCCCTTGCTGAATTTTCCTGTGTGAGGGGGGTGGGGACTTAGACCTGTCTTCCAAAGCATTCTAGGGGGGGCCTATGACTTGGACTTCCTTTTAGCCTTTAGAAGATGAACTAGAGGGGGCTGGTGAGATGGCTCAGGGGGTTAGAGCACCCGACTGCTCTTCCGAAGGTGATGAGTTCAAATCCCAGCAACCACATGGTGGCTTACAACCACCCGTAACAAGATCTGAGGCCCTCCTCTGGTGCATCTGAAGTCAGCTACAGCGTACTTATGAAGAATAATAAGAAATGAATCCTTGGACCGGAGAGACCAACCGGAGCAAGCCAGGCTGTCCGGAGCGAGCACAGCCGAGCGGGGACGCCAGAGCTAGCAGGGCCAGAGCAAGTGGGGCCGAACGGGGATGGCAGGAACGAGCGGGGCCAAACCGGAGCAAGCGGAGCCGATCGGAGCGAGCGGGGCTGGCTGGAACAAGCGGGGGCCCTACGGGGGCGGCCGGGAGCAAGTGGGGCTGGCCAGAGTGAGCAGGGGTCAAGCAGAGCGAGCGGGGTTGACCGGAACAAGGGAAAAAAAAAAAAAAAAAAAAGAAGATGAACTAGAAGCCAATGCCCAAGTAACCTGGCTTGGGTGTATACAGAGTCCCCATATTTCAGTGTGCCCCTCCTGGAGGCTCTCACTGTAAAGGGACATAGGACTCTGGAATCCATCAGACCAGGGTCAGAGGACATTTGCCTTTTAATTCGCCTGCAGAAATCACTCCACTGGGTCTCCACCTCCTCTGTGAAACAGACACACCATCCCCACTCCACTCCATCATCAAGATGGAGGTTTTCCCACAATGCCTTGGGAAGCTGCCAGCCCAGGGTCAGAGGCGTGGTTGATCCCACCAATGTTATCCTTCTTATAAAGGAATAAGAACAGCAATGACAAGGAGTGATGGGGAGGAGGCTTTGAATTAGAACCCCCAAAATGCTTACCTGAATGTGCTCCCTGCTGAAAGAGAAAAGAGAGGAGAGAGGTTAGCACCAGACACACTGTTTCCCTTTCAAGACTTTTCAATCCAACCCACCTAAGGAGATAACTCAATAGCCTAAGGCCCTGAGATCAAAGTCAAATGCCTAAAAAGCCAGACATTGCTGTATGTATCTGGGACCCCATCATTAGGGGAGTGAGACCCGTGGAGCCTAGGACCTTGCTGGCCAGTCTAGCCAAAGGGGTGAGCATCCAGTACACACAGACCCCATATCGAGCCAGGAGAGCAGAGTCAGAAAGGAAGACACCCAAAGTCAGGCTCCGGCCTCTGCATGGACACACACGGGCACACACAACCACACGCTCCCGTGCACACAGCACATACACATACAGAGCCAATAATAAAGGTATAACTAAATATTATGAAGAAAAATTAACACTGACAAAGCATGACCATCTAAGAAACATCCTAAGTGCTCAGGGACTTCCTTAAGTGTCTTGTTATCATGCACAGTGTGCAATGCAGGTTTATAAGATGGGGCACTTAGGTGGAAGCTGGGCATAGAGTCTTCCCACCCACAGCTTTTTAAAGTTTTATTGATTCACTTGAAAGTGGGCGGGCGTTCTGCCTGCAGGTATGTCTGTCTGTGCCCCACATGCATGCCCCGCGTACAAGGATACTAAAAGAGAGTCTGGGATGGCCTAGAACTGAAGTTACAGACCGTTGAGAGCCGCCATGTGGGTACCGGGAATCCAACGCTGATTCTCTGTGAGAGTAGTAGCCAATGTTCTTTACTGCTTGGACATCTCTCCAGCCCCACCTGCAGCTTTTTTTTTTTTTTTTTTTTTAGCTTAGAAAAAAAGGCATGGGAACTAAACGGGATCTTACCATTCCAGCAGAAAGCAGGGCTGTAATACAGCATGAGGCCTGAAACAACGGCCAGTCCCAGCAAAAGGAGGCTCACCACAGTGCCCACGATGCCCCCAATGTTCAGAGGTTCTGTGAAGAGATCATGCCACAAGCCCTTTCAATTGATCACCTGAAACCTCCCTTCTTTAGCCCCAATCCACCTCTTTCTTGTCTGATCTTGGTTTCATGTCCACAGAACCTCTCCCAAAATCAAACTCAGGCAGATAGAATTTACAGAGTCAGATGAAGCATATAGCATCAAAGGACAATGCAGAGGGGGCTGGAGAGATGGTTCAGTGGTTAAGAGCACTGACTGCTCTTCCAGAGGTCCTGAGTTCAATTCCCAGCAACCACGTGGTAGTTCACAACCATCTGTAATGGAATCTGATGCCCTCTTCTGGTGTGTCTGAAGACATCTACAATGTACTCATATAAATAATAAATAAAAACTTAAAAAAAAACAAAATACAATGCAGAGTTAGGGAACTCTGTGTGGTCCAGACCCTAGGTCCTTTCCAAGGCCCCAGTGAGAGTGGGAGTTAGTACCACAGTGAACATGGTGATCAATGGACCAGGACTTCGGGGCAGTGACCATGCCACCAGACAGAAAGCCAGGTAAGGTTGAGCGGATTCAGGAACCCCAGTGTGATGGTTTGAAGATGCTTGGCCTAGAGAATAGCACTATTTGGAGTTATGGCCTTGCTGGAGGAGGTGTGGCCTTGTTGGAGTAGGTGTGTCACTGTGTGCATGGGCTTTAATACCTAGTCCTAGCTGCCTGGAAGCCAGTATTCTGCTAGCATCCTTCAGACAGTGATGTAGAACTCTTAGCTCTGCCTGCGCCATGCCTGCTTGGATGCTGCCATGTTCCTGCCTTGATGATAATGGACTGAACCTCTGAACCTGTAAGCCAGCCCCAATTAAATGCCATCCTTATAAGAGTTGCCTTGGTCACGGTGTCTGTTCACAGCAGTCAAACCCTAACTAAGGCACCTAGCAATTCTCATGATTGAGAACAGTAGGTGTTTAAATCTACTCCTGACCAGGTGCTGGTCCTGGAACACGTGACCATGACATCCCACTGAGAGGACTGTGACAATCAGCCACAAAGGGACAACATCTGAAGTCCTTCCACATGCAGATGAGGCATCCTTAACATCTCAGTCTGAGCCAACAGAAAGCATCTGCCTTTAGACTCTAACCTTCCCCAAAACATTTATAAGATCCTACCCACGAAGGAATAAAGTTCAAAGAGCGACTCAGGGTGCCTATCTTGTAGAGCTGTATCACTCCAGGGAAGAGTTTTCTCATCCAAGGCTTTCAAAGCTGGACCTTGACCTGGCTCAACCATCCAGATATCCAAGCCTGACTGCAGCCACTCCCTGCTCCGTGGCCCTGACCTTGGCCCCTAGTTGCCCTGATGCATCTTGCTGCTTGCCACAGACTCTGAGACAGGGTGGCCTTGGAAGAGGTCCCACAGCCCATCTTGCTCCTGCTTTTCCTTGAGAGCTACAACACTTTGGCTGCTTGGGCCAGGCCAGAACCCCATGGATCCCCACAGACAGTGCCCTGTACACAGACCAGCACAGGCTAGAGCTATTTATTTTCCGTGTAGCTCTGGCTGTCCTGAAACACTCTGTACAGACAAGGCTAACCTGAACTCAGAGATCTGCCCACCTCTACCTCGAGGGCAAGGATCAAAGGTATGCACCACCACTGCCTGGCCAGGACAGAAAATTTCGGTACTGGCTACACATAAACCAAAGTGTGGTATGTTTCATGGTGACACAGGCCTGAGGTAGAAGGATCTCAAGTTCAAGGCCTGTCTCAAATGTAAAAGAGACAGGAGAGGAGCATGATCTTGTTGTAAGAGTGAACAAAGGAAGCAGGAGACAGATGGAGCTGGCTCAAACCTAGGCAACGAGGGAGGGGCAAAAGGAAGGAAAGAAACTTGATCTAACTGCTCATACCACCCACACAAACCAAGTCTGAGTTAAATCCTTAACCATGGTAGGAGAGTGTTAAACAGTCAGAAGAAACAGAAGAAAGCCAGGCGTGGTGGCGGACACCTGTAATCCCAAGTACTCTAACAATGCTGACTACTAAATAAATAAAATAAAGTAAAATAAAATATCAGTCAACTCTGCACGACGTCGCAGACACTCTGTGCACTGCAGTGGAAAATACTCGTCCAATTTAATTCTCTCCATTGCATGTGGTTGTCTGTACGCTCATGTGTTTGTGCATGCATGTCATAGCATGCACTTGGAGGTCAGAGGACACCGGGAAGCAGCCAGATCCCTCAATCCACCATGTGAGTCCCGGAGATCCAGCTCAGGCAGTCAGACCTGGGTACTACCCACAGGGCCGTCTCGCCAGCCCGAAATTTAATTCTCTGTGTAAAAGCAAGCTAGCGTCTGTCTCATTAGGAGGCCAATTTGCTTTCATATTTAAAGAACTGTCAAAGTGCATGTAGATCCCAAAAACGTTTTCCAAAAGAAAAAAGACTGTTTTGTGATTTATCATCAGTAAATGTTTGATATGTGCACCTGTTTCATGTATTTTCCCGGGGAAAATGAAAATTTTTGTTTGTTTGTTTGTTTTTGTTTTTCGAGATAGGGTTACTCTGTATAGCCCTGGCTGTCCTAGAACTCACTCTGTAGACCAGGCTGGCCTCGAACTCAGAAATCTACCTGCCTCTGCCTCCCAAGTGCTGGGATTAAAGGCGTGCGCCACCACACTCGGAAAATGAGAAATGTTGAAGCAGCAGCTCTGGTGTAACAGAACTGTCCCTTCCATGCTCATTTGTTCCCTCCCTCTCTCCCTCTCTCCCTCTCTCCCTCTCTCCGTCCCTCCATCCCTCCCCCCTCCCCCCAGTTCCTCATTCCTCCTTTATTGTTTGCAGACAGGGTCTGTAGCCTACATTAGCCTCAAACTCTCTATTTAACTGAGACGACCTTAACAGATAAGTAGAGAGAATTAAACTTGGGGTATTTCACACTGCAGGCCACAGAGTGTCTTCAGGGTGAACTAATACTGAGTTTATAGTTGGCATCCTGAGTAGCTTGGAATTACAGGTATCTGTCACCTTTACAAACTATGCAGCACAGCTGACGGTGCCACTATGCCCAGTTTATGCGTTGAGAGAGAGGGAATCCAGGGTTTTTATGTCTTAGAAACTGTCAAGACATAAAAATTTCTAGAATTTCCCAACACCCATAGGGAGTTCCATATTCATTGTAAGTGGGATAGCAGAGAACTCTGCTGTTATAATTCACTAATTTGACTACACATGTGTGTGAGCACATATATGCATGCATGTACCTATGCATGTTCTAGTACATATCCTTTGTTCAATAAAAGGCATAATTTTTGTTTGTTTGTTTGTTTGTTTTTCGAGACAGGGTTTCTCTGTGCAGCCCTGGCTGTCCTGGAACTCACTCTGTAGACCAGGCTGGCCTCGAACTAAGAAATCCACCTGCCTCTGCCTCCCAAGTGCTGGGATTAAAGGCGTATGCCACTATGCCCGGCAAGGCATAATTTTTTAAAAGCCTTTTATACACACATGTATGTATATATATGTATATATGGGTGTATATATGTATATATACACGCACGCATGCACACATGCATGTGCGCTCACACACACACTCACACTGTAGCTGTTTTCAGACACACCAGAAGAGGGCATCAGATCCCATTACAGGTGGTTGTGAGCCACCAAGTGGTGCCAGGATTTAAACTCAGGACCTCTGGGAGAGCAGTCAGCACTCTTAACCCTGAGCCATCTCTCCAGCCCCAAGGTGTAATTTTTTTATGTCCTAAGCATATATCGGCACTCCCAAGATTAGACACTAATGTTCTTAGGCACCCTCTCAAACCACAGGCAAGTGATATACCATCTTCAGTTGACCACGGCCCATGAAGAGAGGCCCCAAAGCCATCCCACTCAATGATGCCAGGTGCTCTAAAGGCTCTTAACTTTTGGGACCACCCTGAGTACCTACCTTTCACACTCAACCAGAAGTCTACCACCCTCACCCCAACAGGGTTCTCGGCCCGGCAGAAGTAAAAGCCTCCATCCAGGTCCTGGGAGCAGTTGTGGATGGTGAGAGAGGAGCTTTGGCCCTGCTGGGTGATGACGTAGTGGCTGCTGGGCTGGATGGCAACCTCGGGCTGCGTGAGGTTCCTCAGCCACTGAACCCTTGCAGGTGGGTTGGCTCCTGTCACTTGGCAGGTGAGCGTCACGTTGTCCCCCACGAAGCAAGTTCTCATGGGCTGAGACTTCAGTAAGGGGCTCGCTGGTGGTCGGAAGAGGGGAGACAGAGACAAATGTTTCAGGAAGAGTCAAGCTGGGGTCCACCCTTTCCCAGTAAAACCGAACAAAACCAACCCCCCCTCAAATAAAACCCAAGGCTTGCAATCCCCACAGGTGCTGGTTTCTCCAGATTTTAGCTTAATGCCTATCGAGTTCTTACTGTACACAAGGAACTACATGCAAGTGAGCCCAACTTGCTCTCAAAAGTACCTTGACATTATTCCCATTTTTGCAGAGAAGGAAACTGAGGCACAAGGAAAGCCGAGTGAGTTTCTTAGCTAGGACACAGAGTGACCTCCTGCCCCACTAGGACTAAGAAGACACCCACGATAGGAGGATTTCCACGGAACACCGTTACACTCCTGGGTGAAAACCAAACAGGCTTATGACCAGGGACCCTGAGAGCCAAGCACCAGGCCCCTGTCACCCAGCATGTTACACATCTATGTCAAAGTGCATGGGTGAGTGAGAGGGCTCAGTGAGTAAAGGGGCTTGTGGCCACACCCGAGGTCCTAAGCTGGATCCTTGAGACACCCATGACAGGAAGAGAGAAGTTACACCAGAAAAGTTATCCTCTGACCACTGTGACATGTGGACACACAAATACACACACACACACACACACACACACACACACACACATGCACAGACAGACAGACAGACAGAAAATAATACAAGTACATCGACCATGTCTAACACTGATACACAGGCCAACAAGGAGCAATGGCTTAAATGTATGTTCTAGGACTGTGAACAAGACCATTCTATGACTTAAGTTCTATGACTTTATGGGGCTGAAAGTCTGGATGCTAACATAGCTGTCTCCTTTTGCATGTTCCAAGGAGACCATGCCTTACAGGTGGCCCCTTCTGTGTTTTTTTTTTTTTTTTTTTTTTTTTTAGGCAGGTTTTGTGTAGCTCAGGCTGCCCTTTGAACTTGCTATGTAGCCAAGGCTGGCCTTGAACTCCTGAGCATCCCTGCCTCCACACTCAGATTCCTTCCTTTCTTTCTCTCTTTCTCTCTCTCTCTCTCTCTTTCTTTTCTTTCTTTCTTTCTTTCTTTCTTTCTTTCTTTCTTTCTTTCTTTCTTTCTTTCTTTCTTTCTATTTTTTTCCAAGACAGGGTTTCTCTGTGTAGCCCTGGTGGCTGTCCTGGAACTCACTCTGTAGACCAGGCTGGCCTCGAACTCAGAAATCTGCCTGCCTCTGCCTCCTGAGTGCTGGGATTAAAGGTGTGTGCCACCACGCCTGGCCCTTCTTTTTTGAGTATGCATTTTTATTAATTGCATGTATGCAATGCACACAGGGGTCAGGGTGGATATGTTGATGCACACAGGGGTCAGGGTGCTATGTTTCCCGGGTATGGGTGCTACCCGTCAAAAGTCAGAAGCATGAGATCCCTCTGGAACTAGCTTTGTAAACCGCCTGGAAACTGAAACCTTTGGTTCTTCATTGAGCTTGAAAAGTTCCTTCACTGCTGAGTTACCTCTCTAGCCCCCCATTTTCTTCATCTTGGTTTTGTTTTATTTTGTTTGAGACAGGGTCTCACTATGTAGCCCAGACTAGCCTGAAATTTAACCATGTAGGGCAAGCTAGCCTGGAACTCACAGATACTAACCACCCGTCTCTGCCGCACACATGGTGGGATTATGGGTGTGTGCCATCATGCAGACATCTCCTGATCCCTGGCTCCACACCCCACCTCCCGTCCCTTTAACATCTTCTTTCCTTGATCCCATTACCCACTGATTCTGACCTCTCATCCCCCTCTTATGAGGACACACAGGATGACACTGGGACCAGCTGATAATGCAGAATAAAGTACTCAGACTCTAGGGACCAGGACCCAGCCTCCTACAGTGGAGCACTATTCCCTTCTACCACAGAGCTGCCCGGGATGATTTACAATGCAGTGCTGTGGCCTCCTGCCACAGCTATTCCCGAACTCTCCTAGCATGAGGGAGGAGGGATGGTCGAAAGCTCAGGTAGTCATAGTGTCACATGGTCTCTGTAGTTGGGTCATCATGCTGTGCTCCCTGGGTCACTGAGCTGTGCTCCTGTGAGCGGCCCCTCATCTTCCTGCAAGAAGCCCCAGTAAGCTCAGTGGATGACCAAGCTTATCTTTGGATCTTATCTTTGGTCTGACATCAGGCCCTTGCTGGGGTGAAGAGATGCTTGTTTTCGTCTTCCCAAGGAAAGCCACACAATAACGTGGAGTTGTCCGTATGATGGGCAGCCAGGGTGGCCCTTCGGGAATTCTTCAACAAACTGACCTGCAGGCCACTTTGAGATGGCTGCAGTGGACCACGGTGGTTCTTTGTCCTATTATTTTGGAGACTGAGGCTAAAGGGTCACTTGAGCCTAGGAATTCAGAACCAACCTGGCAAACTAGTAAGCTGCCCCCCCACCCACACACACACTTTGTGGGGATACAGTGTGGGAGCTGGGCATAGAATTTGTGGCCTTGCTGAGAGTGAACAAGTAGTGTTCTGCCGTCAGCCCTAATTTCTTTTCTCTCTCTCAAGAGACAGGATCTTGGGCTCTGGGATGTCAGCAGTGGGGGGGTGGGGACATCCAACTATGTATTGTGTGAGACAGGACTATATGTTCTGTGAGATCTAGGGTCTCATCTCCGGCACAAAACCAAGAAGACAGACCAAGTGACTCCGGAGGCTCAGTCCTACAAAGGGATACTTCTTCTGCCTGGCTCACGCCCCTCTTGAATCACTGACTCTCAGGAAAGTGGATCACCACGCTGGGAGCGTGGGTCCATAGCAGGATACTCTGGCAGCCCCACGGAGGGCTGTACCATGTGGGAAGGAGACAGCTCACCACCCATGTGCATGAGCACCTAGGAAGAGTATCTTTCATGATTTCATTTTTTGTTTTGTTTTGTTTTGTTTTTCGAGACAGGGTTGCCCTGGCTGTCTTGGAACTCACTCTGTAGACCAGGCTGGCTTCAAACCCAGAAATCCACCTGACTCTGCTTCCCAAGTGCTGGGATTAAAGGTACGAGCCATCACTGCCCAGCTCTTTCATGATTTCAGCACCTGAACTTACAAGTCTTCTGGCTGAGATCCCAACCCCTAACTCTTCACATTCTTTCAAAGAGACACACAATCGCAGACAACCAATGTTTACCCTACCGAGTTTCAGGGGGACGGGATCCTCTGTTACATAATAAAGAGGACACATGGAGGCGTCCTATCTGTCCTGATCAGCATACCAGGCTGAGTGACTGAAACAGAGGGCACAGGCACACAGCCAGTGTCTGCTGAGATAAAGACCCTGAGGCGGGCATCTTTAAACATGGAAGACAAAAGCCGTGAAGTACAGGGAGAAGCTAGAGGAATTCTGGGTACTCCAATATCAACTTTCTCTCCCAGGACTACCATCAAACGGTTCTTTGAGAAGAAAGGCAGGCAGGTGAACCCCAACCCCTGGACAAAGCAAGGCAGACTCACAGATCTGTACCACACAGCTGGCTCCAGACTCAGGTCCCAGTATGTGGCTCCCAATGCATTTGAACTTCTTGCCCTCCGACAGCTGCGTCGGGCTCAGTGTTTGCAGCTTTGAGTTCCCCACGATCTTTCCTCCAGGTTCCTCGGTCCACAGGAAGGTCGGGTCAGGGTAGCCCCCGTCCCAGTTACAGGCGAGTTCCAGGGTAGTCGATTCTGAAGACACCTCCACCGAGCACTGAGGAACTGACGGAGGGGGCCCTGCAAAAGAGTGGTGGAGAGCATAGTTTATCTCAGACTCTGAGTCAGACAGCAGGGTGTGTGTGTGTATCGTAGTGTGCTAGGGATGTTTCTGTCTGTCTGGGTGTGTCTGTCTATCTATATGTGTGTGGGGTATGTGTGTGGGATGTTTCTGTCTGAGTGTGTCTGTATGTCTGTGTCTCTGTCTGTCTCTGTGTATACCTGTGTCTATATCTGTCTGTCTGTGTCTGTCTGTATGTGTATCTGTCTGTATGTGTATCTGTCTGTATGTGTATCTGCTTGTATATCTGTGTGTCTGTCTGCCTGTATATCTGTGTGCCCGTCTGCCTGTGCATCTGTGTGTCCATCTGCCTGTGGATCTGTGTGTGTCTGTGTGTAGGCTACAGAACCAGGGTCTCAAAAAGCCATTATGGCCACCTAATCTACCTTCAGAAAGTCCCTTATCAGGCTGGGGGAGGGTGTAGATGAAATAGTACATGGCTTGCATAACACGCACAATGCCATGGGTTCAATCCCCAGCACCCACAAAATGGCTGTTGTGGTACTCATCTGTAATATTAACATTGAGGAGTCAGAGGCAGGAGGATTAGGAGCTTCTGGTTATCTTTGGCTGCTTATGGAGTTCAAGGTTAGCCTGGGATACAGAGACACTGTTGAGGAAGAAGAGGAGGAAGAAGAAGAGGACACACCAGAGAGTGTCAGATGGCTCAGTGAGTTAACAATATTCTCCATGCAAGGCTTACCACCCAACTCTAATGCCTGCAGCCCACATGGGAAGCAGAGAACCAACTCCCACAAGTTAGCCTCTGATCTCCATCCACCTGCACATCATATACTTACAAAATTAATTTTTAAAAAACCCTGAGACTGGCAGTGGTGGCACACACCTTTAATCCCAGAACCCAGAAGGCAGAAGCAAGTGGATCTCTAAGTTCCAGGCCAGCCTGGTCTACAGAGCCAGTTTCAGGCCAGCTGGGGCTACAAGGAGAAACCCTGTCTCAAAAAGACAAAAGTAACAACTACAAATAACTAACTAGGACCAAAAGGCATCTGAGATAAGAACACAGTGAGCTGGAGAGATGGCTCCAGGGTTCAATTCCCAGTGCCCATATGGCGGCTCACAACCATCACTAATTCTAGTTTCAGGGGATCTAGGGCCCTCTTCTGGCCCTTCTGGGCAATTACATGTAGGCAAGCAAAACACACACACACATACACACACACACACACACACACACAAACAAAAATAAAAACCAGGAGAGTCAGTAGACAGAGGGGATGATGAGATGGCTCAGTAGGTAAAGGTGCTTGTGGCTAAGCCTGACCAGCTGAGTTTGATCCCTGGAGTACCTCTGACTTCTACATGGTACACATGTGCCCTCATAAATGCTCACAAAAAATAGGGGCTGGGAGATGGCTCAGCAATTAAGAGCACTGACTGCTTTTCCCAAGGTCCTGAGTTCAAACCCAGCAACCACGCAACCACATGGTAGCTCACAACCATCTGTAATGAGATCTGACGCCCTCTTTGGGAATATCTGACCGCTACAGTGTACATATTAAATAAATAAATCTTTTTTTTTTTTTTTTTTTTTTTTTGGTTTTTCGAGACAGGGTTTCTCTGTATAGCCCTGGCTGTCCAAGAACTCACTCTGTAGACCAGGCTGGCCTCGAACTCAGAAATCCACCTGCCTCTGCCTCCCGAGTGCTGGGATTAAAGGCATGCGCCACCACGCCCGGCTAAATAAATCTTAATAAAGACAAAGGGAAAGAAACTTTCAGACTACGCAAACCCAGTTGTTGGAATTCACGAGCAGAGCTCAGAGCGGCTACCCAATGGACGAGGCATTCCTCTGCAATTAGAGGGCTCTGACAACCCCGGTCTGGAACTATTGTTAGATGGTAGAAACCATAAGAGATGGGACCTTAGTGAAGAGATGGGACCTTAATGAGGGGTTTTAGGTCATCGAAGAGGATTGTGGGACCCAAGCCACTTCCTCTTTCTCTCTCTCTCTCTCTCTCTCTCTCTCTCTCTCACACCTAGCTGTGAAGGGAACAGGTCCCTTTGCCACTGGATCAAAGCAACAAGGACAATCAGTCACAGATGGGAACCTGTACAACTGTGAGGCCAAAGAGACCTTTCCTTTCCTTAAGTTGACTGTGTCAGGCCATTGATTAGTAGACCCAAAATAGTACAGATGATTAAACACCACCACCAAGGTTCTAAACACTAAAAAGTCATACCTCTGTGTGTACTGAGTGCACGTGTGTGCATTGTGTGTGCACGTGTGGTGAGTGTACTTGTATGTCTGTGTGCATGTGTGTGCGTGAGTAGACACACGTTTGTGCAGGTGCATGTGGAGGCTAGGGGTCAACTTCGGATGTTGTTCCTCAAGGATTTTCCACATTATTTTCTGAGACAGGGCCTCACTGGCCTAGAACTCGCTCAGTCAGCTAGGCTGGCTGGCCAGTGAGCCCCAGTGATTCTCTGCCTTTGCCTAGATACAGGTTGCCATGCCCTGTTTTTTTTTTTTTGTTTTTTGTTTTGTTTTGTTTTGGTTTGGTTTTTCGAGACAGAACTCTGTACAGCCCTGGCTGACCTGGAACTCACTTTGTAGACCAGGCTGCGATCTCAGAAATTCGCCTGCCTCTGCCTCCCGAGTGCTGGGATTAAAGGCGTGCACCACCCACACCCGCTGCCATGCCCTGTTTTTAACATGGGTGCTAGGGACTGAACGTTTCTCAAGCCTGTGGGACAAACACTTTACCAATAGCTGCCTTCACACCCCCACCCCACCCCACCCCACCCCAGTTCTTTTTTTTTGGGGGGGGGGTGACAGTCACTTCATAGCAAAAACTGGCCTAAGACTCATGATAGTCCTCCTGCCTCAGCTTTCCAAGAGCTAGAACTACAGGGATGAACCACCATGACCAGTTAATACTTTCCCAAAGTTAAAAATAAATGTATTTATATGTATAAAATTATAAATGAATAAAAATCATTAAATTGATAAACTATAAATTTATAATTTTATAAATTATATAAATAATTTATATAAATAACAAAATTATTAAACAACTATAAGGTTCTGTACTAATTTCCTTCTACAGCTTAGAGGGCTCTGCTATGTTCCAGATAAAACATGCTCTAGAAAGGATAACCCTCACCTGACAGTCCACATATGTGCACATATGTTGAAGAAGGCAATGAAGCGAATTAGGATTTGGTCACGTGCATGCAATAGAATATTATACAGCCCTGAAAAGCATCAGGGCACTAAAACACACTGCAGGGCCACAGAGCAGAGGCAACCGTGCGAGGCAGAAGAAAGCAGTGCTAAGCTCAAAGGGAGACAGGAAGATGCACAGACATGGTTCACAGAGGGGCGTGCTGCTTACGCACAGTAGACCAGGAGCTCGGTGGTCACCTTTCGCTGTCTCCCGCTGAGCACGTTGGTGGCTGAGCAGGTGTAGTTGCTTTGGAGGTTCTGGGACATGAGCATCAGCGTGAAGCTGTTAGCTGACAGGTTCTTTCCAAAGGACTCCCGGATGCTGTGGGTCTGGATCCACCACTCCACCTCGGGCGGAGGCTGCGCCGTGCTACAGCAGCTGAAGTCCACCTGGGAGCCCCTGGCTGTGTACAGCGTGCCGTTGGGGAGGGTGCCGGTGGCTGAGATGTTAACCTCCACATGGGCGGGGCCACCTGGGAATGACAGGGGAGCGAGAATGGGGAGGAATGGACTTGGTGGGGTTCGAGCGCCCAGACGGTGCTAAGGAACAGTCTATCGTCACAGCCCGTGTGCCAAGGCTGTGCATGGTTCCAAGGACCTCTGCTCACTTGATCTTTTACAGTTAAATAGAATTGGCTGAAGATAGGTGAGTACTTTCTTAAAAAAAAAAAGAAAGAAAGAAAGAAAGAAAGAAAGAAAGAAAGAAAGAAAGAAAAAGAAAAAGAAAAAGAAAAAGAAAAAGAAATTCCTTTTCCAGGCTGGAGAGCTGGCTCAGCAGTTAAGAGCACTGACTGCCCTCCCAGAGGTCCTGAGTTCAATTCCCAGCATCCACATGGTGGCTCACAACCATCGGGTAAGGGGATCTGATGCCCTCTTCTGGTGTGTCTGAAGACAGCTATAGCATATTTATATACATAAAAGAAATTATTGGGCTGGTGAGATGGCTCAGCGGATTAGAGCGCCGGACTGCTCTTCCAAAGGTGATGAGTTCAAATCCCAGCAACCACATGGTGGCTTACAACAACCCGTAATGAGATCTGACGCCCTCCCCTGGTGCGTCTGAAGTCAGCTACAGCATACTTATGAAGAAGAAGAATAAAACGAATCCTTGGACAGGAGAGGCCAACTGGAGCGAGCGGGGCTGTCCGGAGTGAGTGGAGCCGATCAGAGCGAGTGGGGCCGGCCGGGCTGGCCGAGTGAGGGGGGTCGAGCAGAGCGAGCGGGGTTGACCGGAACAAGGGGGGGAGAAATAAATAATTCTTAAGAAGATACTTTCTGGGCTGGTGAGATGGCTCAGCATGAAAGAGCACTGACTGCTCTTCCAAAGGTCCTGAGTTCAAATCCCAGCAACCACATGGTGTTTCACATCCATCTGCAACAAGATCTGACGCCCTCTTCTGGTGTGTTGGAAGTCAACTACAGTGTACTTGTTTATAATAATAATAATAATAATAATAATAATAATAATAATAATACTTTCTACTTTGTGTGTGTGTGCACACGCACATGCATGTGCATGTGTGACAAGCTCTCATGTAGCCCAGGAAGGCCTCCAACTGTGTAGCTGGGGATGACCCTGGGCTTCTAATCTGCCTGTCTCAACCTTCCCGAGTGAACATCACAGGCTTGTGATTTATGCCTGGTTTATTTACGTGGCGCTGTGTAAGGCTTCACAGTGCTAGGTAAGCACTCTACAGCTGAGCTGCAGCCCCAGATGAACTCCGAAGAGCTTCCAGGCCTCCTGCGGCCTCTTCCCAGGAGCTGGCACGAGCCTGGAAACCTCTCAGAGGTTAAGAGCTTACTGCCCTTCCACAGGACCAGAGGGAGGTTCCCAGGACCCATGTCCAGGGGTTCACAATTGGCTCCAGCTCCAGGGGATCTACAGTGCCCTCTGAGTACCTGAATACATGCGTATGTACGTGTACACACACACACACACACACACACACACACTTCAAAATAAATCTTGCCAGACAAGGTAGTACATAGGGGCAGAGTCAGGCGGTTCTCTATGAGCCAGCCTGGTCTACACAGGGAGTTCCAGGGTAGCCAGGGCTACATAGTGAGACCAAAACAAACAAACAAACAAACAAAAAGAACCAGGGGCAAACGACACAGCTCAGCTCAACAGTTAAGAACACTGGCTGCTCTTCCAAAAGACCTGTGCTGGATTCCTAGCCTACACATGGCGGCTCACAACTGTTAACTATAATTCCAGAGAATCTGATGCCTTCTTCTGACCTCCACACAGAACACCTATACACATAAGTAAAAAAAAAAAAAAGATAAATGCCATATATACATATATATACACATATGTATATACACATATATATATATATGTATATATATATGTATACACACACACACACACACACACATACATATAAGTTGCCAAGCGGCTAGAGTCATGGCTCAGCAGTTATGAGCACTGGCTGCTCTTGCAGATGACCCAGGTTCTACCCCCCAGCATCCACACAGGGGCTCACAACTGTCCTTCACTCCACCTCCAGGAATCTGACACCCTTTTCCAGCTTCCACAGGTGAGTCCACACATGTGCACTCACACACACTGCACAGACACCCCTACCTATAAAAAGTCCCTTCCAAGAAAAAAAAAAAAAACCACGTAGGTATAGAAAAAGAAGTAACACTTTGGGCCTGAGACTGATCTCCCTGATCTCCTATGGAGGCCCCAGAAGGACCTAAAGATAGATGCTATCAGAACCCTTATCTACCATGTCCCAAACCTGTTGTCATGGCTCACTGAGCCTCAGTCTGATGGACAATGTGCTTATGGAATGTCCACTTTCCTTAGAGATCCTGGAACTCTCACAGGGCAGACCAGACCCCACTGAAAGCTTAGGCCTTTTCCCGAGTGTGCTGGCCTGGGGCCTATCCCTCAGCGTGGTTCCTTTCTCTCCACTCCCTGGACCTGCTGAGCTCCTGGGAGTTGTCCTGGACTATCTGTGAAAATCTGAGGCTGGCGTTGCAACCTGCCACAACTCCCTCCTCCCCCGGCACACCACGCTGAGAGACAGAAAAATGATCACTCCAGCCCTGACTTTGAACTCCAGCTGTGTGGCTAAGGGTGACCTACTCATCCTTGTTTAGCCTCAGTTTCTCCCTCTGTGAAATGGGGGTGATGACAAGTCTCCTCCAAAAGGGCCACTGAGCCCTCCAGGTGCCAATTGAGTTTAGATGATGGGACACTCTGAATGGTACCTGGTGTGCCAGAAGCTCTCTACAAAAGGCTGGACCCCATCCTAGTTCACCTTCGCTTCTGAATTTCTTTTTGTGTTTTTCAGTGATGGGAATGAAACAGAGGGCCTCACGCATGTTACATAGAAAGCATCCCACCAATGAGCTACACCCCACCCAGCCCTGAACTTTTCTGACCCCCAAAATGCCCTGTGCAGTACTATCCACTGCATCCAAGATCTAAGTTCCCCTTGGTAAAAGAAACACATCTCCCCAATGTAGAAGCATCTCAGAGGTGTGGAGTATGCTTAGTGGGCACAAGGAATGGGGTTCAGAAACAAGCCCCACAAACCAGAGGGGACAGGAAGTGGGGGGAGGAGGAATAGGAGGAGGAAAGGAGAGGAGAAGGGAAAGAAAGAAAGAAAGAAAGAAAGAAAGAAAGAAAGAAAGAAAGAAAGAGGGAGGAAGTGGAGGAAGATGATAAGGAAGATGAGGGAGAGGAGGGAGAGGAGGGGAAGAGAAGGAGAGGGGGCTAGAGAGGGAGGAAGAAGAGGAAGAGGGAGAGAAGGAGGGGAAGAAGGAGGAGGGACAGGAGAAGAAAGGAGGAGGAGGGAGAGAAGAGGAAGGAAATAAGGAGGAAGAGGAGGACAAGGAGGAAGGAAAAAAGAGGAAAAGGGGGAGGAGGGATAGGAGGAGGGAGGGAAGCATGAAAAGAGGGAGAGAGAACCTTTCATCCCAGCACTTGAAAGGCAGGTGGATCTCTGTCAAGTCAAGACCAGTTTAGTGTACATACAGAGCTGTAGGCCAGCCAGGGCTACATAGCAAGACCCTGCTCAAAAAACGAACAACAACAACAAAAAAAACCACAAACCAACAAGTATTTAAATAGGAAGTAGAAGAAAAGAAACATACATATCTACATCATGACTTTGTCAATTAAACCACACTAATGGGCACTCCCAATGCTGCCCATATTAGCGCGTTCTCCCGGGCCCCCTTGCCTCAGAGAGCGTTCTTTTAGGAACAGCCCAGGAAGGTCGAAGCTTCAGGAAAGGAATTCATCTACCGCTGTGAAGTTTAACCCAGAAATATGTCAGTGGGGGGAAAAAAAGTCATTTGTGGGATGCAAAGATTTTCCTATGCAGCCCTTCAATTAAAGCACCTTGTTTCCCTAGGCCTCACTAAGTAGCCCATGCTAGCCTCAAAGTTGAGATACTCCGGCTTCAATCTCCCAAGCGCTAGGATTCCAGATGTGCTTCTACCTTGCCAGGGCATCTTTGTCAGATGGATCTTTGGGAACTATACTTCGAACCACCCCAGGGGTCTCGGGGAGACTTAGGTGGTGGCCTAGGAGGTGCCTGAATGCCCCCCATCTCCCATTCAGCTGGCTAGTCAGTCAGGTATGCCGTTCAACAGGTCCTAGGGTATGTCTTCTATTGGCAGCCTGCTAGCTACACAGGGTTCAGTTGGAGTACTGGCAGCCAATGCCTGAGCTGGCCAAGGTAGTGTGACTTGGGTCACATACCTCAGGTCTCCCGGGTCCTGATGGCCTGACCTGGACAGTGTGAAGGCAGCGAAGAAGACACTGCTGAGAAGTGTCAAAAAGGAGGTAGGCAGGAGGATTACAAAGAAAAAAAACAGGACGGGAGATGGCTTAGCAGGTAAAGACATCAGCCATGCAGACCTCAAAACCAGAAGTCCGGGGCTGAAGAGATGGCTCAGCCGTTAAGAGCACTGACTGCTCTTCCGAAGGTCCTGAGTTCAAATCCCAGAAACCACATGGTGGCTCACAACCATCTATAATGAGATCTGACTCCCTCTTCTGGTGCATCTGAAGACATCTACAGTGTACTTAGATATAATAAATAAATAAATCTTAAAAAAGGATAGTTATAAAAAAAATGAAGTCCAGTTCTCAGAATTTGTGTAACAGCCAGATGTGATAGGGTGAGTCTCCCAACACTCTGACAGTAAGTAAGGTGGGAGGCAGAGACAAGAGAACCACTGGGAATCAAGAGGCTAGCCTGTGCTACACAGTGCAGCTGGACAAATGAGAAACCCTACCCACCTTGAAGAGTTGAAAAAGAATTCCCAAGAGCCGTCTTCTTGCCTCTAACAGGCAAATACTTACTCTCCCCAGCATAATAATATATAAATAAAATTTTAAGACGGTAGACAAGAGGGCTCAGCAGGTAAAGGTGCTTGCCACCAAGCCTGACGACCTGAGTTTGACACCCACGGAGTGGTAGGAGGGCAAAGACTCCCCCAAGCTGTCCTCTGACCTCCCCACGAGCACCATACTTGCAAGCACACACATTAAATTAAAAAACAAAAACATGTAAAAATGTTTTAAAATGATGGGGGGGGGGGTGCATGCCTTTAATCCCAGCACTTGGGAGGCACAGGCAGGTGGATCTCTGAGTTCAAACCAGCCTGGTGAGTTCCAAGACAGCCAGGGCTATACAGAGAAACCCTGTCTCAAAAAAACCAAATAAATAAATAAATAAATAAATAAATCTTGGGGGAAAAAAAAAAAAGACGAAGGTTTTATATATAGCCCAGACTAGTCATGACTTCCCTAGCCAAAGAATCTAATCCTACTGTCCAATTCCTGGGTGTTGGGAGAACAGGTGTGCACCACCACAATTAGCTCTGCTGTGGTTCTGGGGATGAACCCAGAACTTCATACATCAGAGAAAAACACTTTACACACTGAGTCATATCCCAGCCTTCACCTCACCCTCAGACATCACACAGTACGTACACTACAGCTACATATTCATTAGGTGGGAGTGAAGACATCCCACTGTGGGGACCATACCAGGTGGGCTAAAGCCCTCCCACCCTGGCCTACAGGAAACCTGACTCCGGCAGGTGCAGGAGGTGAGAGAAGCCACCCAGCCTGGTGGACACAGCTGGACACAGGCCTCTGTGGCACACATCTTGGATGACCAAGGTCATTCACAGATAAGAACCTGGAAAGGGAAATTTTTTTCCTCCCCAGTTCCCAAGGCCACGTTAGAGCATTCATAAACTGAGACCACCACGTGAGCAAGTTATCTACCATTTACATGAAAAGATAAAGACAAAGTCCTGTCGAACACCCACGCGGAAACTGGGAGAGGGGACTCATTCATGCCTGTGACCCAAGTCCTGGGGAGGCAGGAGGATTGCTGTGAAGGACTTTGTTGTCATTGTGCTTTGCTTTATGGTTTTCTGAAATGGGTGTCTCAAGTAGCACAGGCTGGCCTCAAATTTACTACGTAGCCAAGGATGACCTTGAACTCATGGCTGTCCCACCTCTCCCTCTAGAACGCAGGGATATCACCCCAAAAGATGTTCACTTCTCTTTTCTTTCCTTCTTTCTTCTGCTTTTGGATGAAAGATCAAAAGCCACGTGGTCTTGCTCTGGCTAAGTAAACACCCTGCTCCTAAACTACAGCCAGCGCGGACCTTGACTCATAAAAGAATGGGCTGGCTGGTTGGGAAGTCTGTGCCTTTAATCCGAGCACCCAGGAGAGAGAGGCAGGCAGGTCTCTGTGAATACAAGGCCAGTCTGATCTACATACAAACCCTCTCAATCTATACCATGACCTTCCACTTCTAAAAAAGGGAGAAACCGATAAACCAGAGAGGAAGCGGGCAGGAAAAGAGCAGGGTGCACGGAGGCTGGTGGGACCTTGAGATGCATTTTTCCCATGGGAATCCAGTCACCTGCTTAAGCAGCAGACCTTAGGCGCACGGCCAAGGTCGTGTCCACTGTACCAGTTTCCCTTATCAGCACATGGGATGTAGCAAAACTCCACCGTGACCCAGAACTTCAGATGATAAAACCAAACGCGGAGAAAACAGCAGCTAATGCGGTCAAGACCACAGCCAGGTGTGTAGCCCGGACAGCACCCTCCCTCCCCCAGGAACTTACCATCAACTTGTTACATCCTCTCACACTCCGTGTGAGCAAAATGAGGCCAAGTCTCCATCAGAGCCACCATAGTCCTTAATGGCTACTGATGAGCAAGCAGGGGGTGGGGCTAGGGGGCGGGAGTGGGGCTAGGGGGCGGGGGCGGGGCCTTTGTAGGTCAGACCAGCCTGGGAGGGAAGAAGAGGTAAGATCCCCTAGGGAGACTCCGCTGCAGATGAGCAAAGGGGCACCTGCCTCCAGTTTTCACAGAGAAACTGCACCAACACAGGCCCACATTTCCCAGTGAAGGACTTCCCACAGTTCAGAATGCATCGGATGTATTTAGGGAGCACAAGGTGTCGTTTGACTTCAGGGACACTTGTGTGTTTGTCCGCTGGCCTCCAACTTGCCCAGACTGAAATCATCTGCCACTAAAGCCCACACGCCTGACAGTGACCTCTTCCACAGGCTCTCGCCTCCACCTCCCCAAGCCCTTCCCCACCAGTCCCACTTACTGGCCACCCGAAGCCGCACAGGGAACCAGTGGGTCTCGTTCAGAACCTCCTGGCAGGTGTAGTTGCCGTCATCCTCCAGTCTCAGTGCCTCAATGCGCAGGGCACCTGCATCCTCTAAAGAGAAACGGAGCGCAGCCGGAGGGAGGCTAGAATTGGAGGAGACCAGGAAGGCGGGCTCTGATTCATTCCGGTACCAGGTCACCAGGCCCCTGGATCCTGATACGTTGCCACAGCGTAGAGTAACGTTGTCATGCACTTCACCGATGGCCACAGCCTCTAAGTCTGGAAAGGGAAGGTCAGGCTGTCAACTCATTTTTTTTGGTTGATGGGCAACAAGCCTTTCAGAACAATAAGACTTTACTTTCTAATAACAATGTCATGTGTGTGTGTGCGTGCATCAGAGTCTCAAGCAGCCCAGACTGGCCTTGAACTCACCTCATAGCGTGTGCTACCTCTCAAACACTGGAATCACAGACTGTGCCACCCCACCCAGTTTATACACTGCTGGGCTTTGAACCCAGAGCCTCCAAGTGCTCTAACAGTGAGCAAAATCCCCAACTATTTTATCAAACATTTTAAATAGTAGTGATACGGTTTGAATGTTAAATATTCCCCATTGGTTCCCGTGTCGTCGTTCCCCGCTCCCCCCCCCCAATGCCCCGCTGGTGGCACTGTTTGGGAAGGTTAGGAGGTGGGGCTTTGCTGGAGGAGGTGAATCACTCTGAGGTTACGGAGCCTGGACATAGGTTACTTCCGATTCTCTCTCTGGTTCTGGATGGATGCACTGAGAAGGGATAGCCTCAGCTGGGCGTGGTGGCGCACGCCTTTAATCCCAGCACCTGGGAGGCAGAGGCAGGTGGATTTCTGAGTTCGAGTTCAGCCTGGTCTACAGAGTGAGTTCCAGGACAGCCAGGGCTATACAGAGAAACCCTGTCTCGAAAAAACCAGAAAAAAAAAAAAAGGGATAGCCTCAGACTCTCGTGGCTAGCCTTCTCTATCATGCCACACTCCTTGGAAACTGTGAGCCAGAACAAACCCTCCTAATTCTTTAAATTGATTTTGTCCATCACAGCAACAGAAATGATCACACACACACACACACACACACACACACACACACACACACACACACACGGCAGAAGCACTGCATCATCTGATGGCTCCTTTGAATCCTCCGCTGTCCATGAAAACAGGCACCGCTCCAACTGCTGGGCAAGGATGATCCCTGCATGGGGCAGAGCCAGGGTTCTCAGAGATCTCAAATGCATATGCCCTAGATCAGTCTTTGGGCAGTACATCATGTGAGGGCCCAGGCAAGATCAGCAGAGCGCCTATCCAATCACCCCAACAGTGTTGGGCAATAAGCATTACCCTCTCTCTCCAGGTGGCCACAATATTAGGTAGCAGACTTGTTGCCTAGACATCCAGATGGGGTGGGGGTGGGGGATCAGATCTTGGTGTCCATCCCCCGGGGTTAATCACTTTGGGGCGCTCTAGGCAGGAATGGGTTGACATATACTGTGCAGACACTGGGACACAAGTCCCCTGCTGGGCTCTGGGGATCTGCTGGTGACCAATGAGAGAACCAACCCGACCCATTTCCAGGCTGGTAGGAAAACAGGCACAAAACTGGTATGGAGGACAGACGTGAGGAACAGGGGGACAGGAAGGGCTCCCAAGCTTACCTGGATGTATACCAGGCAAGAGCTCAGAGTTGGGCCGCACAGACAAGTTGGCACGGGATGGGTTCAGAAGGAGCCAGAGTCCTAGCAGAAGGATAGAGCCAAGTCAAACACCCAGCCCAAAGCCAGCTGTGGTGACATCCATGTGGCATCTTAGCCCTTAGGGAAGAGGCAGGAGGTCAGGTGTTTGGGGGGCAGGCGACAAAATGATCCCCTTACTGGGAGGGAGGGTGCACGGGGGAGAGCATTTCCAACACCTGCTCAAGACCAATGGGCAAACAACAGCTGACCAGGGATTGGTTAGTAGGTAACAAGAAACACACACACTCTGTTTCTCCTGAAAAGCACAATATTCCAGAATGTTCCACAATCAACACCCAATTCTAGAGGGGCCACGGGTAGGCTGATAAAATGTCCTGGAAGTAATTAACTTGTAGCCTTGCACACAAGTGCAATTACAACTTTCAGGAGTCAGGTCTCTCTTTCCACCAATGGGGGAATGGAGGAGGGTGACCCGGGACTGAACTCATGTTATCCAGGTTGACAGCAAGCTCTTCTGCCCACTGAGCCATGTCACTGGCCCAACAAAGTGGCTTTCATTTGTTTTGTCTTAGAATTCACTATGACAGGGTCTGAAGCAGACAAAACTGGCATTGAACTTACTACCACAGCTAAAGATAACCTTTAAAACCCAGATTCTTTTGCATCCACTTCCCCAGTGCCAAGGCGATGGGTGTGGACCACCACCACGCCTGGTATCATGGGGTTCTGTGGACCCAGAGCAAGCCTTCTACCAACGGAACTACATCCCCAGCCCAAGGGTAGAGTTTATGGTATGTAGATTATGTCTCGATAAAATTGTTATAAGCAAAAAGAAACTGCCACCTGCCTCTTGGTGACCTTGCCAAGAAGTATCTGAGCCACAGGGTTCCAAAAAAAAAAAAAAAAAAAAGGCTCCTTGAAGTTGGGCAGGGTCACAAGTCCTAAGTCTCTGTCCATCCTCGTCACACTACTTCCAAAAGGCTTTCAAAGCCAGAAACCATGGGGTTTGGGGGGGGGGTGCATAAGCCAATATCTATAAGGTAGAGAACCCACTAATGCTAGTGGATTCAAATAGCATTAAACACTTAAAAGTGATCATTTAAAAGTGTGCCACAGCGGAATCTGGTGCCACACAGTTGCATTCCCAGGAACTGGAAGGCAGAGGCAGGAAGATGAAGTTCAAAGCCGGCTTGGGCTATGAAGACAGACCCTTATTCCAAAGGGAGGATGGGAGGAAGTAGGTGTGGAGGGTTGAGGAAGGATCATTTTCAAATTATTACCTACCAACGCTGGTTCTCTCCTGGCAACCAAGGAAAAGATGAACTGTAGAGTTACAGCGGCACAGAGCATCCTTCAGACTATCACAGCTGCCCCTTCCTAACCCCCTGGCCTAGAATAACCTTCCTGCAACTTTAACCTTGAAAACTGAGCTAATACAGGCTCTGAAGAAGGCAATGACCTGCCTAATCTCCTTCTGGCTCTGCCCACATCACTGCTTCTAACTATTGACGCTGAATATGGCCTTAGGTCATCTAGTCAGGGATGCAGCAGCGGAAGCCAATCAGCCCTGGAGAATGGTTATCAATTGGTGATGTCTGTCATGGACAAGGAGAGGGTGGCCCTGAAGATATGCCAATTCCAATACACACTGGTCCAATATGTGTCACATCAGGCTCCATGTGTGTCCCTAGCGATGTGGGATAGTCACAGTCTCGAGTGCATTGGGTCAGAAGGATTTACTTGGATCTGAGACACTGGACAGGGTGAGACAATAAAGCCTAGCAACAGGATCAAGGTGTTTGCCACCAAACCTGATCCCTGGAACTCACACAGTGGAAACAGAGAACCACCAAAGATGTCATTGAGCACCACACACACCATGGTACATACATACACCACACACAGAGAAATAAGTTAAAATGTAATTTTAAAAAATTAAACACAGAATACCATTTGTGCTAGCTTGACACCCTTGTTTAGGGGACCCTTTGTTGTGGCCCCAACCTTAGAGTCACATTATGCAATATGGAAGAGATACACATTCTGGGGGGGGAGGAACAATGTGGTTCTCCTCATGCGGCTCGAACGTTCCACTACTAGGCTACATCTCCAGCCCCGTGATGCCCAATCTTGATGCTATCTATCCTCACATTTCATGGCTTGAATAATACCCAGACAGGAATCTTTTCCCAGTAACTCTCCTCAAGCACAGCCCGGAGCACACACTCAGGTGACCAGGAGAAGCACCGATGACAATGTAGTTGAGTCAGAAGAAAGAAACCTGTCCCACCTCTCCACTTGAAAAACAAGAGTGACATATGAATGTCCAGCAAGCCCCTGGGCACCTAGCACACAAGGGAAAGCAGACCTGGAGATTTGAGCCTCAAAATGACTGAGCAGAAAGTCAGGGCTGGTGGCTCAGGCCTAGAGCCCCAGCAGCAGGGAAGCTGGGGTGACAGAGTGAGACCATTCAGGCAAGGAACCAGGACTTCTGGAGGGAGCTCTCCAAGGGGGAAGAATTCTACACTCTAAAAGCAAGTTCATTCTAGCTCTCTCTCTCTCTTATTTAGCTCAATCTCCTTCAGGCTCCAGCAAACTGAGAACACCGGGGAAGAAGGCCGAGAGTGACCCGTAAACTCCCAAACAATGGCTTACAGCAGAAGGGTCACTAAGTCGAATGTCCAGCAAGGCTGTCAGGTACCATCCTTTGACTGGAGTTGGTGGTGTGGCTAAGGGCCAGAGGACTGCCTGGGACACATGCATCATCAGCAAGAAAATTTTAAAATCCACGGCCCCAAAAGACCGGGGGATAACACAGCAAGAAAAAAGTGGAACAAATTTGGGGTCCCATGTCCCACATAACACAGGCCATGGCCCAGTCTCTAGTGGAACAGCCTGTGATGTCAAACCTTCAGATGTTTCCCCCCCACATATTCAGGCAAACCTAGCTTACGGGAAATGGTACTGATTTTTACACGACAGCTAAAACCAAACGTAAAAGCAAAATAGCTAAGTTAAATTCGAAGAGCATAATAGTTAAGAACTATTGCTGCTTGCTGCCAGGGAGCTCAGGGATGACTTAATAGCTTACTTCCTAAACGCACAAGGTGGGTGGGGTGGATTTGGAAATTACCCACACCTCCTGGGTTTGTTTCCCCCACCCAACCCCGAATCGAATCGTTCCTACTCTACAGGAATTCGGGGGGCGAGTTAAACCCAAACATCCTTTTCTAATCTATACGTTTTGCTAAGCACCCCCACCCACCCGCGCGCGGTACTTTTCTGTAACAACGCTAGGTAGATCAACTACAATAAGACCATTCGCCACCTATGTCTCGTAGCGGGGGTAATATTTGGTCAAGTGTGAAATGATTTCAAAAGAAAAAGTAAGAGGAGAAAAGGAATGGAAGAGGAAGAAGGCGCGGCTTGGGTCCGGCTCAGGTAGACTCACTCCGGGAGGGCGTAAGGAAGCAACTCCACAATTTACAGGTGTAAGGCCGGGTCAATCTGGGGGTGGCGGGGAGACAGCGAGATGGCCACAAATGGAAGCTTACAGCGAGGTGCGCCGATGCGGCGGGCAAAGCCAGAACACGGAGTAACCAACGAAAAGGGAAGGGATGGGGGATCGCTTTCCCCTCCACGTGCCCCTCGGTTGGTCCTGCCGCACGTTTATTGCGGGGGGCTTTAGGGTCCCGGATTGGGGGTGGCAAGTCCCTTACCTGCGAAGCCCTGGCGGGCCAGCAGCGCCCCGAGGCACAGCAGGACTCGCAGTCCGGCCATGGCTCCAGAGATCTACTCCTGGGAAAACGCGCAGCTCGGGGTGCACGGGGCTCCTAGGACTCCCCGGCCAGCGGCGAGGGGCTCCCGGACTAGGATGCTCCCGCCGAACCCCGACGATCGCCTCTGGGAAGCGCGCCCCGCCCCTGCGCCCAGCCCGCCCGACTGGCGGAAAACAACAGGCACTGGCCCCCTCCCGCCTCTCTGGCAACTTCCTCCACCTTGACCGGGAGGAGGGCCTTGTGCGACGATCCCAGTCCCGCGGGGCCTGGGAGGCAGCGGCCGTGAGCGCTGGCCCGCTGCTGCGGGACGCGCTCCCCGGCCTGTGCACTGAGCGCGGGCTGCGGGGCACCGGGCTACATCCCAGCCCTGCGGCTCTATCGCGCTTGTTCTTGCAGGGGCGGGCCACAACGCCGCCATCGCTCAGAGCCCAGGGAAAGATGATCCCGCGACCGTCCGGCCAAAAGCAACCACGAGACTCTGGTTCTCGAATGAACTTGGGTCGAGACCACACGAGAAGAGCGAGTTTCGTTTTCAGGTGCTCCCACGCATGACCCTCTTGGTCTCCCCAACCCCCATCCTGGCCGAGCCCGGGAGCGCCACATTTCCGGGCTCAGCTTTCTGGCATCCCGATTCTGTGTCCTAGTGGACACCACCACAGCTGGGCCCTCGGGAGGATCTGCCCTTGAAACGGCTCAGAGAGAAAACTTCGTGTTCAAAACAAGGTTGTAGTCATCGCCGTGGAATCTTCACTGTGGGCTCTGGGAGGTGGGCGTCCCTCGGCTCAAGTTCTCCGAACCTTTTTGTGAGTTTATAAAATATTGAGAAGGCTGAGGATGACATTCAGGGGTATAGCGCCTGCGCCCAGCTCTGGGTTCTATCTCCAGCACTGCAAAACCTAAGTAAAATATGGAGACAAGGCTAAAATGGGAATTGAAAAAAAAAATCACTGAAAATCCCACTATCCCAAGGTAAGGTTTCCTAGAGAGTACTGCTTTTGAATCCATAAACACGAGGGAGTTTATAAGGATTGACCCCTGCCTCCTTAGGGCCATGCACCTAGTTGTCACCTAGGATCTATTAAATAAATGAATGTACATGGTAGTTTGACCCAGCATTTGACTCAGTCTTCTTCCTTTGAGGCAATCCTCCTGCCTCAGCTTTCCACATGCTGGGATCAGAGGTACAACCATGCCACTCTGGCTGTCTAAAGTTAGTTGGTTTTGATGATACTTGAGCGCTCAACAACTTTCTGGTCTTAAGTCAACAAGCTAATTGTAGAAAGCATCGACCGACAATATTTTGGCTAAGACTCTGGAATGTTCTGGAACCTTGATGGTGCCTAGAGAGTGGAATTTCACAGAGTAGGCCTGGGGCACTTGCTAAATCAACCACAGAGTTCCTGCAACCCTTGGACCCAAGACACCATTCAGTCCCTTTTTACTGGGCTGGGGTTGCTCTCCAAGACGAGTTGGTTGTAGGGAAAAACAGGACTAGATTCTGCTTAATCTGACCCCAGGTCCATGACCGTGACTGTATTCCAATGTTGTCACATTTTCCAGGACCACTAAGGCCAAGGGGACATAGGTCTGTACGTTGGAGCATCAGACAGAGGAAACGACCACCCGTTTGGAAACACTAATGTCCTGGGAAATGCCAGGAATACTGGCTGAGCAAATGGGGCTTCCCACAGTAAGGCGGGGTCATCAGTAAGAGACTCCAGGGGAGGTTGCTGTAAGGATGAAGTACTTTGATTTACTCCAAACTAAGCTAACATTTTCATAGACACTGAGCGTCGTCGTAGAAATCTCTCATTGGAGCCAGGTCTCTAAATCCCATAATCAAATATGGACTTGGAGTGTGAGGGGCTGGAAAGAGGACTTCTGGGAGTGCTCGGTGCTCTTGCAGAGACTGTAAGTTTGTTGCCAGCTCCAGGGGATCCAGCACACACTTCTGCTCTCCCAGGGTACCTTCATGTGCATGGGTGTAGGAACACACTCATGTACATAGTAAAAACAGAATAAAGGTTTTTTTTTTAAGTATGAGCTGTGGGGCAGGTACATATCGGCCTAGGCTACTAAACATGGCTAATCTTGTCTGGTTTGTTTTTTGTTTTTTCACCAATCAGTGAATTAAAAGGCTGGGGGGGGGGGGAATTCACACAGAAGACAGAAAAAGAGAAAAGTAGCCCAGAGTAAGGCACAGAGAGTCTTCATAGAGCAGAGATGGTGGTGGGGTTCAGTGACTCTTTTTTTTTTTTTTTTCAAGATAGGGTTTCTCTGTATAGCCCTGGCTGTCCTGGAACTCACTTTGTAGACCAGGCTGGCCTTGAACTCAGAAATCCAACTGCCTCTGCCTCCCAAGTGCTGGCATTAAAGGCGTGTGCCACCACAGCCCAGCCTTTTTTATTTTTATTTTTTTTTAAGATTTATTCATTATATGTTTGAACTCAGGACCTCCGGAAGAGCCATTAGTGCTCTGAACCGCTGAGCCCCCTCTCCAGCCCCAGCTCCGAAGTCTTAACTTCTTAGAAAGGGCAAACCTAATTTTGGAATAATTAGCTTAGACAAAGAAAGGGGAGCAAATAGGTCCACAGCTTCCGGTAAACAGGTTCTGGACTCTGCTTGAACACATCTGACCAGTTATAACAGTTTCCTGCAAGACTGAAACATTTCGTGCTTAAAGCTCTTTAAGCAGAAAGTTAAAACAATGCAAACTAGCTTCAGGAAGTCCCTGAAATTGAGCAGATTCACTAGGCCCCCTTCCCTCCAGAGTAAGAAAAGCCAAACTGCAAAAAGAAAACTCAGATAAACCGAGCTATAAAGAAGACTCTTGAGACCAGACCAGCTAGCTGGAAGAAGCAGAAATCTCTGCGCTTCCTGGAAAAGGTTTGGACCAGCTGAGGCACCCAGGGAAGGACTCTCTCTGATCTGATCCGTTGAGCTGCCTGCCGGCTGTGGCAGTGTGTTTCAGGTTCGCAGCTTTCTGAGCTGGGGTGGTGTCTTAGTCAGGGTTTCTATTCCTGCCTAAAACATTATGACCAAGAAGCAAGTAGGGGCGGAAAGGGTTTATTCAGCTTACACTTCCCCATTGCTGTGCCTCACCAAAGGAAGTCAGGACTGGAACTCACACAGGGCAGGAACTTGGAGGCAGAAGTTGGTGCAGAGGCCATGGAGGGGTGCTGCTTACTGGCTTGCTTCCCCTGGTTTGCTCAGCTTGCTTGCTTATAGAACCCAGGATTACTAGCCTAAGGATGACACTACCCACAAGAGGCCCTCCCCACCTTGATCATTAATTGAGAAAATGCCTTACAACTGGATCTCATGGAGGTATTTCCTCAACTGAAGCTCCTTTCTTGGTGATAACTCCAGCTTGTGTCAAGTTGGCACAAAACCAGCCAGTGTAGGTGGGCTTTAGTGACACAGCTGTCTGAGTCATTTTCACTTCTGTAAGTAACCCCTTAGCTGTACTCCAGCAAGTAATGCCAATAAAACCCATTGGTTCACTGAATTAGACTTGATTGGTATCTGGACTTTGCTCTGTCCTGGGTTCCCTATCTGGGGTGAGTAGATGTGTGCTGTTGCATCTCTTCAGGAAAAGTTTCCCACCAACACAAGCAGCAATAGGTGGTCCCCATTGGCAGGGGAAAAAAACAGACCTCTGGGCTGTTGTCTTGGGTCAGGAGTTGGGGAAAAGAAGCAGACATTCCTATCTTCATTATCTATTAGCAGCTGCCAAGAAGTGGTGGCGCACACCTTTAATCCCAGCACTTGGGAGGCAGAGGCAGGCAGATTTCTGAGTTTGAAGCCAGCCTGGTCTACAGAGTGAGTACCAGGACATCCAGGGCTACACAGAGAAACCACGTCTCAACCCCCTGCGCCCCCCCCCCAAAAAAAACAAAAACAAAACCCACCAAATCTATTAGCAGCCCCTTTCCCTGTCTGTCTGCCTGTTGGTGGCAGTCTAGCTCCAGGTCACTCTCATGCATTTGGCTATCCAGTCCTTGGCTAACCAGTGGGGTGGGTGTCTTCGTTCTCACTTTCCAGAGGATTCCAAGAGGCTCCATTATAGGAGAAGTAGAAGAGTCACAATTTTGAGCACACATCTCAGACTGCCACATTGTTTCTGTTTGTTTCTTGTGTTTGCTGGGGATGGCTGCCAGGACTCTTGCGTGCTGGGCAGATGCTCTGTTACTGAAACTATTCCCCTAGCTGGAGGTGCTGCCATGAGGGGAGTCAGGTAGGAAAGAATTGACTAAGATTTATGGCAGCTTCATGGGGGTTTCCTCTTCAGTCTGATTTTTTGACAACTCAGGCAAGTCACCTTTGTGCCAATTATTTCTGCCCCACTCACTCCCCCTGTCCCTAGAGGTGACTCTGAGAGAGTCTTAGTAATAACCTAGAGGTGTCCCTCGAGGCTTTGGGGACCAGCCTGGGTGAAAACCTGCTACTGCTGCTTCTGCCGCCGCTGCCTGGGTTGTGGAGAAACAAATAAGGCAGATAAACAGTCAAACATCCAAGAAGAGGGATTGTGGGGTGAGGCGGAAAACAAGAGTTGTCAAACGAGCTTGTTCATAACCGGAGCCCAGCCTCTCTGGAGCACAGGCTAACATGGTGAAGTTCTGTGGGATTTGGAAGGAAGACCCACCCTCCCACAAAGTGAAATTGCCCCTCTCAGAGGAAACAGAAAGATGGCCACCTGCTTCCCAAGGAAACAGACCACCCGACCCCACCCCACCCCCCAGAGGCTGATGGGAGGTGAATGAGCCAGGTACCCTAACAGGTGAGAGCAGCCAAGCAGGTTTTTGGAGATAATAAAGTAACATAGTCTCCACGTTGAGCCCTGAGGCTGAAAGATTCCTCTTTGTCTGGATGAGATAACTCCAAAGGGGGTGGGGGTGGGGGACACAAGACAGACACATCCCTGCTGGGAGCTGCACAGAGGACCAAGGTTCCCTTGGTTCCCTCTCTTGTCCTTTAAATAGATTTCACCTATTTGCATATACCTGTGGTCAAGGCGGTTATTTCCCTATGAATTGAGGCGAGGAAGCTTGACCTGCATCTTAGATTTGTGGAGGCAGAAGGAAGGAGAGGACTGGGTGTGGCTCAGTGTAAGAGCGCTTGCTAGCATTATTTAGTAGCCTCCTGCCCTTAGGACTGGAGTGAGCTGTCCTGGGCAATAGACCCTAGCGATGAGGAGATGCTTGGCCCCAGTCTGACGGTTCAGCTCCACCTGCAGAAACAAGATGTCCTGTCTGGCAAACAGCCCAAGCTGTTTCCAGTCAAATCACACACACACACAAAAAAAACAGCTGTAACTTCCTGGTATGCGAACAGGTCTCCCCTCCTGCCCCCCTCAACCTCTGTAAATACAGTCAGCTTTCATCCCAGGGAAAGGTTGAGGCCCCTTGCCTCAACCAGTAAAGCTTTCTGAGGCTGCTGAAGGGAGTCTGTCAGCCTCTCTGCCCCGTTTTCTTCTGGTGTAACAGATTGCTTTCTTTCTTTCTTTCTTTCTTTCTTTCTTTCTTTCTTTCTTTCTTTTTCTTTCTTTCTTTCTTTCTTTTTTTAATTTGTTTTTTTGAGACAGGGTTTCTCTATATAGCCCTGTCTGTCCTGGAACTCAGAAATCCACCTGCCTCTGCCCCCTGAGTGCTGGGATTAAAGGCGTGCGCCACCACGTCCGGCTTTGTTAACAGATTTTCTTTCTTCCTTCAACAGAGAGCCTTCCGGTCCCGTCCCCAGCCCACCCCCGCCCAGTCCCACAACCCCAGCCCCTGGGGTCTGGCATGGACACCTATGCTCAATATAAAAGCCACCAATCTGGCATCTGCCTCCATGGGTGCTGTAAGCACACGGACAGATCTTAAGGCCCTGGGGCTTTATTGGTGCTGTGTAAACCCAGCTTGGCCAGTCCTCTCTTCCCTGTCCTCTCCATCCATCTTCTCAATCCCTCTTCTGACCTCTTCCTCCCAGACTCTGATCTCCAAGCTGAGAGTCCTTTCACAGTTTGATCGCTGCCAACCACATGCCAGAATTCTGCAGGACAAGGTAACCAACCATCCGACTCAGAGATGTCCTGACAGGACTCCTAGAAGCTCCAGGAGCTTCTCCTCAGGATCACAAAGTTTTAGAGGTTTGGGGGAATCTCCTACGTTTAATTTTGCAGACTCTGCTGAATCTTGAGCATGGGATAGCCCCGGTCCCCCACCCCACAACACTTAGGTTCATTTCCTTCTTTCCCTAAATCCTGGGGAATGCCTCAGGCAGCAGGGTAAGACATTCCACTAGACCTGCCTGTCGTTTCATATTTAAAGCGAATTGTTTAAACGGGCTCTAAAGCTCTGTTTTAGCAAGCTCCGATCCACCAAACACATCCAATTATTCACTCGAATTTGTCTGCATTATTCCCTCGATGTTGGCCACTGCTGGCCCCAATTGGTAATGTTTGACTTTCTCACAAACCTAGACAACTTTCATAAATGAACAAGCAAATGGTTGGAGGTCCCGCCCATACGTAAACCTTGCCCCGCCCAAGCTCTTTTTAACTCCTCTCCTCCCCGCCACTCAGCTTCCACTTGCAACCCGGTCCTAATGCCCACTGTTTCTCCTTGGTTTCCAGAAAACCCCCCTCCCCGCCCTCTGCCCCCGCCCGCCCTCTCCCCCCCACCCCACCCCCGCGCGATAGGGTGGGTTTTTGTTTTGTTTTGTTTTGTTTTTGTTGTTTTTTTTTCGAGACAGGGTTTCTCTGTATAGCCCTGGCTGTCCTGGAACTCACTTTGTAGACCAGGTTGGCCTCGAACTCAGAAATCCACCTGCCTCTGCCTCCCGAGTGCTGGGATTAAAAGCGTGCGCCACCACGCCCGGCTTAGGGTGGTATTTTTATTTGGGGGACATTTTTACTTTAAGCCTTTAGTCTGGCTTTTGTTTCCGCCCCGCCAAGCCTGCATTCTCTTGCTTTCATTTCTATTATCAGCTACTCATTAGGCTTTTCAGGTTGTCTTCATTCCATCTACAGAATACACAAACTGCTTATGGAGATGTAGATCACTGAGTTCAGTCGGCTATGTAACTTCGCTGCAAAGCACGCTCTGGAAATGGGGATTTGACCTGCCTACTTCAGACCCAAGCATATTATTTCAAAGTTTCCCCAAAGCCACCTTCTTAGATCAAGGTGGCTCCCTGACTCTGTGACAGAGAAAGAAAACAACACGACACCTCAGGGAAAAAGACATCATGGCCTCTTGAGAACCAGTAAGAGGTAAGCTATTCCCAACAGAAGCTTCTCTTGTTTACCTCATAAGGTGTACGTATTAAAGCCAGCTGATAGGATGCTCAGATGGGAAAAGGATAAAAGAGACCCTTTGTATAAAATCTCTTAATGCACAACAGCACAGTTTTAACGGATCCCTCTCCTAAATTGTTAGATGATGTTCATATAAATTTAGTAATGATTATATATAAAAAAAACTCTTCATGCTACATAACTTATAAAGACTGTTTTATGTTTTGTGTAAGGTCTGCCTGGAAACTTACAAGGCCTAATGGTTTTACAGTATGTACAGAGATAATTATTAATTTATTGTGTCATTCTGTGTGACCTCCTTTTATTAAGGTGGTATCGTACAATGTCTCCTGAATTGAACACTTGCCATCTTCAGAATGTGAGCTAGGCCTGCTTAAAATAACTGCAGCTGGCCTTGTTAAATGTTAATATTCCCCCAATAAAAGGGGAGAGAGGTAAGGTCACGGGACCTTCACCTGAGTATCCAGTCCCAGCTCTTGGCTGGGTCTGTGCAATAGACCCTAATTATATGAACTCTCCCGGTTTTCCAAGTGTGCAGGCTAAAGACTAAAAATGGAGATGTGGCCTACCTATACGACAAGAAGAAAGCTGTTACATATATTGAGTAAAGGCTCCAGAAAGCCTATATCTATATCTATATATCTATATCTATATATCTATATATCTATATATTAAAGGTCCCAGCTATTGCGTGACACCTTCCTGTAGGAAATTTTATTACTACAAATGATTAGTTTATTTGTTACTTTTGTATATCACTTTTTTTATGTATAGTTGTTTTTGTTTGTTTTGAGACAGTGTTTCTCTATGTAGCCTTTAGACACCAGGCTGGCCTACAACTACAATTGCTCCTGCCTCTGCCTCTCAAGTAATGAGACTTGTGCCACCATGCCCAGCTGGCGTGTGTGTGTGTGTGTGTGTGTGTGTGTGTGTGTGTGCAATTACAAGTGTCTAGTTCTCAGAACACTCCTACCTTCTTGGTTCTTGCCAACTTAAAACGTATAACAACCAAAAAAGTTAATAGTTGAAAGTCCATGTACAGGTAATCTTAATTTCCTACAACACGCCATATATAAAATATAATATATATATATAAAATCCTAAGATTATAACAGTCTGGTCATGTTAGCAAACTCTGACTTAAAGATGTAAATGTAATCAGTTTATGTTTTTGCTAACTTTGTTAAGCTTTAGCTATTTGGAAAAAATATATACACAAGACTATGGTGTTGCCGGTCGTGGTAGCTTATGCCTTTAATTCCAGCACTTGGGAGGCAGAGGCAGGCAGATTTCTGAGTTTCAGGCCAGCCTCGTCTACAATGTGAGTTCAAGGACAGTCAGGGCTATACAGAGAAACCATGTCTCAAAAAACAAAACAAAACAAAACAAAAAAAAGACTATGGTGTTTATAAAAGTACACTATGAAAGGCTTGGGAGGGGGGTTGTAGAGATGGCTCAGCAGTTAAGAGCACTGACTGCTCTTCCAGAGGTCCCGAGTTCAATTTCAGCAACCACATCCTGGCTCACAACCATCTGTAATGGGATCTGATGCCCTGTTTCTGGCCTGTCTGAAGAGAGCCACAGTGTACTCACATACATTAAATAAATAAATAAATAAATAAATAAATAAAAATCTAAAAACAAAAAAAAAAATTAAAGCAAGTTAACTTATTTTTTAAAAAAGTTAATGGCCAGGCAGTGGTGGCACACACTTTTAATCCCAGCACTTGGGAGGCAGAGGCAGGCGGATTTCTGAATTTGAGGCCAGCCTGGTCTACAGAGTGAGTTCCAGTACAGCCAGGGCTATACAGAGAAACCCTGTCTTGAAAAACTAATAATAATAATAATAATAATAATAATAATAATAATATTCAAAATTAGGTAGATCAGAAAAACCGGCTTATGAAAAATTAAAATGCCTGAGTAAAATTGGCTACACTTACAAGGCACTTGCATGACGACAGGATGCCCCTAGATCCAAGTAGGACCCTTTCCATTGGATGGGACACAGCCTCACCAGAGTAAATTGCGTGCTGCCCTCATGACAGAGAAGGGTGAGTGGGAAAATAAGACCTTTAGAGGCCTGCCATCCCAGTCTCTGATCAAACCCAAAAGGACTGCCTCCTCATCTACAGGGATGATGAATTTCTTCCTGCTCATGTCTTTTGTAATGGGGTGGATTCTCTTGCCCAGTGGAGGATCTCAGAGTCTGAACCCCTATCCTAAATGTCTCAGACAGTGGAGAGGCAGATAGTAATTCCTCTGTCCTCAATGTCTCTTAGGTTGGCTTATGAGGATGTTGTGAACAGGTGAAGCTTGATCCTAAGCCACCAGGCTGGGGTGTGACCTGAATGCTAGTTACCAATTACCTTATACCCTGGCTTTCAAATGTCCCTTTTAGCAAGAGCTAATTCCAGGGTCCACACCCTCACTACCAGTGTTCCCTGATTAAAGGAGGCTGCCAGGTGCTCTGTCACCGGACCTCCAGCTTTGGAAAGTTATTCCATACACCTGAATGGTGTCTTTGAGAACCTTGCTAGAGGATCCTATAAAAACAGACTCAGTAGGATTCTGCTCCTCTTTTAAATTGCCAGTTAGGCGCCGGGCGATGGTGGCACAAGCCTTTAATCCCAGCACTCGGGAGGCAGAGGCAGGCGGATTTCTGAGTTCAAGGCCAGCCTGGACTACAAAGTGAGTTCCAGGGCTATACAGAGAAACCCTGTCTCGAAAAACCAAATAAAATAAAATAAATAAAATAAATTGCCAGTTAGGGGGTGACTTTAACTGAGTCAGTCTCTCTACAAAGCATCCAGGTGCTTGTTCCTTATGCAGGAGTCCAATGTAACAAACTGCTAATTACAGTTACCTTATCCTTCTCCAGAAACTCTGGTACCCGGTACCTGGTCTAGCCAGTTGTACAATTCTATTTAACCTTATTAAGCAAAACATATGTTAACTTTGTCTCAATGTTTCTCACAAGTTTGCACAGTTATTACTGCCTTTTGGTCTGGATCTTTGCCATCTGTTGAAATTTATTGTGATCCCGGGGGATGGAACCTTTTCTGAGATACTCTTAACTGCTGCTCTTTCTGTAGCGTTCCCTTTTGACACTTTGAAGAGAAATTTGCACCCTAAACCCCCTAAAAGCGGTTTGAGTGACCTCTGACGTGGAGAATCCAACTCCATCCAACGTCCCTCTTTGAACCACTCTGGACCTTGTTTCAGGATTCAGAGCTAAAACCGTTAGCAGAGAGGCAGCCCCTCTGTCTCAATAGCTCTTCAAAGCCTTAAGAGAATTTTGTGATCAGCTTAACAGCTTTCAGGACCAGGTTCAGCCACAGGGCTCCACAAGTAGATCTGAGTACTACGAAGGACCGGATCTGCGCGCTTCTCCTCCAAAGATGCTGCTTCCACACCAACAAATCCTAACTGGTTTGCGATGGGGCCCCAAATCATAGGAACCAGAAAAAATTAAACCACACGCCTTCTCCTATGTACTGGCATTTAGTCCCTTCCACTCTGGCTCTGGCTTTAGTCCCTCCCACTCCGGCTCTGGCTTTAGTCCCTCCCACTCCGGCTCTGGCTTTAGTCCCTCCCACTCCGGCTCTGGCTTTAGACCCCTCCCACTCCGGCTCCTCAACCCCATCAGTTCTTCCCTCCTAATTATCTGCATACTCACATTTTACCCTGCCTTCTAATTTCTGAACCCCCACCCCCACCCAAACAAAAGATTCCATGTTAGCCTCACCCCACCCCACATGGAGCTGACCCTACAGTAAAGCAGGTCGTTGTATGAGACCCCAAAGTGTTTCCCCCTGAAATGTAAAGCCCCTAAACGCTCCCTCAAGCCTGTTTCCCCATCTCTAAGAATACAGCCAGTAAGAAGCTCTTTGTTCTCTAAAGTTAGCAAGAAGCCTTTTGTTCATCTACCTTAGATGACCCAGCCTGCCTGTCTGTCAGAGACCCAGAGATAACTGCAAGGACAGGCAGTAGTAGCTCACTCCCTCTCCTTGTTCCTTCACCAAGGACACCCCCCCAAGAGAAGAGTTGTAACCCAACTCTCCTCCCAACTCCTCACTCTTTCCTTAAAAAACTCCTACTGTTACTGCTCGGGTCGAACTCCCCTGCCCTTTGCCCTCAGCTGGCTGACAATAAACCCTCCTGCAGTTTGCATCAAGCGGTTTCTCTCCAGTTTTGGGGGCGCCAACTCATCCCGGGACAGGAGCAACCCTGTTTCTGGGGTCTTACAGTTGCTATGCCTCCAACAGGTACAACACAGCTATCCCAATCAGATCAAAGGGGACAAGACCTTAGTACAACAATACCTACTCTTCCCAGCACTTGGGAGGCAGAGGCAGGCGGATTTCTAAGTTCGAGGCCAGCCTCGTCTACAGAGTGAGTTCCAGGACAGCCAGAGCTATACAGAGAAACCCTGTCTTGAAAAACCAAAAAAAAAAAAAAAATACATACTCTAATATCAAACCGATTGCCTGGCTACAGCTGTCCTCCCGAGTCACAGAGGACTGGGCTTAATGGCTGCGGAAAGGCAGGCATCTGTGCCTTCCTTGGGGAAGAATGTTGTTTTTATGCAAACCAATCTGGCCTAGTATGAGAAACTGCTAAACAATTATTAGAAAGAATTCAAAACAAAACAAGAAACAGACAATACTTTCTGGAAGGACACCTGGGTGTCTTTAGTTATGATCTAGTCAGAGTACAGCCTAGCTAACTAGCTCTATGGCCAAGGTGTTTGGAAATATAATTTGAGTTTGAATCTTATTTCTGGAAACATGGGGTTGGGAGGCAGAACTGGGACTTAACTTCGACAAAAATCTTCCCCCCCGCCTCGTTTCGGTCAACCCTGCTCGCTCCAGTCGAGCCTGCTCGCTCCGGTCGGCCTCGCTTGCTCCGGTCGGTCTCTCTGGTCCAAGGATTCATTTATTATTATTATTATTATTCATAAGTACACTGTAGCTGACTTCAGACACCAGAGGAGGGCGTCAGATCTCATTACAGATGGTTGTAAGCCACCATGTGGTTGCTGGGATTTGAACTCATTACCTTCGGAAGAGCAGTCAGGTGCTCTTACCCGCTGAGCCATCTCATCAGCCCGATAAAAATCTTTTAAAAGATAATTTAATACAAACACTTGGGAGGCAGAGGCAGGGGGATCTCTGTGAGTTCTAGACTAGACCAGCCTGGGCTACGGAATGAGTTCTAGGTCAACCAGAACTACACTGAGACCCCTGTCTTATAAATATAAACAAAAACAAGAAAAAACAAAACCACACAGAGAGAAATCTAAAAACAAACCCAGACCAGACAAACAAAAATCATACTATGCTTGGGGCGGGGGAGTTGGCTCAGTGGTTAAGTGCACTTCCTGATCTTCCAGAGGATGGGAGTTCAATTCCCCACACTCTATAACTCTGGTTTGAGGGCATCTGACGCCTTCATAGATGTACACCAGGCAAAACACTTATGCACATAAAAATAAATCTTAATGAGCCGGGCGGTGGTGGTACCCAGCACTCAGGAGGCAGAGGTTGGCGGATTGCTGAGTTCAAGGCCAGCCTGGACTACAGAGTAAATTCCAGGACTTCGGGGCTGCACAGGGAAACCCCGTCTCAAAACAAACAAACAAACAAACAAAAACCAAACAAAAACAAAAGGTGTGTGTGGAGAGATGGCTTAACAGTTAAGAACACTGGCTGTCCTTCCAGAGGTCCCAGGTTCAATTCCCAGCAACGGTTCAGGGATCCAACACTCTTACACAGATATACATGCAGTCAAAACACCAATGTACATAGAATAAAAATAAATTATTAAAAAAATACTATTCTCGGGGCTGGTGAGATGGCTCAGCAGGTAAGAGCACCCGACTGCTCTTCCGAAGGTGATAAGTTCAAATCCCGGCATCCACATGGTGGCTCACAACCATCCGTAACGAGATCTGGCGCCCTCTTCTGGAGTGTCTGAAGACAGCTACAGTGTACTTACATATAATAAATAAAATAAATCTTTTAAAAAAAAAAAAGAAAAAAAATACTATTCTCATTTTTTCATTAATTTTTTATGTGATTTTTAGGAACCCCAGAAGCAATCTGGCTGACCGGACCAGCCTCTAACAGCAAACCCTGTTTTCAGGGGAGTGACCGCGCACAAAGTTGGAATCTACAGAGGAAGCCTCCTGATGTTAGCCTCGGCTTTCATGCGCCCATATCCCTCATAGCACACGCTAGAGTTTTGGGTGTATCTTCCCTGAAGCCTTTATTTCCGGTGTTGTTTTAATAGGAGGGGTTTATGTCACTAGATTAGTCAGAGTCTAGGTAGAGTTAGTCAGTTTGAGGTTAGGTTGATACGAGGTGAGTCTATTCCTGTGTGCACGCATTCCTTCCCACTCTATTCGTCCAGTTCCCTGCCCCGCATATGGCTCAAGCTGGCTTGAACTGGCTATATAGAAGGGAGTAAGAAGAACTTCCCGCCGGGCTTGGTGGCGCACGCCTTTAATCCCAGCACTCAGGAGGCAGAGGCAGGCGGATTTCTGAGTTCGAGGCCAGCCTGGTCTACAAAGCTAGTTCCAGGACAGCCAGGGCTACACAGAGAAACCCTGTCTCAAAAAAACCAAAAAAAAAAAAAAAAAAAAAGAAGGACTTCCTTCCCATCTTCTTACTCCCTTCTCTGCTGGAATGGCTGCAGCTCCAGACATGCAGTGCCAGGCAGCGCCCCCTAGTGGCTGAGCCCCAGCCCTCCTCGCCCCCCTCCGCCCACACACAATTGCTTCTCACCAGCTTTGAGAGGTGTGACAGGAAATGGAAACCTCTGGAAGCTGACCCAAGCTCGTGGACTGGTCAAGCATCAGCACTGTGAGCCATATGTGCTTCTTCTACATTATAAGCCGTGGTGTCTTCTGTTACAGTAACAAGAACGTAGAATTTTCTCTTACTGGGCGCAACGGCACCTTCCAACTTAAATGCCACTCAGATGATCCCCATTTTACAGATGAAGAAACGGAAGCACAGAGAGGGGAAATAAACTCCCAATCTGTCATAACCTCACATCTGTTCATAAAATCGACTCGCTGGGGTCCTGTATTTCCCCACTGAATAACGAAGTTTTGGTTTTGTTTTAATTTTTAAAAATATTTAAGTGGTGTGTGTGTGTAAGTGCCTACAGAGTCCAGAGGTGTGGTCTGTGGTCTGATCCCCTTGAGCTGGTAGTTACAGGGAGTTGAGTGACTGGGAACCAGTACAAGCTTTTCATTGCTGAGCCATCTGGCAGGGCTGTTTTTTGATTATTCATTTTTTTGTTTGTTTCTTCTTTGTTTGTTTGTTTGTTTGTTTTTTTCAAGACAGGGTTTCTCTGTATAGCCCTGGCTGTCCTGGAACTCACTCTGTAGACTAGGCTGGCCTCGAACTCAGAAATCCGCCTGCCTCCACCTCCCGAGTGCTGGGATTAAAGGTGTGGGCCACCACGCCTGGCTTTGTTTCTTTTATTTTTTTCTTCTCTTTTCTCTCTCCCTTCCTCTCTCTCTTTCTCTCCCTCTCTTTTCTTCCTTTCTTTAAGATTTATTTTATGTAAATGAGCACTTATCTGCACGTACACCTGCATCCCAGCAGAGGGCATCAGATCCCATTACAGATGGTTGTGGGCCACTATGTGGGTGCTGGCAATTGAACTCAGGACCTCTGGAAGAGCATTCAGTGCTCTTAACTGCTGAGCCACCTCTCCAGCTCAGCACTCATCTTACTGTCTCGGGCGAGGTGGCACACGCCTTTTTTCTTTTTGTTTTTGTTTTTTTGTTTTGTTTTGTTTCTTGAGACAGGGTTTCTCTGTATAGCCCTGGCTGTCCTGGAACTCACTCTGTAGACCAGGCTGGCCTCGAACTCAGAAATCCACCTGCCTCTGCCTCCCAAGTGCTGGGATTAAAGGCATGCACCACCATGTCCGGCCATCTTACTGTCTCTTAAAGAGCTTTGATTAACTATTGAAAAGATGCAAACGCTGTGCACAAAGAAACGGAAGCACATCTTGTGGCTTGTTACTGTTGGGTCTTCCATTCCCAGAAACAGTCTTACTCTCCGGTATCTTATGCATGGCACACTGCTATTGACTGCCCACCCTTCACCCTCCCTCCTCCTCCTCCTCCTCCTCCTCCTCCCTCTTCTTCCCTCCCTCTCTCCCTCCTTTTCTTTTCCTTCCTTCCTTTTCTTTTCCTTCTCTTTCTTTCTTTCTTTCTTTCTTTCTTTCTTTCTTTCTTTCTTTCTTTCTTTCTTTCTTTCTTTCTTTCTTTCTTTCTTTCTTTCTTTCTTTCTTTCTTTCTTTCTTTCTCAAGAGGACAAGGCAGGAGGAGACTGAAGCAGGAGGAGCCCAAATCAGAGGCCAGCCTGTGCTACATTGCAAGGCCGTTTCAAAGTAACAATTTAAAGGCTCCGTTTGGTGTCACATGCCTTTAAAAATCCATGCCACTCAGGAAGCAAAGATAAGCGAAACCCTAAATTCAAGGCCAGCCTGGTCTACAGAGCGAGTTCCAGGCCAGCCAGGACTACACTGAGAAACCATCTGGAAAACAAAAGGAAACAAACAAAAAAAAATCAAACAAAACCAACAGAAAACAAATTAACAATTTCTAAAGAGCTACATACCGGTTGCACCTTAGTAGCATTTGTAAGACTGATAAAAGAAATGCACCTGGCAAGACAGGTGTGGTTAGGGGCAGGTGATGCTCTTCCAGAAGGCTGGAGTTTGGTTCTCCCCACTCACATCCGGCAGCTCAGAACTGCCTGTAACTCCAACTTCAGAAGGTCAGACCGTGCCCCCTTCTGACACACACATAAATAAGGTTGTTTAAAACAACAACAAAAGATATACTTACAACAATTATTTCAAGGAGCTTAAAAAACACACTGGAAACAACAAAGAAACAAAAACCAGCCCTTGCAGGTCTAAATTGGAATTATAAACGTGTTTCAGCTGGACATGATGCATACGACCCTCCCCCCTTTCCATCCCCCAGCTCTTGGGAGGTTGAGGCAGGAGGATCAGGAATTTCAGGGCAATACAAGCTATTTAACCAGTTTAAAAACAAAAACAGCACACAAAAAGGAAAGTGTTCTGTTTTTCTTTGGTTGCTATGGTGACCATTATGACGTCACAAACGGAGGAGTCAAGGATTTTTTGCAGCTTATGCTTTAATGGCCATCCTTGAGAGAAGCCAAGGAAGGAAACTAAAGCAGAAGGCAAAGGAAATCTGCTGCCTGCGTATTAGCTTTGCCTAGGCCTATGGCCTAGGGATAGCACTGCCCACAGTGGCTGGGCCCAGGTGCCATAGGATGGAGGCAGTTCCTCAGTCGAAATTCCCTCTTCTCAGGTTTGAGCTGTGTGACGTTAACTGCCAAGACTAGCCATCAGACAAGGGGAAGAGGGGACCAGAGATAAAAATAAGAACTCGGGCGAGTTGGTGCACGCCTTTAATCCCAGCACTTCGGAGGCAGAGGCAGGCGGATTTCTGAGTTCGAGGCCAGCCTGGTCTACAGAGTGAGTTCCAGGACAGCCAGAGCTACAAAGAGAAACCCTGTCTCGAAAAACAAAACAAAACAAAAAAGAAGCCGGGCGTGGTGGCGTACGCCTTTAATCCCAGCACTCGGGAGGCAGAGGCAGGTGGATTTCTGAGGCAGGTGGATTTCTGAGTTCGAGGACAGCCAGGGCTATACAGAGAAACCCTGTCTCGGAAAACCAAAAAAAAAAGAAGAAAAAAGAAAAGAAAAAAAAGAAAAGAAAAGAGAAACTGTCCATGTCCATGCTTTCTGAACCTAGAACCAAGAGACTCACTTACAAACTTGGTCACCAGGTGGCGCTCTCAGCCCTGAGCGGACTTCGGATCCCTCCACCAAAGTCATCTGATAATGATCCAGCCAAGATCCATAAAACTCAGAAGAATTTTAGAGATTTCGGTTCAGCCAATAGCCTCTGCGGTCCAGAGAAGTCAGAGCAGGCCAAGACTTACTCAATGCCTCTTTCAAGGTCACAGCTCGTGGGAAAAGCCAAGACCCACACACAGCCCAGGCTCAGATAGTCTAAAATGTATCTATCCCACGGTCCTTGATCGGTTGTTCAGAACTCCTTTAGATAATTCACGGAAGGCCCTCCTGTTCTTAAATACTGGGAACAGTCACTTCTGCGTAGTGTCAGCTGTGGAGAATAGAAACATTCACCCCCCAATCCCTGATTTTGGGGATCTTTCTTTAAAAAAAAACTTCTCTCATTTTAATTAATGACTTCCTACGGATGTATGTGAAAGTGTGTTAGGTTTTTATTGCTAGGACTAAATGCTTGAGAGAAGCATTTAATTTTTTTACATTTATTATGTAATTGCTTGTTAATTGGTTGGTTTATTCATTTATTTTTATTTCTGAGTACACTGTAGCTGTCTTCAGACACACACCAGAAGAGGGCATTGGATCCCATTACAGATGGTTGTGAGCCACCATGTGGTTGCTGGGAATTGAACTCAGGACCTCCGGAAGAGCAGCCTGTGCTCTTAACTGCTGAGTCATCTCTCCAGCCCATGGTTGGGTTTTTTGTTTTGTTTGGTTTGGTTTGTTTGTTTTGAGACAAGGTTTCTCTTTATAACCCTGGCTGTCCTGGAACTTGCTCTGTAGACCAGGCTGGCCTCCAAATCAGAGATGGCAAATTGCCCTTTTAAAAAGGAACTGTGCTCCAGGAAGTCACAGCTGAAGTGTGGCCTTTCTGAGGGTAGCTTGCAAGAGTCAGTTCTCTCCTTCCTCAGGGTGGGGATTGAGCCAGGCTGCCAGGTCTTTCTATCTCCATACCCTCTTGGTGTCTCCCACTGCCATACTTACTGCTGTTCTGCTGCCGACTGCTTTTTGGACTTAACATATTGGGGGGCTTCTTCATCCCACCCTGTGTGAGCCTGGCTGGTGCTCTGTGAAGTCCCCTTGCTTTCCCATAGTGACAGGGAAGCAGCTTTCCTCACTGTCACTCCTGAGGCAGACACCTGCCTTTCAGGCAGGGTTGTGCGGCTCTGCCGGTACCTGCAGGCAGAGATGCCCTGGCCTCTGATTTCAGTATCTCAGCACTTCTGACCTTCCCACAGACCCTCTTCAGGACCAGTTCGTTCACTACAGTGTGGCGAGGCAGAATGCTCCTCTAAAGAACCTCACTGAGGGAACAATGACCCTTAGAAACACAGAGGAATGCAGAACTGTGCCCAACCCAAGGTCTGCTTATCTCAGCCCTTCTGAACCCTGCCGCTACTGTACACACAAATGATTACCTTCCACCTCTCCCCTCCACAGGGAGCAGAGGGTTAAACGCCCCACCCTCTAATGTTGCTTTGGTGTCTTCCGGGACCACCTTCCATCGTAAATCCAGCCAGCTAACAGAATTGAAAAAACAAAACAACAGCAAAAACAACAACAACAACCCACTTGTTATTCTGAGAGGCCAATGATCTCAGGAGTTATATGCCAAGAAATAGGACAAAGGCTGAATGTCTATTCACAGTGTGGCACGGGCAGGTTCTCAGAAGAGATGGTACCTGACATAAGCAAGCATGGCAGAAGTCTCTCCAGATTCCACCAAATCTACCCTCCTACCCGCCTCCTCCCCCCTTGCAATATTTCATGCCAGCAGCTATGTGCAAGGTCAGCCTTTCCCCACGTCCCAGGAAGTGCTAGGGGTTGCAGAGATTAGACTTGAAAGACCACGTCTGGCCTTCGGTGTAGCTCAGCAGGGAGCATGCTTGCTTAGTCTGGGCAACAAACATCCTGATTTCTATCCCCAGCATTGCGTAAGCCAAGGATAACCCCCTCCCAGTGAGGCCCCTACACTTTGTTAGGTGGGGGTAGGAGGATCTGAAGGTCAGGTTCACCTTGGCTACACGCCAAGTTCAAGGCCAACCCAGGATATGTGAGAGCACTGGAACTGTAAATTATTTAATCAAGTTCAGTGTCTGGGATAGAATCCAGGCCAGCACAGATGCTAAGCATGTACTACTGAGCTGTCTCCCAGTACTAGATACTAGGCTGAAGTTGACAGGGTCTCCCTCTGGCTGTCTTGAAACTCAAGCTGTAGACCAGGTTAGCCTCGAACTCACAGAGATCTCTACCTGCTGGGATTAAAGGCCTGTGCAACTAACTATGCCTGGCTCCGCGGAGTCTCTTAATTCCCCTTTGGATGAGGGCAAGCACTGAAAGGAGAAGAGAAATAACTTAAGTAGTTTGAGAGACCACACTTCATTTGCCATGAACACTGACATTAGACCCCCACATTTTACATAAAAACGAGGTACCTGTTGTTCCCCGTGAGGACCTTCCGAATACAGAGTGGCATACTTAATTGACTCTCAAGAAAATTAGCCGAGCGTGGTGGCGCATGCCTTTAATCCCAGCACTTGGGAGGCAGGGGCAGGCGGATTTCTGAGTTCGAGGCCAGCCTGGTCTACAGAGTTAGTTCCAGGACAGCCAGGGCTACACAGAAAAACCCTGTCTTGAAAAACCCAAAAAATGCACTTGGGAGGCAGAGGCAGGCAGATTTCTGAGTTTGAGGCCAGCCTGGTCTACAAAGTGAGTTCCAGAACAGCCAGGGCTATACAGAGAAACCCTGTCTGGAAAAACAAACAAACAAACAACCAAAGGGGTGGGGGAGAAAGAAAAATATTTTACTCTTTTTTTTTCTTTTTTTGGAAAGATTTTACTCTTAATGTGTTTGTGTGTGTGTGTGTGTGTGTGTGTGTGTGTAGATGCACAGAAGGCCTGAATAGAGCAGGGTGCCAGGCTATTGGAGCTGGAGTTTCAGGTAGCCATTAGCCACCAGATGTAGGTGCTGGGTCCTCTAGAAAAGCAGGGTGCAGTGCTAACTCCGAGTCCTCTCCCCAGGCCCTCCAAAGAGGAGTTAAGTGCAAATCTTCCATCTCTCTGCTAAAACCCTTCTTCCACTGGGAAACACGGAAGAAACACCCTCCACCACATCACCAACTTCTTGTCTAAAACCAGAAATCCGAGGTTCAAAACCCCTCAGGGGGGTCACGTTCCGGATATCCTGCATATCAGATATTTATATTACAATTCAGAACAGTAAGCCAAGCAGTGGTGGCGCACACCTTTAGTCCCAGCACTCGGGAGGCAGAGGCAGGCGGATTCCTGAGTCTACAGAGTGAGTTCCAGGACAGCCAAAGCTATACAGAGAAGCCCTATCTTGAAAAAACAAACAAACAAACAAACAAAACAAAACCAATTCAGAACAGTATCAAAATTGTTAAGGAAGGTTGGGGAGGGGAGTCACCTCAGCATGTATTAAAGGGTCGAGTTAGAAAGGTTGAGGAGCCTTGAACTCTAGAGCCACTAACTCATGACTGTGAATGACGTTATCTGATTCGGCATCTGCTGAAGACTGTCACTGCTTTGAAGATCAGACTGGGCTCTCAGAAGTCCCCCAGTGTCTCTGTTTACTTACCTTGAACTTCTGGACAGATATCAATGACAGTTCCAACAAGTTCCTTACCTGTTCCAACAAGTCTGGGAGGTCACAGGAAATCCAAGGTTGCCTTGTTCTGATAATTCCGGTAATTCTGGTAAATTCAAAAGGTTTTAATGACATCCCTATGGAGACTGTTTTAATTGAGTGGCTGATAGTGTATGCAGTTCCTATTAGTCAGGCCTCTGTGCAAGGTGTTCACCAATATGGCATACATTTTTGCCCCTTCAATTGAGGAGAAGATGGCTGTAGTGACTGGGGACATAGTTCATACCCCACTGTGATGTAAGGGAAGCCAAACAACTAGATGTGACCAGTGTTTTAACCCTTTCTGGGCCGACACTCCCTATCTGTAATCACAATGATCCGGAGGCCTTCACAGGAGGATTGTGAGTTCTGGATCAGTCTGGGCTAAATAGTAAGACATTGCCTCTCTCAAAAAACAAACAAAAAAAAAAAAAATCCAAAATCAGGGGCCAGTAAGATGGCTCAATAGGTAAAAACTGCCAAGCCTGATGACCTTTGTCTGATCCATGCCCCATACAGTCAAACCACAGAACCAATTCCCTCAGGTTGTCCTCTGCCCTCTGCCCCCAAGCTGCTCACTCCCCCATAAATAAATAAATAAATAAGTTCAAAAACCCAAAGAAGCTAAGAATGGTGCTGGTACACACCTTTCATCCAGAGACAGAAGCAGATATAAAAGCTCTGTGAGTTCAAAGCCAACCTGATCTACACAATGACCTACAGGCTAGACAAAGCTACATACTGATACCTTGTGTTTTTTTTCTTTTTTCTTTTTCTTTTTTTTTTTTTTTTTTTTTTTTTTTTTTTTTTTTTTTTTTTTTTTTTTTTTTTTTTTGGTTTTTCGAGACAGGGTTTCTCTGTGTAGCTCTGGCTGTCCTGGAACTCACTCTGTATACAAGGCTGGCCTCGAACTCAGAAATCCGCCTGCCTCTGCCTCCCGAGTGCTGGGATTAAAGGTGAGCGCCACCACACTTGGCCTGATACCTTGTCTTAAAGAAAAAAATTCCAGCTTGGCAAGATGGTGGCGCAGCCACCGGCTTGCACCAGGCTGATGCTGCAGCCAGTACCTAGGTGAAGCCTATTTTCAGTCGAGACCTGAAAGAGACCAAGCGGAGGGTACGTGAGCCCTACCACGCTTGGTATCAGGAGGTGCCGAACATTGTGCACTTAATGCACCTGGATAGCACGGTGAAACAAGGACGGGATAAAGTCCGAGAAATGTTCATGAAAAATGTCCATGTCACAGACCCCAGAGTGGTTGCTCTCCTGGTCACTAAAGGAAAGATGGAGCTCCAGGAAACCATCAAAGTATGGAAGCAGCGGGGACACATGTTATGCGGTTTTTCCATGAAACAGAAACACCAAGGCTAAAAGATTTCTTGTCTAAGTTCTATATTGGCCATGACCCATGAGGTCATCTGGTGGGAAGGTGCATATTAATATTTAATTATTTTAGAGCACAAATAAGCTCATGATTTGATGGCTGTTTGTGATAAAGTTGCACTGGTGAAACCTTAAAAAAAAAATCCAGGGCTGGTGAGATAGCTCAGCAGTTAAGAGCACTGACTGCTCTTCCAGAGGTCCTGAGTTCAATTCCCAGCAACCACATGGTGGCTCAAAACCATCTGTAATGGGATCAATCTGATGCCATCTTCTGTTGTATCTGAAGACAGCTACAGTGTACTCATATAACTAAAATAAGAAATCTTTAAAAAAATTTTTTTTTCAAAGACAGACAAGCAGGCAGCTGGGGTTAGCCACATAACTCAGTCCACAAGAATTGGGGGTATCAGGATCGATGCCTTCCCTCTTTGGAGTTCATGGCCTGGATGGAACCTGCAAGCTACAAGCTGCAGGGGTCCCCCTGCTGTGGGAAGATCACCTCAAACTTTGAGCTTTAAGACAACACAGATTTGTCACCTCCTGGTATCTGTGACTCAGCAGTTTGGCCATGACACTGCTGGGTCTCCTGCTGACCCGGGAACTCTCAAGAAATTGACTAAGCCACTGGCTCTCAGCCTTCCTAATGCTGCGACCCTTTAATACAATCCCTCATGGTGTGGTGACCCCCCAACCATGAAATTATTTTTGTTGCTACTTCATAACTGTAATTTGTTACCGTTTTGAATCATAATGTAAAACTGCAACATGCAGGATTTCTAGTATGTGACCCCCAGAAGGATGGCAATCCACCACTCTAAAGGGTTAACTGAGGCTAGGGACTGAGCTCAGTACAGAGCTGAGCGGTTGGGTCTCTGAACAGCCAACTAAATACAAGAAGGACCGAGAGTTCTAGGCCAGCTTAGGCCGCACAGCCAGTTTTAGGCTAGCCTGGGCTGCATTAGAGCCTGTCTCAAAAAGAAATATATACATTTCCCGATTCTTTTCAAGGAGTTTTTCTTTTTCTTTTTTTTTTTTGAAAGAAGCCAGCGAGAGTATGGGGTGTGTGATTTTTCAGCAGCTTTGAGATTATTATGGACACACACACACACACACACACACACACACGTACAGTGACCCCAAGAAGTAGGAATCCAGGAGATCAGCCAGAAGGCAATGTTCAAACCACAGCTCAGTTTGGGTCCTTGGCGTCAGCCAGCTCCTTTGTGCAGAGGTTGCCACCCTGAGACCGGCTGTGCCTCATAGTGGCAGCTTACAATTGCCCCTTGCGGACATACCCAGGGGACACAGAGCTTTGACTTCTTCTAAGCTTCCCTTGAAGCACAGAGGCAGTACTCCTGGGGAGGAGCCGCCTGGCTGACCAACCATATCAGTGATCGTCACACCCTACCCACCAATCAAAATAAGCCTCAGGCCGGGCATGGTGGCGCACGCCTTTAATCCCAGCACTTGGGAGGCAGAGGCAGGTGGATTTCTGAATTCGAGGCTAGCCTGGTCTACAAAGTGAGTTCCAGGACAGCCAGGGCTATACAGAGAAACCCTGTCTCGAAAAAACCAAAAAAAACAAAAACAAAAACAAAAACAACAACAAAAAAAAAACCCAAAAAACAAAAAAACCCAAAAACCAAAAAAAAAAAAAAAAAAAAAAAAAAAAAAAAAAAAAAAAAAAAAAAAAAAAAAAAAAAAAAAAAAAAAAAAAAAAAAAAAAAAAAAAAAAAAAAAAAAAAAAAAAAAAAAACAGTGTATATAGCCCAGGCTAGACTTAGAATCAAGCTTCCCCTATTGGAGCTTACGAAGAACTAGTGTTGCAGATATAGTCTTCCACAAGTGGCTCAAAGAACGTTGTTCTTGGGCTGGTGTGATGGCTCAGTTGGTAAGAGCACTGACTGCTCTTATGAAGGCCCTGAGTTCAAATCCCACATGGTGGCTCACAATCATCTGTAATAAGATCTGATGCCCTCTTCTGGTGTGTCTGAAGACAGCTACCATGTGCCTCAGAGAGTGGGGCCAAATAGAGTGAGCAGGGCTGAATGGAACAAGCAAAGGTTCTAAATTCAATTCCCAATAACCAGATAAAGGCTCACAACTATCTGTACAGCTACAGTGTATACTCAAATACATAAAATAATTTTTTTTTTTTGTTTTTTTCGAGACAGGGTTTCTCTGTGTGCCCTGGCTGTCCTGGAACTCACTTTGTAGACCAGGCTGGCCTTGAACTCAGAAATCCGCCTGCCTCTGCCTCCCGAGTGCTGGGATTAAAGGCGTGCGCCACCACACCCCGGCTTAAAATAATTTTTTTTAAAGATTTATTTATTTATTATATGTAAGTACACTGTAGCTGTCTTCAGACACTCCAGAAGAAGGAGTCAGATCTCGTTATGGATGGTTGTGAGCCACCATGTGGTTGCTGGGATTTGAACTTAGCACCTTCAGAAGAGCAATCAGGTGCTCTTACCCACTGAGCCATCTCACCAGCCCACATAAAATAAATTAATAAATCTTAAAAAAAAAAAAGAACATTGTTCTTTATGTGTGTGTGCAGTAGCCACACAAGCCAGTAGAGGGCATCAGATTCTTTGGAGCTGGACATAGGCAGCTGTTAGCTGTCTGTAATGCATGCTGGAAATCAAACCTAGGTCTCCTGGAAAAGCACCAAGTGTTCTTAACCACTGAATCATCTGTTGTCCAGCTTCTTTCTTTCTTTCTTTCTTTCTTTCTTTCTTTCTTTCTTTCTTTCTTTCTTTTTTTTTTTTTGGTTTTTCGAGACAGGGTTCCTCTGTATAGCCCTGGCTGTCCTGGAACTCACTTTGTAGACCAGGCTGGCCTCGAACTTAGAAATCCGCCTGCCTCTGCCTCCCGAGTGCTGGGATTAAAGGCATGCGCCACCACTGCCCGGCTCTTTCTTTCTTTCTTTCTTTCTTTCTTTCTTTCTTTCTTTCTTTCTTTCTCCCTTTCTTCCTTTCTTTCTCTTTCTTTTAAAGATTTTATTTGTTTATTTTATATATATGATGAGTACACTGTAGCTGTCTTCAGACACACCAGAAGGCAGCATCGGATCCCTTTACAGATGGCTGTGAGCCACCATGTGGTTGCTGGGAATTGAACTCAGGACCTCTGGGAGGGCAGTCAGTGCTCTTAACCGCTGAGCCATCTCTCTAGCCCTGGCTGTCCAGTTTCAATGCACATTTTTATTTTTGTTTTTAGCTTTTTTCTGGTCTTTTGAAAGATAGAGTCTCACTATGTAACTTTGGCTAGCCTGGAACTTGGCCAGGCAGGCCTTGAAAAGCCACAGAGAGAAATCGGCTTGCCTCTGCCTCCCAAAGGTTGGGATTAAAGGCCCGTGTCACCATGCCCAGCTCATATGCAGTTTTGAGATGTATTTTTAAAATTTTTATTTATTATTATACATAAGTACTCTGTAGCTGTCTTCAGATGCACCAGAAGGGGTCGTCAGATCTCATCATGGGTGGTTGAATTCAGGACCTTTAAGAAAGCAGTCAGTGCTCTTAACCTGCTGAGCCATCTCACCAGCCCCCAGTATTTTTGTTTTAGTCAGATTCCCAACCCTCCAACAAATACCTGGGAAAACAGTTATGTAGGTTCAGAAGTTTGAAACACTTAGGCCCACGGTCTTAGTGGGTGGGGGAGGGGAATCCCAAAATTAGGGACCTGGGGAGGAATACCCTCCAGAATATGCAACAGGTGGGGAACTTAGGCTATTGATTGACAGGGGTATTTTCTGGATGGAGTCCATTTGATCCATGAGAGGTAGATCTGAGTGGGTTTTCTGGAGCTTCTAAGAATCCTGAGTTCCATAGCTGGCACCATTGTGGTACAACAGAAGGAGATGTGGACTATCACATTTCTTCTCTGACCTCTATACTTGGACCTGTTGCAGGCACGTCCAGTATCCTCCCCCAGCCCCCCACATATAACTAACAAATAAATGATTAAAACTCAGCGAGAGCCAGGTGTAGTGGCACAGGCCTTTTTTTTTTTTTTTCCTTGTTCTGGTCAACCCTGCTCGCTCTGGTCTACCCCGCTCGCTCCAGTTGGTCCCACTTGCTCAGTCCCTGCTCTCTCCAGTCCAAGGATTCATTTATTATTATTAGTGTACTTATTATTCATAAGTACACTATAGCTGACTTCAGACGCACCAGAGGAGGGCTTCAGATCTCATTACAGGTGGTTGTAAGCCACCATGTGGTTGCTGGGATTTGAACTCATCACCTTCGGAAAAGCAGTCAGGTGCTTTTACTTGCTGAGCCATCTCACCAGCCCCGTGGCACGGGTCTTTAACCCCTGCACTCTGGATGCAGAGGCAGGCAGAGCTCTGAGTTGGAGAGCAGCCTGGTCAACAGAGCGAATTCCAGGACAGCCAGGCCTACAGAGAAACCCTGTCTCAACAATAACAACAACAGCACCCCAAATCAGCAAACAAACAAATCAGGAATCATATCGCCCCTGGAGGGTTGAGTATTCTATTAGCTACACACTGTAAAAAACAAGGTTCATTCATTTCTGACTGCTTCCAGTCTTGGGGGGGCTGCTGGTATCCAACTGCAAAATTGGCAATGGCTGGTCCAGCTTTGCTTACCTTCCCTCAGTCTGGTCCTGTCAATCACGCTTTCAATTTCTCTTTCAGGACCCCTGGGATGATCATGGAGCTCCCTCCCCACCCCCGCAGGAGATACCCACATTCTGAAGCTATTGACTGGCAACCTGAATTCCAATTTGTCTTGTAAAGTCACACTGTCCGTAAAAAGCCTTGTTCTGGTCCTTCAGGATCTCAGCGGTGGCTACTTGAAGGCATCGTGAAGATGGGGCTTGTAGTATTAGTCCATCAACATTCACTCTTAGGAGGCGGAGTTATCATTGAAGCCTCCCTCAATCAAGATCCAGCCATTCCTCTCAACCATGTGCGTGCAATTCTGCCTAAATTTACAGGCACACCAGTTGGAAGGTTAATTGATGAGAGTTTCCGGTGTGGGCATTTAGGCGGCGATAGAAGGCCATCATCTGTGCAGAATTGCTGCTTTGGAGTCACCTGCATTCCACAGTTAAGCCCAACCAATACACTGATTCCCAGAAGGTTGAATTTCGCTGAACTTTTAAAACAACAACAAAAGATAGCGCAGGGAAGAAACCTGGCTCGTATGAAAAAATGCAAGGGAGAAAGCATGGCCTTATCTCCGGGGACTGCGAAATGGGGCAAAGAGTCCTTCAAATGTAAAAGAGAAGCCGCAACATTAATCTGCATCGCAGCCATGCACGCACTGGCCTGCAGGCACCACGCGCTAAGCTTCGCGGTGACCCTGGCGCTCGGACCGCCCAGCTCCGACTCAGCCAATCAGAGAGCGAAGGGGCGTGGCTCGACCTGCGCTTGGTCCCGCGGCGGCAGTCGACTGCGCAAGCGCCTTATGTTCACAGCACTCGGGACTCAGCGTGCGCGTGTCTTCCGTCCCTTTATCGCCATGGCCGCCGACATCAGCCAGTGGACCGGGTCTTTGTGCCTGCAGGAGGTGGACGAGCGGCCCCAGCACGCCCTGCGGGTTGACTACGCCGGGGTGACGGTGGACGAGCTAGGCAAAGTGCTAACGCCCACCCAGGTACGGTGTGGGCCCGCCGCCGGGGAGGCCAGGGGACAGCGGGGCGGAGCAGGCCTCGAGCTCAGCCTTTGTACCCCCAGCTACCGGACTCCCATACAGCGCCACCCGACAGCCGAAAGCCTCTTCTGTAACCTTCTAATGTCCCAAGCTTGCAGTCGCCTCCCCAGGGAGCAGCCGCACTTTATTAATGACTCCGGGGCCAGCGCTTTTCCATTAACTTGTGTTGTCCGTGGGGGTGGCGGTGGGGGTGGGGGTGGGATGCTGGCGCCTAAGAGCGGTTCCAAGCTCAGAGAAACTGGGTCTAACCGTTCTCTTTAGATATTTAGAGCGCAGGGCTTGGGGTGGTGACTTGGGAGGTTTCCATCCCGAGCCCTGGCCGGTCTCCATTGTCCCAAACTTTGTACGTGTCCTTGGCCGCTCTCGTTTTCCGTAGGCGGATTACACCTCAGCTGGCCCTAAAGCGGACCTTTGGCCACCGTATTTAAAGGCGTTAGGTAGCTCGGGACCCCCAGTGAGGTTGTGGGGGAGGACCCCTTGCCACCGTCGGACTTCCCTCTCATCACTTTCTGTTAATAACGTGGGGAAGTGTTCTTCGAGGCTGGCGTGGTGTGTGTGTGTTACATGTACGGTCTCACTCTGTTGTAGCCCTGGCTGGCCTTGAACTCACAGAGATCTGCCTGCTTCTGCCTCTCGGGTGCTGGGATTAAAGGCATGCACCACATCTGGCTTTTTTTTTTTAATTAAAAATTTTTTTAGACTCCTGGCTCTTTAAGATTCGTTTTGTGTTTTTAATTATGTGTGAGTGTGTGGCTGTGTGTGTGTGTGTGAGAGAGAGAGAGAGAGAGACAGCAGGGAGCTGTGGAGGTCAGGAGAGGCATCAGGTCCCCTGGAGCTGGAGTTGCAAGGTACCTCCCCACCCACCCCCCTAGAAGTGCCAGGAAATGTCTACCCTTTGCAAGAGTTCTTGGAGTTGAGCCGTCGCTCCAGCCCCAAGCTTCAGGCTTTTAGTAGCTGCCATGCTCAGGAATTACCGCTAATCTGCATGGGTGAAACTGCTATAAACAATTTTTTTTTTTTTGGTCTCAGTAGTAAAAGAAACGAGTAAAAATAATAACCCTCATATTTTACCTTTTGGGAATATAAGGTGACGGAGTGTTGAGTTTTGAGAGCATTTCTAGAGTTTTAACCCCACATTGGTTCCTTCCTACAGGTTAGAAACAGGCCCAGCAGCATTTCATGGGATGGCCTTGATCCTGGGAAACTCTATACCCTGGTCCTCACAGACCCCGATGCTCCCAGCAGGAAGGACCCCAAATTCAGGCCAGTTGGGGAAAAGATGGGGAGTGGCTATCTATCATCCGGATAAGGAAGTCCCTGCTGGACAGGGATGTGTAGACCTCTTGGGGTTACAGTCGTTTTGTAGTGGTAGGGAGAAAGCCCGGAGGGAGCAGGGTCTCTTGGCGTGGGGCCCTTACACTTGCTTGTGGCTTCCCAGTGTATCATCTGCCTGTTGCAGCCCAGCATGGAGAATGTCCTTGGTGTCTGGTGCTCACGGCCCCTGGTTCTCTGTCTCCGCAGGGAGTGGCACCACTTCCTGGTGGTCAACATGAAGGGGAATGACATTAACAGTGGCACTGTCCTCTCGGATTATGTGGGCTCCGGGCCTCCCAGTGGCACAGGTAAGTAAGGGCTGTGTGTGTGTGGCTACCACTGGGTTCTTTCCGAGCCCTACTGTAAGGACTGCAGAAACCTGCTTGCTTTCCCCCTCAGGCAAGTCCTTCCTGGTGCAGTCAGCCTGTAGGATGTGGGTGCTAGGACTTTGGTTCTGATTGGGTAGGCCCTCTGTAGAACTGCTTCTGGGACTTGTAGAGAGCTAGGTCTGTAAATGATTTGTGGTGGATTTGAAACATCAAAGCCAGGGCTTCACACTCGACAAGGTCTCTGTCGCTAGGCTGGCAAGTTGGCAAGTATTCTGGGCACAGAGAGCAGGAAGGGCTGCAGGAGGCTCACAGTGGGCTGCTGGGGGCTCTGTGGGCCAAACGAAGTTGAGCCTCCTCTAATCTCCATGTAATTTCTGCTATGGGTGATCATGGAAGTTCCTGATCCTGTGAACAAGAAGCAAACACTTTTCATACTAGTGCCAAAGATTGCCTTTCATATCTCTTTATAACTTTCCCTTTCTCCCCAAAATGTGGCTGGGTACTTTGAAAAGATTTGGAAGACTGTAGTGAGACACATTGAAAACACACACACACACACACACACACACACACACACACACACACTCTCACACATACTCTCTCTGTGTTTTGTATTGGCATGGAGCATGAGAGTCAAGTCCCACAGTGCTCCCCAAGTCTCATAAGCATCCCCGAAGCTGGTGGGAGACACAGTTACTGCTGGTCGCTTGTTACAGGCGGTCCCCTTTCACTGGAACAAGGCCACCGTGGTGGTGGGTGAGGCTTGGCGGGATGTCAACTTGCGTGCATTGTCCTGCAGAGAACTGACTGGGAGAACGAGTGTCCAGTAAGGACAAAAGGGCCATTGCTCGCCGCTCGCCTGTCCGTCGGCTCAGAGGCTTCCAGATGCTTTACAGGCCTCTCGGTGTTCATCAGAGAATAGAGAGATAAGTTTCCTGGGGACTCTTTAAGGTTCTCCAGGGCACCTACAAAAGCAGATGATTTAATTATAGGCGGGAGGCACTGGGGAGTAGAGCAGTTCTCTGGAGTCTGAGCTGTGCTGTTTTGAAGAATAAAACCCTAGCAGCTCTCAGGTGTTTGGAAGGTTTTGCTTGTGTGATAAACTGGTGGGTCAGAAGGTTTCAGGCAGAGGATTTGAGGTACACACATCTGGACACCCCAGGAAGATGGAGGCTCTTCTTGTCACCCTGAAGATCTTAGAGGTGGTCTGGTCCCTGTCACTCCCCTGGGGCTCAGCATTTTCTGCTACGGGTCTCCACGGGTTGCTTTGGATCCCATGTGCCTGTGGGCAGAATGGGTGGGGTGTGTTACCTGGTGAGCCGCCACAGTGTGACTTACTTATCTTGATGCTGGCTTGGGTTGCGAGTTCATTCCCTTTCATTAATGAGTATTCCCTGTGACAGTGGACTGCACGGTCCCTTCCTCTCGCCGGGTACTTGGGCTGTAGCCAGGATGTTGGTGTTATAAATAGAGGCACTGTGCTTTCTGTATTCCTAGGCAGGGCTTTCCATGGTACTTCTTTGTGCTTGCATAGATGTCCTAGGTCTAGGAATTGCTCTGGACTCCTCCAAAATGGCCGTGTTGTACTCTGATAGCCCGGGTAAGGTTGCTGTGGGTCTGTGTGTAGCCTGGCAGCTCACTGACACGGGTGTGGAACTGCAGCTTTTTTGTGGAGCACTGGGATGGATGGTGGCCATTTCTCTCTCTCTCTCTCTCTCTCTCTCTCTCTCTCTCTCTCTCTCTCTCTCTCTCAGTGTTCTCATACATGTCAATAACTTTTTAAAAAGCCGTTACAAACGAGGCAATTTTGACATAGTTCATGTAGCCCAGGCTGTCCTTGAACTTTCAGGGTAGTTGAGAGTGATCCTGAACTCCTGATCCAAGTTCTAGGGTTACAGGTGTGTACCACCACACTCCGGTTTATGCTGTGCTGTGGGGGGTGGGTGGGTGGGGGAAACAGGCTGAAGATTTGTGAAAGTTAGGCAAGAGCGGTCCCAAGGGGAGCCCACCCCCACCCCCACCCCCACCCTGACTGGCTGGCTGGTACTTGCAGGTCTCCACCGCTACGTCTGGCTGGTGTACGAGCAGAAACAGCCGCTGAGCTGCGACGAGCCCATCCTCAGCAACAGGTCTGGAGACAATCGCGGCAAGTTCAAGGTGGAGACCTTCCGCAAGAAGTATAACCTGGGAGCCCCGGTGGCGGGCACGTGCTACCAAGCCGAGTGGGATGACTATGTGCCCAAGCTGTACGAGCAGCTGTCAGGGAAGTAGGGGTGCTGCAGAGGGCCCCCCACAGCCTTGTTAAGTGTAAAGCATGTCATTCCCCCACCCCCCTTGCTACCCTCTCATTGGGAGTTCTCAGCTGTGCTAGGATAGAGGTTTAGGGTGTCTTCCCGCTCACTGCCTGTCCTTATGATTCTGGATAGTCTCATCCCAGGTTATGTTTGATTGAGTTTAGGTTCCATCTGGGGAGGTGTCTAGTGTTCTGATGGAGTCATTCTATCGTTGATTTAAAAAGAGCTACTACGAAAAGGAAAACATTCTGCCAGGATCAGGTCTAGAGGAGAGCCGGAGCTAGTGGTGTCTGTGAGTGGTTGAACAAGGAAACTTTGTCCAGAACCAGGCACAGTGGGGTCTTTAGAGGTGGGCTTTTAGGGTCCTGTCCTCCAACTGAGACAACCCAAGACTCCCATCTCAGCTGAGCCCTGACTGTCCAGGTCAGGTGGTTGCATAGGTATCAGTGTCCTTTTAAAGAATGTGCTGCTGTGGAGAGACTCTCTTAAGCCCCTTGCTTCTCAGTGGGGTAAGCAAAAGTCACCTGAGTTGCCGAGTGTGTTGATCCTCCTTGTCAAATACAAATAAAAAGGCATTGCATTCAGACGTGGGTATTTCCTTCCTGTGTCTGGCTTCGGGCGGGCGGGGTGAAAGCCTTCTGAGGTAAGCTGGCTGTGATCTGCTGGCCACAGGGAGGCGCTGTTATTCCTTCCTCCAGAGGTCTGTAGGGCAGGGGAGCGGTGCTCACAGAGGAGTCGGATGGGGTGGCGCAGGCCTTCAGGCCAGCCAGCACTTGGGAGGCAGAGGCAGAGGCAGGTGGATTTATGTGAGTTTTTGGCCAGCCTGGTTTACATAGGACAATCCTATCTCCAAACAACAACAAAAGCCAGGTTCCCAGGCTTTAGGAGGGCCTGGAAATGGTGGATTGGGCCTGTGATTCCAGCATTTGAGGAGCTGAAGTGGAAGTATTGCATGAAAATGTCATGCCCAGGACCCAGGTGGAGGAAGGAGAAAAACGACTATAGCAAGTTGAAATCTTACTTCAGTAGTCACACAGTGATATGTGGATGAGAACAATAAATGCCATTTTAAAGAGAATCAGGTTTGCTTCACTTTTCTGCTTCTGTGCTCCTGTGACAGACCTGACCAGCAAGAAAAAGCTTTGTCTCTGCTGGTAGTTGAGCTATCTCAGTAGGGAAAGCACCACGAGGTGGCCTGGGCTGTGGCCTGGGCTGTGGCCCTCACACTGCCTGGCAGAGCAGAGAACATGAGAAACTGCAAAGTGCCTTCCGTTTCAACACTTCCTTGATGGCACTCCTGGCTTGGGTTTTCTTCCAGAAGAAACAAAATATATGTTATCTTTACATCCTTAAGAGCTAAGTCATGCCAGGCAGTGGTGGTGCACACCTTTGATCCCAGCACTTGGGAGGCAGAGGCAGGCAGATTTCTGAGTTTGAGGCCAGCCTGCTCTACAGAGTGAATTTCAGGACAGCCAGGGCTATACAGAGAAACCCTGTCTCGAAAAACCAAAAAAAAAAAAAAGAAAGAAAGAAAGAAAGCCAAAAAGTGTGTGTGCACGCAGGTGAGATCCTCAGGCTGGAGTTGCAGGTGGGTGGGTGTGGGGAACTGAACTCAGGTCCTCTGCAGAGCAGTATACGCTCTTAGCCACTGAGCCTTCTTTTTTGCCTGTTCTTTAAAGTTAAAAACAAATTGCATGGGGCTGGTGAGATGGCTCAGCGGTTAAGAGCATCGACTGCTCTTCCAAAGGTCCTGAGTTCAAATCCCAGCAACCACATGGTGGCTCACAACCATCCGTAACAAAAATCTGATGCCCTCTTCTGGAGTGTCTGAAGACAGCTACAGTGTACACACATATAATAAATGAATCTAAAAAAAAAAAACAAATTGCATCTCTATTATCTATGTAACTAGTGTAGATGTACACACATGTGCACATGAACACACGCATATACTACAGCACACGTGAAAGCCAGAGAACAATCTGTGGTTGGAGATTCTTTGCTTCACCTGTGGGTCCTGGGATCAGACTCAGATTGCCAGGTCTGGCTACCACACCTTCATCTGGGCCATCTCACTGACTCCAGGCACTTAGCTTCCAAACCCCGCTTTATGCAATAGGTCTTTAGTTAAGGGGTCACGTTTTGAACAATCCTTTATTTTTGCAGAAGTTCCCACCACTGATTTCTTTTATTCCGTTTCTTTGCTGTTATAAATAGCGCTTCAGCAACCCCCCCCCCCCCAATCCTTCATGCAAGAAATACTGTGACAAGTTAGTTTTCTGGGGGAGTTCCTTGTATTGAGACAGTCATGTCCACAGGAATGCATCTTTTCAGTTCTGATTCGTGCAAACTGCCCTCTGGGCAGACAAGTCTCTCCACGATCAGGTCAGTTATATCGAAATTCAATGTGACTTGGTATTTACATATATTTAAAATCATGTACTTATTTTTTTTTCTCACTTATTTTTCATGTGATTTTCCTCTCACTAATGGCAAGATGTTAGATTTTCTCTTAAGTGATAATCAGGGTGAAATAGGCACTCCAGCCCACTCTGCTTCCTTATCTTAAAACGGGTGTGGCTGGTGGGGCCTGGGGGCGGGCAAGATGGCTGAGTGCGTAAAGTCACTACCACCAACTCTGACCACCTACCAGAGTAGTGAGTGGTCAGGGACCCACATGGTGGAGGGGAAGAACTGAGTCTCCAAAGTTGTCCTCTGGTCCCCATATGTGCGACATGGGATACGTGAGCCTGCACACATACACACAAAATACATGTAATGAGTAGGGGGTGGGGAGATGGCTCAGAGGTTAAGAGCACCAACTGTTATTCCAGAGGTCTTGAGTTCCCAGCACTCACATGGTGGCTCACAATCCGATGCCCTCTTCTGGACATGCAGACAAAACACCTGTCTACATAGGAAATCAGGAAGGGGGGAAGAAGGAGAAGAAAGAAGAAGGAGGAGGAGGAGGAAGAGGAAGAAGAAGAAGAGGAAGAGGAAGAGGAAGAGGAAGAAGAAGAAGAAGAAGAAGAAGAAGAAGAAGAAGAAGAAGAAGAAGAAGAAGAAGAAGAAGAAGAAGAAGAAGAAGAAGAAGCCGCCGCCGGTAGGTGGCACTGACACCTTTAATCCCAGCAAATGGGGAGGCAGAGGCAGATGAATCTCAGTTTGAGATCAGCCTGGTCTACAGAACAAGCTAGGGACAGACAAGGTGACACAGAGAAACTCAGTCTCAACAAAACAAGCCTGGCATGGTGGTGCACGCCTTTAATCCCAGCACTCAGGAGGCAGAGGCAGGTGGATTTCTGAGTTCAAGGCCAGCCTGGTCTACAAAGTGAGTTCCAGGACAGCCAGGGCTATACAGAGAAACCCTGTCTTGAAAAAACAAAACAAAACAAAAAAACCCAACCAACCAAACAAACAAACAAAAAAACAAAACAAGACAAAAAGCCAAATGGTTGAATGGGGTTCTGACAGACATACAAGAATAAAGTGCAGAAGTCAGGACTGCTCCCCGTTTATAGCCTTCCTAAGAGTGTAAGATAAGAGCCTGGGATTAGCACAAGAACATTGCTGACAAAATCAAAGTTGCTTGAGGGAGGGACTATTGCGGCTCACAGTTTCAGGGTGCAGTCCATCATGGCAGGGAGGGTGTGGCAGCAAGAGCTTGAAGTAGTGAAGTGGCTGTCACATGACATCCATAGTCGGGAAGCAAAACTGTGAAAGCCAACACCCAGCTCACTTTCTCTTTTTTTTTTTTTTTTTTTTTTGGTTTTTCGAGACAGGGTTTCTCTGTATAGCCCTGGCTGTCCTGGAACTCACTTTGTAGACCAGGCTGGCCTTGAATTCAGAAATCCACCTGCCTCTGCCTCCCGAGTGCTGGGATTAAAGGCGTGTGCCACCACGCCCGGCACTTTCTCCTTTTTACTCAATCCAGGATGTCACCTACAGTTAGGGCAGGTCTGTCCACCTCAACCCAACACAGATAGATACGCCCACAGATATGACTCTTCTAGGATTTGATACTGGATCCTGTCATAATAATTAATATCAGCCACGGCAACAGGTGTTTCACAGTACAGCCCAGGGTCTCACAGTCCAGTGTTAAGTTAAAATTTGACCTTATTCTTCTGTGCGTGCCTATTGTGTGGGTATGCGCCACAGCACGAGTGTGGTTGGTGGATGACTTGGTGGAGTTGATCCTGTCTTATTTGTCCAGGTATTGAACCCAGGTCACCACCACTGGCCCAGAGCACAGTGTTTCTAATCCTGGGACATGCCTGTCACTGTGAACACTCATGCAGAAGGGAACATGTGCTGCCGCCATGTCAACCCCTCTAAAATTCCTGAATTCATCTCCAATAAATGGAGGCCATATCTCAAAAGCAGGGCTAATATATATATTCTAAATTAACTACCTTACTTATTTACATCCCAAATGCTGCTCTTTCTTCTGGCCCCCCTCACAGAGTTCCTCCCCTGGGTGCTAATACTTTGCCAATGTTTAAACCCAGCTGCACACGGTCGAAGCCTGTCTTGACTTGAGTTCAAAGTCAGGCAGCCTCAGAGTGGATTGGAAATCCCTGAGTGATTTACAGACCCACAGGGCCTGGAAGTCTTCTGTCACGTGACTGCCGCAAGCCTCTTTGGCTCCTGCTCACACTTGGCTCCTGCACTGCAAGGCTGCCTCCTGGTTCCTTGAACCTGCCAGGCAACTTGGAGACCTGGCTCATCGCAACACGCTGTCAATTTTTTGGAAGCTCTCCCTCTGTGCCGACATTCTGATGACCCTCACAGTACTGTCTGAGTGGGCTAGGTGAAATTCTCATGGCTCCGGCTCTGTGGCTCTGTGGCTCTGTGGCCATGTTTCCACTGCTATTTCAAAACGTATAGTCTGTCTTTCCTTTCTTTTCCTTTCCCTTTCCCTTTTCCCTTTCCCTTTTCTTCTTCTTCTTCTTCTTCTTCTTCTTCTTCTTCTTCTTCTTCTTCTTCTTCTTCTTTTTTTGTTTTTGGGTTTTTTGTTTTGTTTTGTTTTGTTTTGAGACAGGGTTTCTCTGTGTAGTCCTGGCTGTTCTGGAACTCACTCTGTAGACCAGGCTGGCCTTGAACTCAGAAATTAAAGGGATTAAAGGTGTGCGCCACCACGCCTGGCTAGATTTCTGGTTTTTAAAAATATTATTTTAAAATAAATCTGTGTGTGTGTATGTGTGTGTGTGTGTGTGTGTGTGTGTGTGTGTGTGTGTGTGTATGTGTAGGTATGCATATGTAAGTGCAGTGCCTGTAGAGGCCAACAGAGGGCACTGTAGTACTGTATGCTCTGGAGCTGGAGTTACAGGCAGTTAAGTAGTACCACAGTGTGTGTGTGTGTGTGTGTGTGTGTGTGTGTGTGTGTGTGTGTGTGTAGTCAAGAACTGGGAAAGTGCTGGGTGGAGGCGTGGCTCAGTGGTAGAGTGCTTGCGACTGTGTGTGTGTTCAAGGCCAGCAGAGAAGGATACCCCATGCATAATGAAGTCTTCTGGATGGTTGTGGAGTGCCGCTTAGGTTTAGGGACTTGGTTATTTATTTTCTTTCTCTTTGTTAACCCAGGCTGGCTACAGGTCAGACTAGCCTCTAACTGACTTCTGTATCCAAAGGACTTTTTATCAGTTATTCATCATAACCACTAATCACGGGGTTGCTTCTAGTCCTGGGATCATCTCCATTTGACTGCTAATATCCCCCTGTCTGAGGCACATTGACACCTCTCAGGCATCTCAGAGAGACACATGACAGGCACTCAGTAAATAGCCTCGATAGTTACAGATCAAGGATTACCAGCTATGCCTTAGCTAGATGCCTGACAAACATGTTTTTTAAAATCATTTCTTTTGTGTGTACACATGCACACGCACATCCCATGGCACCTGTGGAGAGGTCAGAGAACAATTTGCAGGAGTGGGTTTTTGCCTTTCATCATGTGGGCTCCAGGCTTTGAACTCAGACTTGGCTATCTTGCCTGTCCATAAATCTGCTTTTATAATCATTTTTTATTTTATTTAAAAAAATTTTTTTTGGTTTTTTTTTGAGACAGCGTTTCTCTGTGTAGCTCTGGCTGTCCTGGAACTCACTTTGTAGACCAGGCTGGCCTCAGCGAACTCAGAAATCCGCCTGCCTCTGCCTCCCAAGTGCTGGGATTAAAGGCATGCGCCACCACCACCCGGCCAATCATTTTTTAAACTCGGGGGGGGGGGGGGATATTTACTATATGTCAGGAGGGAGAATGCTGAATGCTGGCTGTGTTGTTCTCTGATTATTTTTGCGGTGCTAGGGATGGAGCGCAGAGCCATGCTTCTGCACTCACAGGTGCTTCTGCTGCCTCTCTAGGTCATTCCCTGTCCCTTCCCACACAAATACACAAAGGCAAGGGAGACTGTTACCATAGGCTCTATGGAGGAGTTAACCCACGGCAATAGCTACTTGTAATTTTATCGTAGTTGGATTTGGTATGTCATTAGTTTGTCACAGTTTGACTGACGGGTTACGTTTGTATTTGGCAACTCACCCTTTCCCAGGATCCAAGGATGGTCCTCAGGTCCGCATTCAAAAAGCAGTGATGGGGGCTGGGGCTGCCTCAGTGACAGAGTGCTTACTTATTAGCACGGGAGGCTGAACTTCGTCTCCAGGTCTCCAGCACTGCAGAACAGATGACTGCATGTGACCTCAGCTTGGCTAAGCAGGTCGAAGCAGGCCAGCTCTCAGGTCAGTAGGAAAACACAAAACTGGGCTGGGTGTGACGGGCACCGGCCTTTAATCCCAGCCCTTTGGGGGAGGTTGAGGTGGGGTGGAGGCAGAAGGATTTCTGTGAGTTGGAGGCTAGCTTGGTCTACATTGTGAGTTGGGGGGGGGGGAGGAAAACAAAACCCAGAGAAGAAAGGAGAGAGAGAAAAGAAAGAAGAGAGACAATAATGACAAAAAAGCAAGATCCAATTTTCTATAAGCCTGCCTGGCAGAGCTAAGGTTATAGGTGTGAGATTGTCCTGACCCCAAAACCATATCCCGGAAGTACAATTTTTACTCTATAGTTACTCCAGTGAGAAGAACCAGGAAGGGATGGAGCCTGGGCTATCGTGGGACAGTTTCCAGTGGGCGTGTTCTCACGCTTCTTCCACGGCTTGCTTTCCTTCGTGGGGTCCAGTCCTCTTGCCTGAGACCACAGGAGCCTCTGTAGTGTGTGTCTCCTGCTTCTACAGCTAGGGGCACCCAGGCTGGGCCGGCCTCTCTGAGCACATCAAACAGCGCTCTTCCATCTCGGTCCAGGAGAAGAAACTGGAAGATTGGGCTTTTACCTCAGCATCCTTCTGGGAGGAGCAGCAGCCAAGGCCCTGGAGCACGGTTCCAGGGGGGCCCAGCCCTCAGAGTCATCCCCAGAGGGGCCTGGAAGGAAAATCCTGCTACAAGAACACAGCCAGGCGATGTGATGAACACTTTTATTTACAAATATAATTAAAAGCCCTGACAGTTAATCATGCTCTTCCTTGGAACCTGAAAAATGTTTTCTTTTTTAAGTTTTTTTTTTTAAGTGCATGCAAAAGGAGTGAAGCCTTTTTCTCTTCATCATTTTTTATTGTAAGAAAATACACAGTTTGAAAGGATGAATAATGCAATATTTATGACCACAGATAGGGGGCGTGGGGAGGGGAAGGAGAAATAAACAGAGATGATTGGCAGAGAAGACATTGAACTCCAGAGACTGGAGTGGGGGGTGGGCGTGGGGGGCAGGGGAGGAACAGGAGGAGGAAGTAAAAAAATTCTGATCAGAGAAACAGTTAAAATACAATATGAAAATAAGCAATTCCTCTCCTTAGATTCCCTCTATACACAAAATACATGATTTGCCAAAGCCCAATTTTGTGCTACTGGGATTCTGTGAGCGCCTTTAAGTGTACTCGCACCATCTGCAACAGCAGAGGATGCTGGGATACAGTAGACCAGGCTGACGGCAAGGCAAACTCTTGCCGGCAGGTTCTTAAAAACCACAAGATCTCTTCACCCCACCCACCCACCCCGGCCCCAAAATAGTAATAATATGTTACCACTTCATATGTACATCACAATTAGTTCCTGTAAAATGTATCAAATTTTCAATCTTTAATAAAACTTTGTTTTTTTTTTTTAATTCCTGATGAATAAATACCAAAAAAATAAAATAAAATAAAGTTATGCAGCAGCTGGTTAAGGTGTAAGGCTGCGGATTTTGTGTCTCTCTCCCCCTTGGCATGTATTGTTTATTTAGGTTTCTTTAGGTATTTTCTCTCTTTTTTTTGCTTTACTTTCACTGGATGGTGACAACAAGGGACTGCTCAGAGCAACAGCCATCTGCGTTCCATCGCCGTTTGTTGGTTGACAGACCCTAAAACCACCTCCGAGGTTGTCAGCAGAACATCCGGAACCGCGTCGTCGCCGGCACCGCGATGCAGGTGGTGGACGGCAGGGGCGGCCGGGTCTCGGCCAGCACTGAAAGTTGACATGGGGGGAGGAAAGGGCCCCTGATGGAGTAAGAATCAACAGGCACTAGTGCGACACGGTGTCAGGGAGAGAGAGAGAGAGGGAGAAAGAGAGAGGAGAGAGAGAGAGAGAGAGGAGAGAAGAGAAGAGAGAGAGGGAGGCAGGGAGGGAGAGAGAGGGGCAGAGAGAGGGAGGGAGATAAGGGGAAAGGGGAGAGAGGGGGAAGAAGAGAGAGAGAGAGAGAGAGAGAGAAAGAGAGAGAGAGAGAGAGAAGTGAGAGCAGCGCCCGTTAAGATGGGGAATGTAGTTTCGCAGGGTCTGAATTTTTTTGTTTTCTTTTTTTCATTTTTTTTTTTGTAAATGGCAAAAAAATTTAATCTCATCTATAGTCCTCCTTAGGAAAATCTAATGTCACCAAATTCCCAAAGCCCATTCTGAGGCTCTCCATGTCAAAAGTCTCGGTCTCTCGCTCTTGTCTCTCCAGGAGAGTCTTGATCCTCTCACTGCGTTCCTTCTGCAGGGCAGCCAGCTCCTCTTCAATCTGTACAAGCACACAAGTAGCTCTCAGTGCTGACGCCTGCCCCTCAGCCATGAGGAATCCCCCATCCACCCCTACACACACACACTCGCGCGCGTGCGCACACACACACACACACACACACACACACACACACACACACAGGACCTACACACACACACTCGCGCGCGTGCGCACACACACACACACACACACACACACACACACACACAGGACCTGAGAGAGGGGGCAGCCCAGTGATAACGTGTCTTGGATTTGATCCACATGTCTCAGACTTGCTAGGGGTGGAAGCAGGGTGTGGGTGTGGGTGTGGGCGTGAAGGCATCCATGCTATCTGAGCCTGGGCTGATCTAAGTCAGTGTCCTCCCTCACTCGGAGGCAGAGGAGTGAAGGGAAGCCCAGGGAGCCTGAGGACAATGAAGCCTGTGTGACTCTTTAACTTTGCTGTGGAGGGAGGGCGGGAACCTCCAGCATCCTCAGGAAGTTGGTTCTGGACCATCTTCCTCTGGAATTTGGCAGGGACAGCAGGCTGCTATGATGCTGTGGGAGAAAAAGTGAGGCTAACAGGTCAAACGGAGAGAGGTCACCAATGTGAGATGCTGTGCTTGTGTGTGTGTGTGTGTGTGTGTGTGTGTGTGTGTGTAGTGTGTATGCACATGCACCCGTATGCGAGTCCATGGAGCCCTGAGGGCCACACTGCTGTCCTCCTCAGTCCGTATTCACCCTGTGTTCTGAGCCAGGGTGTTATTGAACTTGGATCTTGGGTTTCAGCTAGACTGGTTATCCAGAGCATCCCCGGGGTTCTCCTGTCTCCACTTCCCTGTGCTTAGGGCTACAGGGTGTGCTATCCACATCCTGTCCAGCTCTACTCTAGCTTTCGTGTGGGGACTAGAGATCTGAAAGGAGGTATTCATGCACTGACAGCAAGCCATGTGCCTGCTGAGCCATCTCCCCCGCCCCAAGATGCTTTGTGTATGTACACACATGTATGTTCACGTGTGTGTGCATGCAGAAGCAGGCCATGTCTGTTGCAGTCCTTGTCTGTTGCAGCAGGACCTCTCGCTGGCTAAGCAGGCTAGGCAGGCTGGCCAGTGAGCCCCAAGGAGTCGTCCGCCTCTGCCTCATCGTGCTGGGATCCTGAGTGTGCACCACGACAGACCTGGCTTTTAGCATTTTTAATGTGGGTATTTGGGGAGAATGCCCAGGTCCTCATCTTTGCACAGCAAGCACCCCACACGTGGGGCCCTCTCCTCAGCCTCAGCTTTGAGATGCTCATGACACAGCTTCCGATATGAATACAGTGTCTGTGGAGGCCAGAGGGGGGGGACATCCAATGCCCTGGAGCTGGAGTTACAGGTGGCTGTGAGCCACTTGACATGGGTGCAGGGAACTGAACCCTGGTCCGGTCCTCTGCAAGAGCAGTGGGTGCTCTTAACCTCTGAGCCACCTCTCTAGAACCTCATTTTATTGCTTTGTTAAAGAGCCCTACTGGTAATTTCTTTTGCTGAAAATATTTGATGCTTTTAGGCTTCTGGGCAGCCATGCTGGCATCCCATCGCTCTTTTGTAAGTGATGTCATCCAGCTGGCCAAGATGGCAGGCTTCCTAAGCTGAACCTCAGTTGCTTGAATAACCTTCCTGAGCCATTGTGTATGGGTCAGGGACAATGCTTGGCTCTCTTGTGTGCCAGGGGTAAGTTGACAGTCTGACCCTGGTCACTTGGGAGGGCTCCAGTCAAAACCGTGACCCTCCCACATCCCGGCCCTACTGTGTGGGTCCCCGGAAACGTCCTACCTTCTGCTCAAGATGCGCTCTGCGCAGGGACACCCTCTGCTCTAGCTTCTGTAGCTCGCGCTCGTGCTGGGCCTCCGTTTGCATCTTGATTTTGCTCTGGTAGGCGTTGAGCAGCTCCATCTCCTGCTGGAGCTGTAGTCTCAAGGCCTGGCACTCTGCCTCTTGCGCCTCGTCTAGCCGTAACTGTGGGTACAGAAGACATACACGCTGTATATAAGGCAGTCCACACACACTACTCTGGGGGCAACTGGGAATGGGCTCCTTGCTGGGACTTAGGTAGAAAGAAAGAAGGAAGACGGACAGTGCAATTTGGATTAGAGCCAGTGGAGTCTGCCTGGTTGGCACAGGATTCTAAGAACACATTTCCTTCAGTGCTGGGACCAGGGATCCTGGGACAATTGCCCATCCAGTGACCTGGTGAGCCTGAAGCTAGGCTCTGCTATTCCAGGATGGCATTTTGCTTGTTTGTGCCCTTCCGCCCTTCCTTCTTTCCTTCTTTCCTTCCTTCCTTCCTTCCTTCCTTCCTTCCTTCCTTCTTTCCTTCCTTCCTTCCTTCCTCTCTCTTCCTTTCCTTTCTTCCCCCAAGAAAACAATAATTCCCATTAAGATTGGTGTGAGTTTTAAATGAAAGAGACCATATAGGACCCCAGGCCCAAGCCTCCACATGTGACACAATGTCCGATAAACAGCAGATGTTATATCGTTTTGGTTTTGGCAAGATTGTGCCCATATTTTGATACCTTTAACTATAAAATCCTAAGACAGTTCGACATTTAGCTTAGTGTGACAGAAGCGCATCCCACAATCATACGGTGACAACCAGGCTGGTGTAGCTGTCGTGACAAAACAGTTCATGCTGGCCATGGCCGTGGCTACACATGGTGTTTTCCTCGCTGCCAATCCAAAATGACACCCCTTTGAGAGCAGCTGATAACCGCAGGGGACGTATTTTTCTTTTAAGCAACTGGCTAGGTTATAGATGCAGCCTGGCCCAGTTAACATTTGGTACCAAGACACCCAGATCTTGTGTGGACACGGGCCAAGGCTACCTGCTGCAACGTGAAGACCAGAATCCAGACATGCTCCCGGTTCAGACCATTACCAGAGCATAGGTTAGGTCCTATCCTAGGCTTGTGTGTGGCTGCCCCTTTCTGTGCTCCTTCTTATCCATGCCATTCTCCAGTATTAGCTTCAGCTGACATGGGCCTTCAACAAATGACTATGTGTCCTGCGGCAGGAATGACTTTAGAATGTTGAAGCTACTTGTAAACTGTCTAATCCTGTGGCAACACAGCATGGAGTTGGGGAAGTGTGTTTCCTGGGTCCCAGCTTATGCAGGGATTCTATGTTAGCGTCCACTAGAGAAGACAGGGCCATCCTCTTCCCATTTTCCACCAGGGGACACAGGCAGGGTGGCTGTATACACAGTCTGCAGCTGGATTAGCTCACAGATGACCTTGAGATGTAGCTCCCAGCGAGGACTGCCATAGGTTTCCTTGTGACCTGAGAGGCTGCTTACCAGGGAAGCATACAACAGCCCAGCCTTTCTCTCCTCTTAGGCTTTGGCTGCCATGAGCCCTGTGTGCGAGCAGATGAGAGTTTAGACCTCCCAACAGGCAGTTCAGACCCTCGAAGCATATCTGCTTCCTCTGAGACAGAGTCACATTCGGGCCACACTGGAGCTGAACCTGCAAGGCCCTCAATGACGACTCTGAATTACTCATCCTTCTGTGTCTACCTCCCAAGGACAGGCGTGCACCGCCATGCAGGGATTCTAGCATTGCTGGTAACAGAACCTAGGACTTCCTGCATGCTGGACAAGCCCTCGGCCATCCCAGCCTGCAGCTTCTTTTGCTTCTGGCGTCCACACAAATGCAGGTACTAGAAGCCACAGGAGTTCCAGACCTTGGGATTTTTCTCCTATACAGTCACACATACAGATGCACTCTAAGGTTTGTAACAATGTGGGTGACTATTACCCTTGGGCCCTACAGTGGCTTAAACAGACGAAAAGGATGCGAGGGGGGGAGTGCAGTGTAACTCCGCTCACAGCCTCCTCCCAATGTAAGCCCAAATACGGTCTCTGCTACTCAACAGTGATGTGTTCCTCCTGGAAATACTGGAAACTGGAGTATTCTAGCCCCTCGGCATTTGGCCCATGTGTCTGTCCCTCCCTGCCCCCCCGCACACATAATTTCTGATGGCTTCTGCAGAGGTGAGCTGGCTAGTATGACAGACGCCTTGTAGTCCATACAGCTCCTTACATTTATACTCTGTCTGCTTATAGAAAAAAACTCTTCAATGCCAACTCTTGTCTTGAGCTCATGCGAATGGCCTTCCTTCAGTGAGCCTACAGTTTCTATGGGTAAACGGAGGGGTTCACAGCAGGTACTTAAAGGGGTACACTAGACTCATGGCCCGAGGCCAGTGAGGGACAGCTGTGACAGCCACACTCAGACTCACCTCCTTCCTGTCCCAAGAGAGAGGTCACTGCTTTCCTCTCAGCCCACATTCCTTAGCCTGTGTCTGCCATCTTACATCACATGTTCACTGGGCCCTTGCTGCAGAGCCTGGCAATGCCACAGGTGCCCTGACTACAGCCAAGGGCGCAGGAGCCAGGCCGGGGTGTGGCCGCGTTGTTATAGTGCTTATGGGGCATGCAGGAAGCCCCGGCCCCAGCTCAGCCCTGAGTGAACACCTATATCCCAGTGCCTGGGAGGTGAGGCGGGAGGATCAGAAGTCATTCTTGGCCACATTGTAAGTTCCAGGCCAGCCTGCGCTACTAGAGTGTGTCTCAAAACAAACCAAAACCAAGACAGGACTACGACCAGGTACCGTCCCACCTCGCCTTGAGTTTACCTGTCACTCACATTGCTACACTCAGGTCTCTGATCATCTTGGAGAGGTGTCCTGGTACAACCCCACCTCCTGGTGTGCCTTGCCACTGCCGAGTCCCTCCTTTCTTGCAATCCCTTGCCTGTAGCTTTGACTTCCAAGATGCGGCCTACCCCTCCCATGTTTCTCTCCCCACCCCACTTCTTTCCCAAGGAGGCCCCGTAAGACAGTTTCACCCTGGGCTGTCTCCCAGACCCTGGAGCTCAACACAACTGCTATAAACTCACCCTTCCTGCTTCCACTTCCCCAGCCTGTCCAACAGACTTTTTTTAAAATACACTGTCACTGTCACAGCACCTGCCGTTAAGCTCAGCCCTGAGACATGGATCCTTGGCCTTGTCACCCAGCAGGCTCTCTGGACCTCTTGCCTGTCAAACATGGCCACGCCTCCCTTCAGCCCAGCATGGCTTCTCTGGCTTAGCCACCATCCCCTTGTGGCCAGGCGAGTGCAGCACTGCCATGCTGCTGCTCTCTCACAAGTTCTCTGCATGTCTCTGAGGGATGGTCCCCAAACGGCAACATGGGCCAGGTCCCCTATGCTTTAGTGACAGCGTACTGTGCCGAGGCTAAGCCTGTACAACTGACTGTGGCCTGGCCCCTGTGCAGCCCTCCTGTCTTATTCCCAGGCAAGATCCTCCTAGCTCTCCACATTCCAGACAGGAGCGATGTCTGCAGTTCTTCAGATGGGAGACTGTTTCCCCACTCCTGCTCTGGATGCTCCTCAGCCTAAATAGCTGTGGCAGTAAGGCCGTTCCTGTCCTTGCTCCATCCTGTCCGTCCGTGTGCAGCAGCCCCTGTGATGCTGCATCCTCCATTATCCCATGAGGACCACGTTGGGGAGAGGAAGGGACATCTTTTTTTTTTTTTTTTTTTTTTTGGTTTTTCAAGACAGGGTTTCTCTGTGTAGCCCTGGCTGTCCTGGAACTCACTCTGTAGACCAGGCTGGCCTCGAACTCAGAAATCCACCTGCCTCTGCCTCCCGAGTGCTGGGATTAAAGGCGTGCGCCACCACGCCCGGCTGGGACATCTTATTTATCATGGTATTCTGGCATGCCTGAGGCACACTGTGGACACTCAGACATTTGCAAGATGGATAAATGAATGAAGGTAAGAATGAGTGCAGTAGCAGCCATCCTCAGCTCAAGAACTTGTCTGAGCCCCTTCCTAGTGGCAGAAGCCTCCCTCAACTGTCCCCTCTGCTTTCTACACATCTGTCCAGTTGCTAAGTGTCTGCCTGCCTGCCTCTGCCGATGAGGATGGGAAGTGGAGTCCCACGTGCAGTTTCTTCCTGTCTTATGGGCACTCTTTATTTTTGAGACAGGGTTTCGTGTAGCCTGGGCTGGCCTTGAACTTATGTGGCTGAGGATGACCTTGAACTTCTGGTCCTCATGCTCTACCTCCCAGGAGGGTACCACCATGCCAGTTTATGCAGCGTGGAGAGTCAAAACCAGGCAGGGCCTCATGCATGCTAGGCAAGCGCACTGGGCTGCTGCCCCAGCCCTTTGAAGTGTAAGGACATGTAGCCCCAGCGATGTACTGCACTGGCTAAAGCCTCTGTCCACCGTGAGGAGGTCACCGGGGTTTGCCGCTCTTGTGGTTCCTGCACATTTGAACTCTCTCGAGGGAACTATTGCCTGGGCATCTGTGACCTGCTCTCTCCTCCCCTCCTGATCTTCGGACACTCATCCTCTTTGATCTCTGTCCACTTAGTCTTCAAACGTGGACGGCTCCTAGAACCTGTCCCCAGTCCTCTTCTCAAACCTACCTCCTGTCCCTGGTAGATCTCACTCACTCTTAAGTTACAGCTGCCCCAACAAGACAGGGACATGGGACCTTTCGTCTTTAATCTCGGTGTCCCTATTGATTTTAGTCTCTGTGCCTCTTCACACAGATACCTACAAGGCTCAGATGCCACGGCCACCTTCCTCAATGCCTGTGCTGGGTGTCCGAACTCACCTCTTTCCTCAACTCTCCCATTCTCTTGTCACCTCCTCAGTTCCCTCTGCTGCCTCTACTGAGTGGCCCTCAAATCCTGCCCACTCTCACCACATCCACCTGCCTGCCTCCCACCTCCCTCTTGTGAAGTGTTGGAACCCAGGACTCACGTCAACTACACACCAGACACCTGAGCCTTTTCATTATGGAATACCGACTTACCTCCTGTGATGGCTCTGACACCCCTCGCCCCCACCATGTTACTCCCCGGCTTCCACAGCTGCTTAGCTGGTCATTTGTTCTCAGGCCCTTTAGGGCCTCTGCACTTCTGCAGACTATAATCTCAGGCGGGACTAATGCTTCTGTTTAGTAAACCATTGGCCACCAGGGCCTGTAACTGCATGACGACACCATTCAGTTATTCAACAGACCCTTCCCTAACCTGCCAACATCCTTGGTATCTTAGGATGCCTAGGACACAGTGGAGAACCAGGAGGGCTAGCCTGGGAATCAGACAGGAGGGATACAGAGGCCTCCAGCCCCCTTTCTTCTTCCTTCCCTTCTTCCACCCTCTCCTCCCTTTTTCTCTCCTCCTTCTGCGCCCCTCTCCTTTTCAGTGCTGGGGTCCCCCTTCAGTGGTCTACTGATGAACTCAGTCTTCCAGGTGCTGGAATCTCAGGTGTGCATCATGGTTCCCAGCCCCAAACCTCCTCCTTGGGCTCTGGGCTCAGCCTCCCGCTCTGAGCCCCAGATATACCCTCTCTTCATTGGGACCTTGATGGCTTCCTTTTAGGTCTCCAGGTGTTCCCAGGCCAGCTTCTCTGTTCCCCTTGTCCTTCCGAGGCCCTGGGTACCCCAAGAACTAAACACTTAGTATGCTTGGCTATCACCACTCAGTGACCTGACTTTCCAGTTTCCCTGACACAGCTTGAGAGACCCTGTCTAGCTCCACTGTCTCTGGGCCCAGCACAGGGCTACATGTGGAGGCTTGGCCAGTGTTTATTGAGCAAGTATGTCTGTCTGCCTGTCTGCCTGCCTGCCTGCCTGTCTTTCTCTGTCTTTCTCTGTCTCTCTCTCTGTCCCCACACTTGGCCATGGGCTCGGAAGCAGCAAGGCCATGCCTGACAATGGTTGGGTGGTGCTCAGTAACCTCTGAGGAGTAATCATACGCACACGTACATGAGGCATCCATCCCGTCCCCCCCTCCCCGAATGCTCCCCCTCCCCGAGTGCTCCCCCTCCCTCCTCCCCTGCCCCTGCTGGACTGGCACTGCTCCTTCAGCTCCAAGTTAGAAAGATGCATTCCAGGGAGTGGGTATCCGCACGGGGCTTGGCTGTGCTCCGCGTCGTCACCTTCCTCTGTTCCTCGGGGCAGGAAGAGAAGCCAGCAATACATCCTAAACCAATACATCCCAGAGGCGTGTGGGGATGAAAGCTGGGTCTTGGGTTTTCTTGCTCTCCCCTCGCTCGCTCGCTTGTGCGCATGGCCGGCGGCAAACCTACCCACTTACCGCTTGAGAGGCCATCATCTCGTTTATACTCTGTTCATACTGCTCGGCCAAAATGGCCAGCTTCCTCGTCTGCTCGTCCTTCAGTGTCTTTAGGATTGCTTTGTGCTCATTCTTTGGAGTGACTTCCAACTGGTGATTTTTGAGGGCTTTGTACTGTTTGGTCTGTACTTTGCAAGTGTCCTGAAACTGTTTTTTAATTTGCATTTCCATGGCCTGGCATATTTAAAAAAAAAGTGGGTGACAAAGAGAAAGAGAGAACTGAGTCAGTATGCATGGGGACCCTGGGTCGTACGACACAATCAAGCACAGGATTCGTCAATTCACAGGGGACAGCAATGACCCAGGCTGCAGGTAGCTCTACCAGGGATCTGTCTTTCAGTGAAATGGATAGAGTGATTACGAATCGGCGAATTGCTTTAGGAAAAACTGGATTCTAACAGGGAGGGACGACTTGTAAGCAGACTGTGGAACACTATGCAGCTTGTTCAAAGGTCGGCAACTATTCCCTGAGTCCCTCTGGGCTTTAGTGGCTCCTACTGATTGCCCTTTCTTCCCTTTTTCCGGGTGCGTGTGCACACAGCCACTTACGAGGTACCCCGTCCCACTGCCCTGGCTCCGTGACTCCCTGAGACACCGACAGAGAAGGCATGGAGCGGCGCCTTGCGTCCAACCCCTTCCCATGGGCACTGAAAGAGGGAGTGGCTGTGGATCTTTGCCTCCTCTGAAGGTGACATCACATTTGCACTCTGGCAAGTAGGAGGAGGGGTAGGTGAGGGCTCAGGGCACTCAGTTGTCTCCTGTCACTTGGTGAACATTCAGGGCTTCTGGCAGCAGGGAGAGGAGGGTGTCACATATGTACCCAGGGACACGTGTGGTGTGACTGAGGGTGGCCTGCATCTGTGCCCGCACCTGCACTGGTATCTTCCTGATACACCCTAGTGGCTGAGGACATGGAACTTGTCACCCAGAGAGATGCAAGGATTCCCCGGGGGCTGCAAGGGCCAAAGGGTCTCCCCACCCCATTTATCCCCCAGGACAGTCTGGAGAGCCAGTCCCGATTTCCAGGCCCGTGGCAGATGTCACGAGTGAACTACACAGGATCCTACTAACTCTGAAGGTGGCACTGTAGCTGGGGCAGTATCTTTGAAGATAGCTGTTCCCATTACAATTCTCTCACTCACTGGGGCTAGGACCATGGACAGCTCTTCGCCCACTTTCTCAGGGACGGGTGTGTCTATGCAAGTGGAGGGCAGAGGTAGGCATGGTAGAGACACCAGCTTTTTAATCTATCTATTAATTATTTATTTGTGACACAGGGTTTTGCTGTGGACCTCTGGCTGTCATGGAACTCACTATGTAGACCAGGCTGGCCTTGAACTCACCTATCTACCTATATCCCCACCATGAGACCCAGCCTAACTTTTTTTTTTTTTTTTGTCTTTCGAGACAGGGTTTCTCTGTATAGTCCTGGCTGTCCTGGAACTCACTTTGTAGACCAGGCTGGCCTCGAACTCAGAAATCCGCCTGCCTCTGCCTCCCGAGTGCTGGGATTAAAGGCGTGCGCCACCACGCCCGGCTGTTTTTTGTTTTTTTTTTTTTTTAAAAAACCTTAGTTTTTAGAGCAGTGGTTCTCAACCTTCCTGATGCCATGACCCTTTAACACACTTCCTCATGTTGTGGTGACCCCCACCACTACCACAAAATTATTTTCATCGCTACTTTGTGACTGTAATTTTGCTACTGTTATGAACTCTAATGTGAATATCTGTGTTTTCTGACAGTGAACGAATTGTTCAACCATTTCCCGAGCTCTCCTTGCTTAATTTTACTTTTATTTTTTCAGTTTTTATTTTATATACACCGGTGTTTTGCCTGCATGTTTGTCTACATGTGTGCCCAGTGCCCTTGGAGGCCAGAAGAAGGCGCCTGGAACTGGAGTTACAGATGGTTGTGGGCTGTTGTGTGGGTGCTGGGAATCAAACCCAGTTTCTCTGGAAGATGAGCCATCTGTCCATCCCCACCTCACTGCCTTTAAAGAGGGTGGGTGATCCATGGCTCAGGTGGGCAACATACAGGGAGGGCTGAAAACCCTGCAGCTTAGCGGGGGTTCAAAGCTCAAAGCGGCCCGAGCCCTGGACTCTACACCTGGAGAGTCTGATACTGTGGGATGGGCCCGAGTGGGGGTGGGGCCCGAGTGGGGGTGGGGCCCGAGTGGGGAAGCATGCCGTGTGCAGGGTGCTGGGTGAGCCCCCCAGCTCTCACCTTTAAGTTTTTCGGCTGTTGCCGAAGCTCCATGACGTGCTTCCGGTGCAGCTCCCGCTCCCGCCTCTTATTGTACTCCAGCTGGTTCTCCAGCTCCGTCTGGTGCTGCAGCCGGATCAGATCCATGCGGAGCTTCTGCAGGGTGTGCAGCTGCCTGTACTCCAGCTCTCGGGTGGATTCATCATGCCGGATCAGCATGGCATGCTCCATTTCCTTCTGGGTCCTCTTCTTATTTAGTTCCTGCATCCAGGAGCACATGATGAATGGAGATGAGCAGAGGGCAAAGGGAAGGGCGTACGGGGAGGGTGGCTCTTATCTACGTCCATAGTGTTTGCAGCATGACTTAATGAGATCAGAGGGGAAGTCCTTAGAGCTCTTCCACCTGTGGTGAGGTTATCACTCACAAGGTGAAAACTTGCCAGCACTCACAACTATGGGGGAGATGGGATTGATCCCACCTTGGTTTCCCTGCCTTGTAGAGGGGCTGTGGGTCTTCAATAATGTGCTAGGCTTTGGTGTGGTTAAGCTGGGGATGCCTATGCCGGCCACCCATTGAAGTCAGGTAAGGGCATACACCCTCAAATTCTGATAATCGTATGGGATGCCTAATTTCAATCTTAAAATCTTCTCCAGGTGACTCATGTGACCAGTGTCGAGCGCTAAAGACCTAGAATGTCTGCATTGCTTCAGCTTTCTGGAGAAATACCCTGTTTTCATACATAATAGAAGTAGGCCAATTATCTATTTTTAAAAAGCAGCGTGCTTAGGGCGTGTTGGGAGAGACTAGAGGACATCACTTGCTTTTAGTTCCTCGATCTAACCACTTGGTGCTTTTCTTCTTTCCTTCCTTCATTCTTTCTCTTCCTCTCTCTCCCTGCGGCACTGGGGATTGAACCCAGGGCCTAGCACATGCCAGGCAAGTGCTCTACCATTCAGTTACATCCACAGATGTCTTGTCAGTTTTGTTCATGCCCATCCAGTGCCCCCCTTCCTTTCTTGGAGAATAGAGAAAGCAGGAAAACAAAATATTACATAGAACATTTTTACACTCTGACATGAGGCTATTTTCATCTTCCCTAACTGGGGATTGAGCCTTGGGCCTGGGGCTTGCTAGACCACTGAACTATACTCCCAGGCCCCTGAGGATAGTCCCTGAATGCACTAGGAGCTAAGACCCAAGCTATGAGCCCTGGATTCATGCCGATGTTTGCTGAGCTGTAGCTGCAGCCCTGGACATAGGGACACTCTAATGGTGATGTAAGGTAGCCGCTTGTTGAAGCAGGTGCTGGTCTCGTAGCTGACTGGACTCAAGGTGGACATCTGTTTTCTCTCCTGGGAATTCAGAGCTGAGACTCAGGGCCAGTTGTCTCTGTGGTGGCTGGAGTGACAGCTCACACAGGAACTATGGGGTGGTCATCTGCTGCTATGAGGGAGGAGGCTTAGATAAAGCTAGACTTCAGAGGGAGAGAGGAGGCAGGGGAGGAAGGGGAGAAAGGGAAGGGAAGGAGTGGGAGAGAGGGAAAGAAGAAAGAGAGAGAATGGAGAGAGAAGAGAGGGAGTGAGGGATGAGGGGAGAGGGGGAAGGGAACGAGAGGGAGAAGACAGAGAGAGAGAAGAAAAGGGAGAGAAGGGGAGAGGGGGAAGGGAAGGGGGGAGGAGAGTAGAGGAGTGGAGGGAGGGAGAGGATGTAATGAGTATTTTGTACCCAAGTCTTGGCTGCTTTTCAGCCCATCTCTATGTCCAGCTGTATTAAGTACTATTGATTTTTTTTCTTTTCTTTCCCCATAGAGTCTCAGTAGATAGCCTAGGCTGGCCTAGAACTTGTATTGTAGACCAAGCTGGCCTCAAACTCACAGAGATCTGCTTGCTTCTGCCCTGAGTGCTGGGATTAAAGGCATGGACAGCAGTGTCAACTGTATTGAGTGTTGTTGGCCCTGCTCCTGTATTTCTACAGCAGCACGCCTGGTCTGGACCACGGCAGCCCAAATACATTCCAGCTAACACGCCAGAGGACAGGCTTCCCCACCACAGGGAAACCTGCTCTGTACAAATCTAAAAAAGAAGAAGCAGGGACTGGGAGGAGGTTGCTCCAGAGAAGGTGTGCGCTATGGAGCTTTGGGAAAGGTTGTTACTGACTGAGACAGTCAGGAAAGGGGAGAGCCTGGAGCTGGGCTTGGCAGGAGAGCACCTAGAAGCCCCAGCTGTCTCTCGGCATCTGTGAGGGCAGAAGATATGAGGCGTTCACATTCAAAGGAATGTCATAATAGGTGGTTATGAGTTGTAAGAGAGATTTAGTTGTGGCTGGAGACATGCTCAGTGGTTAAAAGCACTACATAAACATAATAGGTGGTCGTGAGCATCTTACGTACACTTGTCCTCCACCCCATAGCTCCTGGCACCATCATGGACAGTTCTTTTATTCACTCAGCAAGCATCATTGTACGCATGCCGTGTAAGTGTGTGTGTGTGTTACTGGCATAGGCACAAGGGATGGAGCTGGAAAGCCACAGTGTAAACAGAGTTTAACTATTTCAGCTCTTGGGAGCCTGCATTGTACACAAAATGCTCCACATTAGTGCTAAAAGAAGCCAGAAGAGGCTGTCAGATCTGGAACTGGGGTCAAAGATGGCTGTGAGCCACCATGTGGTTGCTGGGATTTGAACCCAGGTCCTTTGGAAGAGCAGTCGGTGCTCATAAACACTGAGCCATCTCTCCAGCCCCAGCTATCTTCTTTCACAGCTCAGTGAGTGGCCCCTGGGTGGCACCACAGGAAAGTGGCCCTTCCCACTGAGCAGGTGATCAAACAAAGAACTTAAGAGTGTGCACAGCAGAGGTCTGTGTTGGTCCCCTTCCGTGGTCACTGTGCCATGAGCCCCTACAGCTGTATTCTAACTCCATTAACTCCAGGAACCCGACTCAAGCTCAGGGGCTAAAAATCAAAGATAGCAAGCAAGCAAGCACTTTCATGGCTTCTTTCCTTGGAAGGAGTGGGTCTAGGTGCTTAGGGACACCTGTGTAGGATGCAAGAGCACCTGGGTTGGGCGTTGGGTGTTCTGGGCACTGAGGGACACCTGCATTGCGGTGCTCTGGGTTTTGAGTTATTTACACCGAGTTTCCCAGTGGCTGCTCACCAGTCCTAATGACTGGTGGTCATCCGAGCACTGCTTGGTGAGAAGTTTGGTTCTTCTGGGGACTCGCTGCTCATGGCTTTGGCAAGCTCCTATACAGGCTAGGGTTGCAAGTTCTAGGCTGCTCCCTTTATCATGACGCCCGCGTCTGAGCTGCTGAGGTCTAAGATGGCCAGTTGCCCTAACAGCTCAGGCCGCTGGGAACCCTCTCAGCTGTCTTATCCCGAATCCAGTGCCATGCCTGCACAAGAGCATGCAAAGCTCTTTTATTTTCCTTTTACTTTATGTGGGAGTCGTGCTGTGCTGCCCTGGCTGGCTTCTAACTCCTGCACCCAAGTTCAGCCTTAGCCTTCTGGATAGTGGGGACTTCAGGTCTGCCCGGCCATACCCATGACTCAATGAAAAGAATTACCATTTCATACAGCTCACCCAGTTCTAACTGCATCCCTGTCAGGTACCAACCTCACAGAAAACATTTATCTATGTATGTATGTATGTATGTATGTATGTATGTATGTATGTATATATGTATATATGTATGTATGTATGTATGTATGTATGTATCTATCTATCTATCTATCTATCTATCTATCTATCTATCTATGAATGAAACAGTATGGCTGTCCTGGAACTCTCTATGTAAATCAGGCTGGCTTGAACTCACAGAGATCCACCACCCTGAGGGCCCCCTGAACAGACTTTCATATGTATCTGTGAGGGACTTTGAAATTAAAGGTCTCAGCTCATACACAAGTTCTGTGAAGTCAAATGGAAGCTGAAGTGTATGTTCCTGTCTTCTATTTTTCCGGTTTGTTTTAGAGTGTTCTAGACACTGATGATGCATTATAGGTTAGTGCCATGAATGTCTGTGGTTTTTTTTTTTTTTTTTTTTTTTTTTTCGAGACAGGGTTTCTCTGTATAGCCTTGGCTGTCCTGGAGCTCACTTTGTAGACCAGGCTGGCCTCGAACTCAGAAATCCACCTGCCTCTGCCTCCCTAGTGCTGGGATTAAAGGCGTGTGCCACCATGCCCGGCTATGTCTGTGGCTTTTATAAAGTCCACCAAAATGAGCCGCCCCAGGGTTGATGGCACTGGTGACCCTGTCTCCCAATGCACTAGAGCTCCATAGGCACTGGAAGGAGGGAGAGAGGGAGGGGCATGAGGCTGAGGAGGGGGAGGGAGAGAGGAAAGGGAGAGGGAAGGATGCTAAGGCGAGGGAGGGACATGGAGAGGCACCCAGCGGCTTTTCTGCCAGGCAGGGGCCCTCCTACTAAACTCAATCTCCAGCCCTTTACAAGAGGTATTTTGAGACAGGGTCTTGATAAGTAGTTGCGCAACCTGGCCTTCCAACTTATGATTCTCCTGCCTCAGCCTTCCAAGTGCTGCTGGTGTGTACCACCCATACCTGGCTCAGAATTCAAACTTCACAGAAGTTCTGCTGTTGGGCTGTGTATTTATGGATTTCTTAGTTCTGGTTCTTGGGTGGGGTTGAGAGGGCTCAGATAGACCCTGGTGTTTTTTTTTGTTTTTTTGTTTTTACACCTGCTTCACAAGCTAAAAAGGATTCCCACCAGCTCAGGCAGGGATGGAGGAAGCTGGGCTCGCAGCTCAGGCAGGGATGGAGGAAGCTTGGCTCTCAGCTCAGGCAGGGATGGAGGGAGCTGGGCTCTCAGCTCAGGCAGGGATGGAGGAAGCTGGGCTCGCAGCTCAGGCAGGGATGGAGGAAGCTGGGCTCGCTGGTGGAACTACAGACGCCGAGGAGGATGACTTGGTGGTACCTGTCTGTCTATCCATCTGCCTACCTGTCTTTAGATTTTCATTACGTTGTGGGTGTACATAGGTGGGTGTATGTGAAAGGCAGTTCTCTCCTTCTGTCCCGTGGTTTTTGGGGATCAAGCTCAGCTCATCAGGCTTAGCTTCAAGCTCCTTCACTTCCTGAGCTGTTTTGCTGGCCCTTGGTGATAAGTATCTACAACAGGCCTGTGCTCCTCATGTTTCACAGTAACAGTTTGGGGGGATCTGGAACTTCTGCACTCCCTCACCCCAGCCTTCCCTTTGTGCTTTGAAAGAGGTCACCATCTTTGCTAGAATGAGAGTGTCTGTCACATTAAGGACAGGCACATTGGCCACTCAGGCTCGATCGCTTGGTTGAGTGCTGGGAACTGAACTCAGGTCCATTGCAAGAGCAGTAAATGATCTTAACCGCTGAGCCAGCTCTTGATGAATATAGGGTTTGTTTGTTTGTTTGTTTTAAATCATGTTGTACAGTAGTTACTTTCTATAACTTATATTGATTGTAACTGACCCCTTGGCTACAAAATTTCCATAAATAGATGCTATTGGAATAACAGTAATTGTCAGATGAAAAAAAAATAACTTATTTCTAACCAGCTCTGGGCTTTTTTATTTTTATTTTAAATGTATATATGTACATGGCATGTACGTGTGTGTGTGTGTGTGTGTGTGTGTGTGTGTGTGTGTGCGCGAGCACGCGTGTGCATGCTTGTGAATGAGCACATGTATGTGGAGGCCAGGGTTCATCATAGGAGCACTAGGATTTAGGCACGAGTTCGTTCACTTGGTCCAGCTCTGTGTGGGCTGGGACCTGACCAGGGTCCTCAGGAGCTTGCACGGCACATGCTGTATTCAGGTGTCTTCTCTCCATATTTCATCTGTGCTCTCTGACAGACCCAGAATAGTCAGTGTTTACTTAGTTAATGTCTTACCAAAGCTTCTCCTGCAGCTTCTGTTTCTAGCTAGACCTAAATGTCTCCGCGTCTCAAATCAGAACGTGATTTTGATTTTCTGCTCCTCTCTCCTCTCATTGGCTGCCAAGACCTGTTCTTGTTCTTGTTACTTTTACTTCTTAGGTCAAGGTTTCCTGCAGTTTCAGGCTGGCCTCAGACAGCTCAAAAGAGTGCTGGGACTGCAGGTGTGAACCATTGTACCCTGTGCATGTGGTGCCAGAGGTAGAACCCAGGGTCCTGTGCACGGTAGGCAACCGGTACTGAACGGACAGTCCAGGTCCCGTGTATTCTGTTTGGAATTCTGGCTGGGGCCCAGCTGTCCTTTGGAAGCTTATACCATGTTGTCACACTAGTTCCCCATGCTTGGTCTCTGCTTCTTGTCTCTTCTCTCTACATGGCTGCTCTCACACATCTGCTGCTATTCCTCCCAGATGAACCTAACTAGCTTTTCTCTACCTCTACTTCCTCATGTCCCAGACACATTAACACAACAGCGTCACTGTCTGTCTACCGTCTGAGGACCACCAGAGGGCCCCAAGCTATCACAGGATCCGGACACCTCTTCCCTTCCTAGGACCCATTTTCATCCCCTTGGGGTACGTTTGGACCTTACTAAGGACCCACAATCAACCCTGTGCCACTCCAAGCCAGGCTGCTTTCTCTCTCCCTCTCCCTGTCTACTGATTGTAGAGTCACTGCCCTGACCAGAATTGTCTACCAGTTACCAGTTTTTCCTTCCCAGATCTTAAAAAAAAACACACACAAACGCAGAGCCTGGCTGGCCTAAAATAGTTTGGTGGTCAGCCAAGTTCAGTTTGCTTTGCTCTTTCTTCTAATTTGAACTCCACTAAGAACCAACCTGTGATCCCAGCACACAGGAGGCTGAGGCAGGAGACTGACAGTTCAGGTCCGCTAGCCCACATGAGGAGAACTTGTCTCAGAAAACAAAACAGAAAAGAGGTTTTCTGAGAAGCTTGGCCCAAGTGCTCTTCTGTTAGTGGTGCCTGAGGTGGGTGCTTCCCTCTTGCATGTAAACACTGCGTTTATGAGCCATCAGTATTTTTACCAATGGCTCAGTGGCATGTCTTCTCAGATTATTAATGCCTTCCTGACAGACTGACACGCCTTCTGTATCCTTCATCTCCGTGAGCGCCTTCACGCCCTAATCATTCCCAAATTGGAAAATTAGCAGTTATTACTGTAACAATTGGTGATGATGATTGTATGTGTTTATATATTTGTACATTTGTATATGTGTGTGTTTGTGTATGTGCACATGTGTGCAGAAGCCAGAGGTAGCCATTACATGTCAACTTCCTCAATCTCCTTCCACTTTATATTTTCAGACAGGGTCTCTCTCTGAGCCTAGAGCTCCCTGACTCTCCTAGACTGGATGGACAACAAGCCCCAGGCATCCCCCTGTCTCCACCTCCCCAGTGCAGGGACAACAGACCACACTGGCACCCCTGGAGTTTTACTTCAGTTCTGAGATCTGAACTCAGGTCCTCACACCTGTGTGGCAAGCATCCTACTGACTGAGCTGTCTCCCTAGCTCCGGCTTTGTTATTTTTGAGACGTGGCCTTGCTATAGCTCAGGCTAGCCCCGAGCTTGTGGTCCTGCCTCAGTCTCGTGAGCAGCAATCACTGTGGTGGCCTCCTCTGTTTGAAATCCCTGTGGGAAACTGGTAAGAATTAGCAGAAGCTGACTTTAGGCGCTAAGGACTCCTCTGGGCCGGAATTCACCGAGGAAGACTGCCTGCTTCCCTCCCTTGTTTTTGCCTCTCTTTGGGGCAGCCTGGTCTCACACTGATGCTTTCGCTCTTTAAAGCAGAGCTAGCATTTGCTAGGTCACTCCCTGCCTAGATGCCTTAGATGGCTCGCACTGCCTCCAGGGTCCAGTCTGAAGGCCTCGCTGTAAACTGCAGGCATCTAATGCCAGAGCATCTGAGATGATGCGGGAACAGCTCGATGCCGCTTAAGGGTTTCCCCTGGAGTCACAAAACAAGGGGCCGGATGGAATCGGAAGCTCCCCCTACAGAAGCGGAAGTTCCCTCTGCTCTAGCTCCTGATCTGCCCTGCATGGCGAGATACACGTGTGCCTTTATTATGACACAGCTCTTCGTCCATCTAAGCCGATCCTTATGCTGCGGATGGCTCTCTTATCGGACAGCTTCCTTCTCTGACATGATCCTGGCACTGTGCTAATGGCTAAGGACACAGGGACTGAGGCACAGACCTGGTCCCGCCCCATCCCACCTGCCCCGTGTGACAATGACACATACCTCCCGAATGTTCTGCTGTTCCACCTCGTGGCGCTTGATCATTATTTTCCGTTTGAAGAAGCGGCAGTTTCTGTCATAGTACAGCCTCTGTTGGGTGAGCAGGTGGGCTTCCTCCTCAGCCTGCGTGTGCTGCAGGTTTTCTTTATGCTTCGATATCCGCTCCTGCTTCTCCTTCTTGGGTGTGCTATGGTCCTCGTTCATTTCCTTGAAACAACGACACAGACACATCCAGGTCCATCACACTGCTCTATGCAGAGGAACAGGACAGGTCTATCACCCATGAATGGAGAGAGGCACAGGAGGGCTTTTGGCGCACAGCCCCACCCCCATTCATTTACTCCCCATGATCTGAGTGTTAAGTGAGGGGGATGCTTGAGTTTGCCTCACTCTGGCTTCTCACCCCTCAGAAATCATTTATTCAGTCATTAACCAGTGACTCTAAGCCCTGATCATGGGACTAGTAGGTGGCATGTGAACAAGTGATCATGGTACCGTGACACCCAAGGGCAGGGCAATCCAGAAATCAAAAACCTACTTAAGATCTATGAATGAGAACTGAGATGATGGCCAACCCCAACTTCAAGGGAAGGACCAGAGTTCTCAGAGAGTGTTGGAAAGCATTTGACCTCAGTGACAATGTGTTCACATTCGAAAGGATTAGTGGGGGTTAACTGGGGGAAGAGAAGAGGAAAGATATTCTGATACTCCAGATGGAGATAGTAGCCTGTGAGAGAGCAGCAGTCTTAGCATGGGATAGAAATAATGTGGTCAAGAGGTGACAGCTTGTGAGATCTGACAGGCCATGGGGGTGGCTGGGCCGATGGACACGGAAGCCTTGTAGACCTGGACTGGGTGAGGGTTTTTACTTACTTCTGGGAACTGAACCCAGGGACTTGACTGAACTCAGACATGCTGAACTCAGACAGTCTGTGGAGGGCAGGAGGATACTTCTGAGAGCACAGTGCACTCTCTCACCCTCCTTCATACTGACTAGCTCAGCTCCTGCTTGGCTGACACTGACATACCTGCACTCACCCACTTTTCTTTACGTTTGTCACAAACCACCACTACTTAGATGAGTTTTGCCTCTCGCCAGTAGGTGCTTGTAACTAAGAGAGGTTGGGGGATGAATCTCTTTATGCCATAACGTCACCCCAGGTTCAGCCTTTAATCTGTGTTGTCTACGTTCAGATATGACCATAAGGAGCCACTCCAAAATCAAGCCTGGATTATTCATGTCCTTTGTGTCCCCTGTGATTGGCTCATGGGTGAAATTCTAAAGGTTTCTGGACACGTTGGACACTTTCTACTCAGTAAGTGGCTGAGGCCAACTCAGGTTGGCTTCGAGCCTTGCTTTTCTCTAAGAAAAGATCCAAACCTTCTATGTTCTATGTTCTATCATATGAACATGATGACCCAAAGCTAACCTGGTGGACTGGGCTAGGAATGGGACAGGACTCTGGGATGGGTGTTTTGTGGAGAATCCTTTAAAGGTATCTGATGACCCTCAAAGTCTTGGTGTTTTAAATGCCCAAGATGGCCCCCATACTTCTAAAGAGCAGGAGTGGGCATATGGAGTCTACAAAGGAGAAGGCATTTAGAGTTGAGGGAAATTGCAAAGTTTCCTATTTAAAAAAAAAAAAAATCAAAGCTATCTGCAAAATCCAGCACTATCCTGTCAGTCACAAAGGAAAAACACAAACAGAAACCCAAGGAGACTTTTTCTTCACTGGGCTGTTACTCTTGACCCTCTAGTTCCCAGAACTTAGAGAGCCAGAGGTCCTTGGCGTTCTGTCAGTGGGGATCAGTTGCCACAGTTTCTTTCCCAGGCATGGCAGAGATCCCAGATCCAGATCCCTGGATGCCCCACCCGCCCACTTCCAGGTTCCTCCCGAGGCCCTGTGTCATCCCCCAATCAGCTCGTGATGACTTCATTGGAGCAATGCCCAAGACGGCACGTTATTAAGCTTAGTAGGCCTAGGAACCCTAACCCTTCTGAGAAGGAAGGCGAGCAAGAGTCCAGGAGGTTCGCCTGTCAGTGCTGGGAAGTGGGGAATGAGCAAAGCTGAGCTCGCAGGTGAAAGAGCGCTTCCTCTGGAAGTCCACCTGCACGTGCCAACCCAACATTCTGGAATTGTCTACTCGTGTATCAAATAGACTTCAATAATCAATCCAAACTCTCACAAGGGTGAGGAATGAACCATGCAGAACTGCGGATGGGGCAAAGAAACGCCATGTGCAGAGGTCTCGGGGCAGGGGACTTGTCATGTTTGTGCAGCTGAAGGGCATGACCGCGACCATAGTCGCAGCCGCCATGAGAAGGCTGGGGTAGGGAAGGCGTGGACGTGAGTGGAGACTGGAAGGGGAAGCTGGTGGCTGGCCACGTGGGCTCCTTAGAACGTCAGCCTTCTCTGAGAACAGGAGGAGCATGGTGGACTTGAAAAGAATGAGGTGGCACACCAGTTTCAAAGGGGTTTAAGGCTACTCTTTGGCCGGGCGGTGGTGGCGCACGCCTTTAATCCCAGCACTTGGGAGGCAGAGGCAGAGGCAGAGGCAGGAGGATCTCTGAGTTCGAGGCCAGCCTGGTCTACAGAGTGAGTTCCAGGACAGCCAGGGCTACACAGAGAAACCCTGTCTCAAAAAACCAAAAAAAACCAACCAACCAACCAAAAAAAAAAAAAAAACCAACAAAAAACAACAACCTCCTCCAAAAAACCCCAAAACAAACAAAACAAAACAACCCCAAAAACAAAAACAACAAACAAACAAACAAACAAAGACTACTCTTTGGCTGATGTGCAGAGCAGGCTTTAAGAACAGATCCTGCACCTCAGCAGCAGCAGCAGCATCCCATGGAACTCCGCGGAAAGCTGTGTTTGCACACTCCTCCCATGAGGACGGCAGGATGAGGGGCATCAGCCCTCTGCTTTAGTGTGCTTTCAGACAACTCTAATGAGAAGTTGGGACTGCCGGATTCAACAGCTGACCACAGTGCAGGTTGAGCCATTGTCGGCTCTGAGCCAGTTCAGGTGTGGCAGGTGACCATGGTGACCATGGGTGCGACGCCCTTACCTCTTTTATTTTCTCCTTACAAATCTTGTACTGCTTCTTCTGACTTTCTAAGAAAGTTGTCAAGTCCTTCTTCTGCTGGGCCAGGATCTGCTGCTGGAACTTCTTCTCATCCGCTGCGGCTACCTTTGCCTGATGGGACACGGCAGAGGGGGCCAAGGTCAGGCTGAGCTTCACACAGGACTCAGCTGCCCACAAATGCCCAATAACGTCACCCCACATGAAAGACATTCTAAAGCTCTGTGGTTCTCTTGTGTCTAAAAAACACATTCCCAACAACAGGGTAAATATGAAGGTGGATCACCTATATGCATGCCTTTGTCTCTGTGTGCACACGCACATGCATGTATGCAGGTGCAATGGGCACTAGAGGAGAATCTCAGGTGGTGTTCTCTGGGAGTCACTCACCTTGCTAATTATTAATCTATCTATCCACCCACCCACCCACCCACCCACACACGTGTGTGCGAATGTGCTGGATACTCATGGTGGGAAACGGATGCTTGTGACTGTGTGGACGTCCGTGGAGGCCAGAGCCTCCATGGGACACTGGCTTCTGCCACTCTCTACCTTACTGGTTTGAGACCTGCTCTCTGGCTGATTCTAGGCTGGTAATCCCAGCAAGCCCCGTGATCATCCTGTCTCCATCTCCACAGCACTGGAGCTACAGGTGTGCACACAGCCATGCCCATGTAGGGCACTGGGACCCAATCTCAGGCTACTTGCATGGTTAGTGATCTTATTTATTGAAGCCATCCCTCTCCCTGACCTCACCCCCACCCATTACTTTGCTTTTTGAGACAAGGTATCCCATTGGCCTGAGGTTCGCCACCATTGAGGCTAAAGTCTAGCGAGCCAAGGGATCCTGGTGTCTCTGCCCTGGCTCCACCGCCTTTTCAGTGCTAGGATTATGGGTATGTGCCACTATGCCTGTCCCAGCATTCCCTTCTAATAGGAAACATTTAATAGTAGTAAAGACAGTATGGTGATTCTAAAGTCTTATGACTCTATCTTCTGGGTTCCTTTACTTGTCAGGGTACCGTGATATAAGCCACGAAGACCTTGAACTTGGAATTCCCCTACTCCAGCACCTAAATCCCTTGAGATTACAGGTGCATTCCAACCCACCTAGAGAGAGAAGGTTTTCCCAATGAGTTTATAGAGTCCAAGCTCGAAGCTCAAGAGAGCATGCAGGAGGCCCTGGCTCCATCCCCAGGACTACTAAAAAACTAACTGGGACAGTTACATCAGTTAAGGACACGGGGGCAGAGGAGATTCTCTCTCAGAAAGCCCAAATCACAGCCAGCTTACATCTTTGTGTCCAGTGGCTGGCGTGGCAGCCACAGGCAGGGGTGGGCCTCACCAAAGGGACTGCTGGAGGAGAACTAGGATGTGGTGGGCACAGGACAGACCACTGCAGAGGGAGACGAAACCCCTGCTGTCTTGCCTTCCACGGTGATGTCAGATGGGATCCCAACCCAGCAACAGTGCTTTCTTGCTTCTCTCTCTCCCCTCTGACTGCCAAGACACGTGGGTGGGTGGGGGCAGGAGCACCTGTGGGCGGGCACCTCCCACCCTGTCGACTGACCTCCTTTTCTATGGTAGCCACTTGCTTCTTGGCCAGCTTCTCCAGCTCGATGGACGAGTTGTTGGCATGCGTCTCCACCTCCTTCTGGAGCTTGAGGCGGTGCTCATCCATCTCAGCCTTCAGCTTGTTCTCCAGGGCGATCAGCTGCTTCTGGTGCTGGCGCCGCATCCGCTTATAACCTGACATCTGTTCCCGCAGCTCGTTCTCCTGCTCATGCTCATGGATCTGCCGTGTAACCTGAGGAGGGGCGGGGGTGGGGGCGTGGGGGGGGGTGCAGAGCTCCGGGTCACCGTGTGTGCATGGACCAGAGACTTCCCACAGCAAAGCAGAGGGCACCCCGGGACACGAGCATCCTCGCCAGCCTGTGGCTTCCAAACCTCCAGATGCTGCTGACCTGGAGCAGAGGGCACTGCCGTCCTCAAAACCATCGCATTTTCTTAGCTCCTTCACACACTCATAAGGTAGGTCGTTCATGTATTGTCAACTGTCATTCCAATATACCACCCCCCCCTCACACACACACACATACACACACACACACATCTTCAGACTTTGTGAATGCCCCCAGGGTGCTGGGACCCCCTCCAGCTGAGAAGCTAAGCGTTTTTTATAGGATCATCCGTATAGGGAGAGAGACGGACAGACACATGCACACACAAAGTTTTTAAGCCCGCATTTCGCTTTGTCCCAATCCCGAAAAGAGCTGTCCACAAGTTACAATCATTTTTTTTTCCCTAAAAAGGACCGTGGCATTTCTGAGTTCACAGGGACTACTACTCCTTGGTTCCACACTGCTCCTTGGTTCGATTTCAATTCAATGTCCAGCAAGCCTGCTGCCTAGGGAGCCTCCTGCCTATCTCCTCTTTTGACCCTTCTGGGATTTCCCAGCCTCATTCCCTAGCTTCTTGCCCTTCTCAGTCTCCCTGATGGAGCCACCGATTGCTTCCTTCTCTTTTCCTCTCTTTTAGAACAGCTCTTGGATGGGTTGGGATGTTAACTTTGCTTTTTGCTGTATGACATGGCCATCCCTGGAGAGTGAGCCCTGCCTCCTCTTCACCCCCCAAAATAAGTTTTCTTGGAAAACCTCACAGCACTATAAATGCTCTTACACCATCTTTCCTATGTGGGCCAATCTGGCATGGTTTGTGAGTCTGCTCTAGTCAGAAAGGTGTCCCTCCACTCTCACTGGGTCCTTACCTGTGAGAGGGTGTGCTCTCACAGGTGGGCCTCACTCGGAAGGACGGCCCTCTCTAGGACTGAGCAAGAGATATTTTAAGACCTACCCACAGAGGACAATATCACCTCAAAGCCCTTTAGTACTCCGAAAGAAATGAGCGATGTGTTTTGTCACCATGGTCCTGGGTAATTTTATTTATATTCTGGGTACTGAAAGGAGACGAAGGTCTTGCAGTACTAGCTCACCTGCTTTGCAGGTTGGTCTCGAACCCTGCATTCTTGCTTTCGGGCATCCTACATCCTAGGATGGACAGGTATGTCCCACCATGCCTGCCTCTACGTGGACTGGGCTTGCCCCTTCCACTGCACCTGAGTGAAATACTAGGCCCCAGCCTAGTGCTGAGGTGAAATACTAGGCCCGTACTCTACCACTGAGCTAAGTCCCCAGACATCTTTTTTTATTGTTGTTGAGACAGGGTGTCCCCATGAAGCTCAGGGGACCTTGACCTTCATGGCAAGTCTCTTGCCTCTGTCTCTAAGTGCTGGGATTGCAAGCTTGTCACACTAGGGAGACAAGGAAGTGGTTTGAGCGATGTGTATAAGTTTCAACTCTATAACTTTAGGGAAAAAAAGAAAACAATTTCTGGTCAACAGAGACCATACAGTCCCTTTAGGGTTTGGCTTTTTTTTTCTTTAGGGAAAAAAGAAAACAATTTCTGGTCAACAGAGACCATACAGTCCCTTTAGGGTTTGGCTTTTTTTTTTCCCCACCACAAATATGACAGTGGCCGTTTCCACATAGGTATGTTTGATCAAGATATTAACTTTTTTTATTCTAGTATTCCCGTGTGTGTGTGTGTGTGTGTGTGTGTGTGTGTGCACGAGCGCGCGCACTGCACACTCATCATGAGTGTGAGTGTGGAGGCCAGAAGTTGACAGTGCCTTCCTCAATTGCTCTCCACCTTCCGGCTTCAGCCTGGAGCTCAGGGTTCTGAGCAGGCTGGCTCAGCAGCGAGCTCTGGGGATCTTCTAGTCTCCACCCCCACAGTGCACCACCGAGATCACAGGCACACACTCCCGTGTCTGGCCTGCCTTCGCATGGGTGCTGGGATCTGAGCTGAGCAGCAGGCACTCTACCCCCTGAGTCACCGCCTCAGCCCTCTGGAATTCCCTCTTTAATGAGATTCCCAGAGGGGAGCAGGGCTTGCTTTAATGCCATCATGATGGATCTGAACGCTGAACACGCTCAGGCCTACAGCTGATACGATGCTCTTAGGTGACTACCACGTGGCAGGAAGCCCAGAGATGGACCAGGAGGAGGACCGGGCATTTCCTGTAGTACCCGGGGGGTGCGTCCCTTCAAACAGGGTGGTCCTGCTTGCCTGTCTTATCGCACCTGGCTCAAATGTGTGACAAAGGCAACTGACAGAGTCCAGCAAGCTCTCCTTGGATCTGGCTGACTTCCAGGAGGGCAGTTTCACTTTCTCAGACCCTCACTCCCACGGTTAGGGGAGTCACCTTCTCAGACTCCAAACTAACCTTCCATTTGCCACCACCAAACTCTCTGGAGTTTTAGATCATCTTCCTGGGTACGAACAGATTTTTTTTTTTTTTTTTTTTTGGATACAGGGTCTTGGTCTATAGTTTGGGTGGCTTCTGACTCCCATGTGAGCCACCTAGAGATCAGAAAGTTTTATCTTCCTGAGCTCAAAGTAGACAGACGAGCTAAAAAACCAAAGTCTGAGCAGTGGGCTCACTGTGAAATTTAACGTGAAATATATTGAACGTTTGTTAGTTACATTATGAATTCTTATTTCACTTTCACACCATTTATCTGAAGAATACACTGTCTGGTCCATAGAACTTCAAACAGCTAATACTTTCTTTTTTTTTTTTTTTTTCCGAGACAGGGTTTTTCTGTATAGCCCTGGCTGTCCTGGAACTCACTTTGTAGATCAGGCTGGCCTCGAACTCAGAAATCCATCTGCCTCTGCCTCTGCCTCCGAAGTGCTGGGATTAAAGGCGTGCGCCACCACGCCCTGCCAGCTAATACTTTTATAATTTAGCTCTTAAATTTGTGTCCGCATGTGGGGGATGTATTTGTTCATGTGGGTGTGTGCGTGTTTGAGTGTGCACCTGCTTGCTCCAGTGTGAGGACCGGAGGGGCAGGTGTTTCTCCTGGACCCTCTCTACCTTTATTTTTTGAGATAGAATCTCTCAGGGAACCAGAGCTCATCAAATCTGTTAGATTGGCTGGCCAAAGAGCTTCATGTATCTGCCTACTGTTACCCCCACCCCCCACCCCGTGCCACTGGACCTGGCATTTTACATGGGTTCTGGGGAATCTGACTCGAGTCCCCATGCATACAAAGCAGAAACATTACTGACTGAGCCGCCTCTCCAGCCTTGAGACAGGCTCTGGCTGTGCTGTCTATGGTGGCCTGCGACTCACTATGAAGATTGCCTCCGCCCCTTAGGTGCCGGCTGACAGGGGTTAGTGCACTTCTGGCCCTACCACTCTGGTTCGCTTCTCGCTGTAGCTTTGTTTTGAGATTGGACCCCACCATGAAGCCCTGGCTGGCCCAGGTTGGTCTAGAACCAGACAGAGTGATATGGCTGCCTCTGCCTCCAGAGTGCTGGGATTAAGGGTGTGCGTAATTACACGATATGTAATTCTTATACATCCTGGGGATCAGAACCAAGGGCCCGCCACTCTTGAACTGCTCTAGGGAATCCATTATCAAGCAGAGAAAGTGATCATCCCTGTTATAAAGAATTACCCCTTCTCCCAAAAAGTCAGCAGTGGAGAGAACGACAAGTCTGACCTACAGTGGAGTCAGATGTGAAGCTGTAAAGATGCTATGGGGGTGCGCGGCCTATAGTTCTACAGGGAATGTCTCAATGGGACCAAACATAAGCCGGCAGTGCCACAGTGCCACACCCATTCTGTCCCAGCTACACCTCTGACCTTGGGCAAAGAATTGACCTCGAGGTCTTTGATGCCTCCCCTCCAGGAAAAGAGGGATGAGCCCAGTTTTCCCCAGTGTGGTGGATTGTGTCAAAGGGCTGAGGGGCCTCTAAGTCAAGGAACGGGAATGACCTGTTGGTCTCTGACCTTCTCTTGCCAGCCCTGGAGGAATGTCTCCCCACACCCCTGCTTCTGGTGCTACAGCTCTCGGTCTCAATGAGTGCACAGCAGCGGATGGACGGGCTCCACTTCATCTTTATTTTTTTGTTTTAGATAGAGTCTCACTATAGAACCCTGGCTGGCTAAGAACTTGTTATATAGAACAGGATGGCCTGGAACTCACAGAGATCCTCCTGCTTCTGGTTGCTGGGATTAAAGGTGTGCACCTCCAAGTCTGGTAGAAGAGCACATTTAATAATGAAATTACCCATCACTAGCTTGTGGGCTTTAAGGTGACATATATGTTTAGAACACGTATGTTTAGTATGAATGAAGCCCTGGCTTCTATATTCATTGCCCTGCCCCATTTGCTTAAAAGGCTTAGGTCTGCATATTTTCCACTGTGTCTTGACCTCTAGTATGTGCTCAGTCACTGAGCTACACCCCCAACACACATATGATTTCTGAGTCAGATTTACTGCCCATCTCACATACCTGGAATATATACAGTACAATAAATAAGCATCAGGGAATGGGCCCTACCCAGGAGCGCCTGGAGCACCTTTTAAAGGAGGTTCACAGTTGCACAACACTACCCTGTTTAATCTGAGGAAGACCTGGTTCTGAAACGAACCAGTTAACCTGCAGCAGCCCAGAATGCACGTGCCTACCCTGCACAGGCATGAAGGCTGAGGGGCAAGCTGCTGAACTTGGGTTATCAAAGCTCATGGGCAGTGCACTTGGTGGGAGTGGTCACCTTGGAGCTAAGCATCAATAAACCGCCAGCAAGTGCCCAGAGTGAACACGGTGAGCCTAACGTTGGCTGCAGAGACCTGACCTGGCACCCTTCAGAGCACCCAAGGAAAGGTGTCTTAAGTTCCCCACTAGCAGTCGTGGGCGATCGCTAGGTGATTTCTGCATTATCTCTTCCCTCTGCCTCACTCCCCACTTACAACCAGAATAACCAACATACACTTTTCTCAGTTTTTCAAAAGGGAGCTAGTATCTCACTACGTAGCCCAGGCTGCCCTTGAATTTGAGCCCTTCCTCACTCTGCTTCCTACGTGAGGCATCGCAAGCATGCACTGTCATACCTAGCTAAAACGCACCCTTCCCAATCCCAATCCCACGTGGCAGTGGCTGCGGAGACCTCACTCACTCCACCATCTGATACGCGTTTACTGAGTGAGTGGCCACATGGGTTGGGCATATTGATTGACAGCTAGGGGAAAGAAACTGGTATCAGCAACACTTCATGTGTGGGCCACGTATGAATGGAGGTCAGAAGTCAACTCTAGGTGTCATTCTCAATGTTCTTCACCTTAGGTTGGGAAGACGAACTCATTGATTCATCTAGGTTGGCTGGCCAATGAGCTGGCCAAGGATCTGCCTGTTCCTACTCCTGACCCGTCCCCTCCCCAAGAACTGGGGCTTTAGATACACAGAATCCTAGCTGGCTATTCACAAGGGTGCTGGGAAGCTGAACCCCACTAAGTCACCTCCCCAGCCCCAGGAGTTGCTGTGTATCGATAGACACATATACTGGTGCACTGGCCTGGAGGAGACACTCAACCAGTTGGCTCTGGGCTCTTGAGAGGTGACACGGAGGTGCTACCTGGTTAGGCAGTAATGTTTTCAGATGCCTCATGGTGAGCTCAACAGTTAGACTGTGCTTCAGAGATTCTAAGTGCACATTCTACCCCCCAATCCCTTATGAGTTTTCCTCCTCACTCTGGTAAGGCCAAATAGGAAAATCTGCCCTAGACGGAACAACAGTGTCTCTCCCATGTTTTTTCTGATGACCCCAACTTGTTTTCTTCTCCTGCTCTTTCCCTAAGGTGTGGCTCAGTCACAATCATTTGTGAAGCCTTTAGGAGGCAGTGTGTGAGCCAACTGGCCGACCCTGTGACCCACTGTTCTTTATGTCACCATCTACCATGGAAACTGCCAGAGACCTAGAACATCACATGTAAGAAGTGACATCAAACATCGAAAACAGCCAGAATTGTTCTCGTGGGCCAGTAGCATGATGTGAACACGGGACCCAAGGACCCAGAAGGATAATCCTGGAGAATAATATCATCTGCTTTCCTCTCGGCAATAGGCCAACTCAGGTCGCACGTCCTCAAAGAAAGTAAGAGAAGGCAGACGCCATGATGTTCTCTTCCTTCTCCTAGGTCTACAGGAGGCTAATCAAGTATACTCATGGAAGGGTCTAATGGAGATGCTATATTCCAAAGCTCCTTCATGACCTGCTGTTCCTTTGTTCCACATGCAACGGGGCAGCAATGTGTGGAATCCAGAATTCTCTGTTTTAAGGTGCCCCAGACAACCATGCCCCACTGCAAGAGCCCATTGCTTATGGCCTTCGCACACCTCATTCAGAGACACAACATAAAGGGCTATACTGAGAGCAGACAGTGTCCTACTAGGGCCTCTGTTAGGCTTGTGTGGAAAAGGTGGGTTTGTAAGACACATCAGAGAAAAGCTAACTGCTGGTGCTAGTTAGCAGGTCAAGTTGGAAACCGTTCTTGTCATTTATTGGGCTCATAATGGAAAGGTGATTTTGTGTGTTTCTTTCTTTCTGCTGATCACCTTCAGACCGCTCTGGGACTTGTCAGCAGCTCTACCAGAAGGAAAACCACAGAGAAAGGGTACAGCCAACCAGCCACCCAATGGTTGACACATCAACCAATCAATCTATTCTTGCCATCAACTGTCAGTTTGGTCGGTGGTTTGACTGCTGCTGATTGGCTCCCCAGAGCCCCACGGCCCTGCACTTAATTTAATGCTAGTTATGCCACCTTAGTCCTTTTCAATTGAAGTGGGACTCATTTTCTAAAATTACACACTTCTTCCAAACATTCTAGTGTCATGGCTTAGGTAGTTCTTGGGTCTGGTGTTTGAGAATGTATAGAGGGGAAACCAATTGAAATACTTGATAATAGCCGTGCCAATAGTTAGATCGCCCCCAAAGGGGACACGGGTATAGCCATCCAACACCATACCCCATTCTTCCCTAGATTCATTAATTTATCTCCCTCAAAAAATCTCAGATATTCAGGAGAGCTTCCAAGGATCCCATCATGACTCCCAAGGCATCCCACCAGGAGAGGCTGCACCACAAGACAACTGGTTTTGTGCCCAGAGTGCCAGCCGCCGCCCCACCCAAACCCAGGCTGCTAGCTTTCTAAGTCAGTGCTGGAGCTGAGGCCGGTTTTTTTTGAAAATCGAAAAGTACACCAGAGGGAGGAATCTCCTGGTCCCCTGCATGGGGGTGGGGCAGGGTCACTCTGAAGCTTGTAGAACTCCTAAGAGCTTCAGAAGGCTCTGCCCACAGCCTGAAGTGGCCTGGCAGGGGAGCGGCTTCTATTAGCCCCTGAGAGGAAGGCTGTGATGGCTGAAGCCCACGCTGAGCAAGCCCTGGTGGGAGTTTTCCCAGGCTGGGCATGAGACTATTCCGGCATGGCTGTAGTAATGAAGGGAGGGAGGAGGGAGTCATGAATATATGATGTGGGAAGGAGGAGGGTGTGGCCTGAGGGAAGGCAGAGAACCTGTCCCACAATGGGGGAACTGCTGGGGCTCAGGTCTGCCTCCTGCAGCGCCTGCTCTGGCTGCTGAGGCTCCTGTGGCTTCTCCTCTGGGCCCTTGAGAGCAGGTGGGGGTTAAAGGGACAAGCCCCACAGGAGCCCGTGGTGAGTAGTCAGTTTTCCTGTCAGACGCTGTGGCAAGGAGGCGACTGCTGACAGCCCCACCATGTTCTGTCGGATTCGCAGGCATGTTTTTTTCAGATGCTTCCCAAGCATCAGCAGGCTACAGAGTGGACATTTTGAGATCTCCCATCACACGATGGGGTATTCCTTTCAGATGAAAAAAAATCGCCCATTAAAGAGGCTACAAGAAACTTCAACATAAAAGAACTCAGGAGTGGGGTTCTTTATGAACGGAGTGCATTAAACTGTGAGATTTTTTCCACATGGAATAGGCATGAGCAATAGATTGCTGCTCTCTTCTCCATTTTCCTTCTAGTTGCTCTGTCAGAGACTATAATTCCTTCTAAATTTCACTGAAGCCTTATTTATTTATTTATTTATTAAAAAAAAGGCATGATGGGGTAGGGGTGGGGGTGGGGGATAAAAGTAGAAATCAGGTTTGAAAAATAGGACAAGAAAAAATGATTATTTCTGGGTCGGCCTTGGATGATGTCATCATGGGTTCTGGATGTAACGGCTAAGCAGTGTACAGTAACTCTTCCTGCTCATGTGACCTCTAACACTCATTTGGGCAAAACAGCTAATAACTCAGTAATTTTCTGGCTGAGAAGTGAGATTTGGATGGAAAAGCTAATAGAGAGTCCCGAATGCTGAGGATGGAATGGAGAGAGAGGGAGAGAGAGAGAGAGAGAGAGAGAGGGAGAGAGAGAGAGAGAGAGTGTGTGTGTGTGTGTGTGTGTGTGTGTGTGTGTGTGTGTGTGGGAGCGCGCACGCGCACGCGTGGGGGGCCAAGGGGAGGAGGCGTGAAAACTAAGTCTTCCTGAGCACACCCCTTTTGCTACTACAAGGGCACCCGGCATTCACATTTGCAGTAGTAAAAAATGCCGAGGAATCGACAGCCCCTCTGCTCCCACAGCCGCTGCTGCCACCGCCGGCCTCTTCTACAAAGCCTTTATGGCTATCAGGAAATTCTTCAGGGGTTAAATGGGGGAAACTGGGCACTACCACTGTTGCAATAAATAAATGAATGAACCAGAACGAACCGGTGGACTATCCCTGGGAAGCAAGTGTCTGATTTTTCTACAATTACAGATGGTAGCCGGCAACCATATAAAAAAATTTTTTTAGATCCTATTTTACCTTTTGATGTGTGTGTGTATGTGTGTACATCATAGAGGCACACATGCACCTATTTAAAAAGCAGCATAGTGCCCTGTACACACACACACACACACACACACACACATACATACATCCATACCTTGAAAATATTTTTAGCATATATTTCGATGAAAACACAGATCACTTAAAAAAAAACTGGTCATGCCAGCAACTCATCTCAAAGCCTTATATTTTGCATATACAGCATATACAACACAAAATCACACATATACACAAAATTACACACACACACACACACACACACACACACAAAGGTTTTTTTTTCCCCCTATGCCATAGACAATGCTAAATATCTAAGATCAGGTTGTTATGCCAACAGATTTTTTTCCCCTGAAATGAATAATTATTTGGAGGGAGACAACATCCCTGGCTCCTTTTCCTCCCATGCATGAAGCTGAGGGAGGCTCAGGGAGGGCCGGAGGCTGCCAGACAGGGAGGAGGGGAAGGCAGGGAAGGTGGGTAGGGAGGACCAGCTTACCAAAGACGCGGATTTGATCGTGGCAAAGCGCTCTCGGTTCCGATAGTGGAGGGCCCGGCTCTGAACTGACTGGGTAGGCCGCGGCTCAGGCCTGGGATCGCCGTGGCCCGCCTCATCCCTTACGAATACATGATCCTGCAGAAATGGATGAAGAGAAGGAGAAAGTCCAGCTGCGCTCTTTCCTCGCCGGCTGCCTCTCTCTCACCCCTCTTTCTGAACAAGCACCGCTGTTTGAAATGCATAGTTCAGCTCTCTGCTAGTCCCCGCAGCTCCCACGGTATAAAACGAGTAAGCGACACATTGCAGCCTTCAGTTAGGAGTGTCAGCTGATCGCTAGTAGGATGCCTTCTGACTCCCCGGCAGGCTTCTTCCCCCCTTTACCTCCGGAATTACATATATGCAAAAGCAAAGAGGAAGAGGAGAGAGACTGGCGCGGACGGACGCCTCAGAGCCGTCTGCTTAAAACGCGGTGACCAGATAATTCCTTTAAAAATGTCATGTCCATGTCTGGCGGGGAGGATGCTGGTGGCTTTTAACATAAAAGCGAGCCTCCGCCTCATTCCCTTGAAAGAGCTGCGTTGTCAATTGAATTGGATTTGTGAGCTGGTCGGTGGGGTCATCCTTCTTCTGGGGGGGTTGGGTGGGGGGATCAGGGGAAGCTTGTGGCGAGCCGCCTCTCTGTCTTGTGCTGGGAAGATTCGGCAGTCACTGAGGGATCCTGCTTTCCAGTCATGATCGTACACAGTTCTAGCACCTTCTCTCTACAGCTTCTGAAAGGATTTTTTTTTTTTTTTAGATTTAAAGAGACAGGCGTACAATTTCAAACCAAATGATACTTTGGCAAATGGTTCCTCAACTCAGTGTCGGTATGCCAGCAGACTGAGCGAGGCTGGGATTTAATGTCCTTGACTGATTTAATCGAGTCCTGTGCTTTCTTGATGGCCAAAGATGATTAATAACATTCTAACGCCCCGTGGGAAAAAAAATAACATGCCCTGGATGGATGATGATGCGTGTTCCTTAAATGCAGCTGAGACGCCTTCTAAAGGAACGATGTTTTTAGAGGGCCGTGCCCCCTCTGTACAGAACGAGATGGTCACTGTGTCGGCAGTGCCAACCCTTCAGAAAATTAACACAACGCCCCCGCCCCCATCCCCACCCCCAACAATACTCTGGCAATTTGTAGCTCAAAACCATGTTCAGTGGTGGGGGATTTTTAAATAGCACATGCTCAGATGGGGAAGGAGAAATCAATTTTTTATCCCCCAGGGTTTTAGGAGAAACCATTTGTTTGCATTTTCTCCAGGAGTACCTGAAAATTAAAAAACAAAACAAAACAAAACCATATAATTGCCCTTTCATTATAAAACAAGGGCCAAAGAGATTCAGAAAATACAAAATTATATCATTTATCTATAAATTTAAAAAAATCAAAATGTGTAGATTTTGGGGGGAAATGAAACGTTATAACCAGGTTTTGATGTGAAATCCGCCATCCAAGATCACATCTATCATAACGCTGTTTCCCTTAGTAAATCCTAAGTGTTTTGATATGGAGGGAGGTGTGTCCTCACACCTGTGTCTAGACTTTCCATTTCTATACTGAAGTTCAAAGAATGAAAAAGATCTTTACATTTTAAAATCACATTTGTGTGTGTTTGTGTGTGTGTGTGTGTGTGTGTGTGTGTGTATGTGCGAGAGCGAGAGCGTGTGTGCTCTCGGACACGTGCATGCTCTCGCACATGTAGAGGTCAGAAGACCACTTTAGCGTCTGCACCATGTGGGTTTCAGGGATCTAACTCTGGCTTGGTGGCAGGCCCCTTTTCCCCAGGAGCCATCTTGCAGGCCTGAGAGCTCTGTAATAAACTTGTAGGTTCTGTGCCATCAGATTCAGGGGATGGCTTACAGCTGTGCTGGCTGGTGAGCTGGCTACTAGCCAACCCTGGCTATTTTAACTTAAACAAATTAAAATGAAATAAACTGGAACATCTGATTCCTGAGTCACTGTGACTACTAGCTATCTTCTTCCATGGTGGCCGGGGGTGGGTGACATAGGCAGGGAGTGTTGCTGCTACTGCACAAGCTGGGAGCAGACATTGCTAGGGGTAAACATGCATTTCTTGGTCCAGAAAGATGGGCTACCTGGAAAAGCACACCATGGGTGCCATGGCACGTGTATGGCCCTCCATCATGTACGCATGCATGATAATAATGATGAAATGAAAAGCAATGCAATTCTCAAGCTGGGCAAGGCTGTAGCCACCCCCCTAAACACATGCCTGCACTCTGAAGCACTAAGGAGGTCTGAGAGGTTGCAAGTTTGAGATCGCTGTGAGTCTCATAGTGAGAGCCTGTCTTTCCCTCTCCCAATAATTTTTAAACAACAACAACAACAACAACAACAACAAAACCTTTAGCATATGTATTTTGAAAAATGCTTAAAGGATCATTCTAAAGTTTTCTGCATTACTGGCACAGTGAGGGGAGCTTAGCACGTGACTGGGAACCTGCGGCGGGCATGGGCCTTGCTGGGCCTTCCTCTGATCGTCAGGTGTTTACTAATTAATTACTACTACCACATCTAAAATCGGACTCACCTACATGACAGGTTCAGAGAGGCATGGGACTTTTAAATGCCAGCTTCATAAGAGAGACACAAGGTCTGGGGCTCCAAGTCACAATTTTGGTGACTCAGAGGGAGTCACAATGTGTTTAAATGTAAGGAAACTGGAATACATTCAGAAAGCCAAAATCTGACGTCACCTTCATTTTTTCTACACATTAAATAACTCACTAAGGTATGCATTAAGAATGCTGCACACAAGTCCGTCAATGATGGCACACACCTTTAATCCCAGCACTTGGGAGGCAGAGGCAGGCGGATCTCTGAGTTTGAGGCCAGGCTGGTCTACAGAGTGAGTTCTAGGGCAGCCAGGGCTACACAGAAAAAAAACTGTCTTGAAAAAAGAAAGAAAGAAAGAAAGAAAGAAAGAAAGAAAGAAAGAAAGAAAGGAAGGAAGAAAGGAAGAAAGAAAGAGAAAAGAAGGAAAAACAACCAAACAACCAACGGTGCACACCTGAGTGTGAGCCCTGACTCAGGGGAAAAAGCTAAGATCTGACTTTAGCACTTAGTTCAAAGACAGGCCCGAATTTTTAACTTAAATACAACAGTTAAATCAATAATGTAAGTCTTTATTTTACCCTTTTTTCCTTTTTAAAATTGACATTTATTTATCAATGTATGTGTGTACGCATACATGCTATGGCATGTGTGTGAGGTCACAAGTGTGTGCGCATGTGTGTCTGTGTGCGTGTGAGTGAGTGCACAGGCCCGTGTGTGCGTACTTGCTACATACAGCACATGTGTGAGGTCAGAGGGCAACTTCAGGAGACAGCTGTCTCTTCCTACAGTGAAACCTCGGGCCATCAGGCTTGGCCATGAGTGCTAGTATGCACTGAGCCAGCGATGGATGGCCCCACTGGTTTCTTTTCAGAGAAGTCTTACATTAGGCAGTGTCACACCAGGTCACCATCACTGTTCTAGTAAAAGGAGGCGGGGCACTAAGGTGGAGCTGTGTGTCAGTCAAGTTGAAGATCCACCCATTTCTGGAGCAGCAGGGAAGGGAAGCTGCTTGGTTTATATTTTGTTTGATTTTACTGACTCATTTGGAGACAAGGTCTTGCTGTTGTAGCCTAGCTAGCCTGGAACTCACAGAGCTCCACCTATCTCTGCTGCACTCCTGGGATTAAAGGTGAGGCCACCATATCTGGTTTACTGGAATTTTGTCTTTTGGGGGGGCAACCGTTCGCTTTAACACTACCTGATATTCCCAGGCCCAAGAAATACATTTGTAGGGGCTGGAGATGGCTCAGCAGTTAAGAGCACTGACTGGTCTTCTGAAGGTCCTGAGTTCAATTCCCAGCAAGCATAAGGTGGCTCACAACCATCTGTAATGAGATCTGGTGTGCCTGAAGATGGCTACAGTGTACTTACATATAATAAATAAATAAATAAATAAATCTTTTTTTTAAAAGAAAAAACCAAAAAGAAACAAACAAAAAAGAAATACATTTGTAAACATCCAATCTCATTGCACAAAAACAGGCTTTAGTTCTCTAATCAACCAGATGGACAACTTAAAAAGGAAGGGCATGTGGCTGGAGGCCTGAACCGGAAACACAAGCTGTGTCACCTGCCCCGGTCAGTGTTTCTTCAAGTCACGGGCCCTTAGGGTTCAACCACTGTAACGTGGTAGGTACTGCACAATGTCTGAGTCAGCTGGGCATGATTTAATAGCAGCCAGGAAGAGGATCAGTTAACACAGGTAGAGTCAATGCCTGCTACTCATCCAGGAGGAGTTGGGGGCTGACATGCAGAGCTACCATCGCTCTACATCCCAGCAAGAACAAGCACATGTCCTGGTGGTAACTTATCTTTAAAATAGTACCCTCAGCGCTGGCGAGACGGGCTCGGTGGGTAATGGCAAGTCTTACACAGTCTCAAAATGTGCATTTGAACCCCAGGACCCACTTGGGGGAAGGAGAGAACCGACTTCTGAGGGTTGACCTCTGACCTCCACATGAACACTGTGGCGCATGCTTACACATACCTGTGCATACACAGTAAGTAAATGAAATGTAATCAAGTATTATCGTCTGACAACACAGGAGACCGCCCCCTGAGACTCTAGTGGGGTCAGGGGCCCACTGTAAGTCCATGTATTTCAATCTGGCACATCTACAGTGTATGCCCATTGTAAAATACAACAGAAGTAGTCTGTCAGATTAGAAGAATCTGCTGATGGATTGTAGGGAGAATCCAGCTACTGCCTGCCTGCTCAGTGCCTTCGATAGTATATGCAGTATGTTTTGTTTTTCTTTAAATTGTATTGTTTGTTCAAAATAACGTGTTGGAAGGAAGGGCCTTGCACGCAGCCCAGGCTGGCTTGAATCTGTGGTCCTCCTGCCTTAGCACGCCAAGTGCGAGTGCTAAGATTCCAGGCAGGGGATGCCATGGCCTGCTAGGACGGCATGGCATTTTTATACAGTAGAGTGAGATCTGCCACGCATATGGCACAAACTTATGTCCTGGCCTGGCTCAACATGTGTGTACATGTGTGTGCACATGTGGCAGCACACATGAAGGCCAGACAGTGCCGCCTTCCTCCATTGTCTCCAGCACTGTTTTTCAAGGCAGGATCTCTCACTGAATATGGAGCTTTGACAGGCTGTCCAGCCAACCCCTGCAACTGTCTTGGCTCTGCCACACATGCTGGCTGTGTGCTGGGATGGACCTGGGGGCCACACATGCTGGCTGTGTGCTGGGGATGGACCTGGGGGCCACACATGCTGGCTGTGTGCTGGGGATGGACCTGGGGGCCACACATGCTGGCTGTGTGCTGGGGATGGACCTGGGGGCCACACATGCTGGCTGTGTGCTGGGGATGGACCTGGGGGCCTTGTGCATGCTAGGTAAACCCCCTGAACAACACCTACACCCGCAGGATAGACACTACTTTTACTTAGACTGCAGCTCCACCCAACAGAAATGCCATGTGGCCATGTGTTCAGAACTCACAAGATCTTGGCTGCAACCTTGGTCTCTCTCCCTCTGGACTGACATGGGGGCTGGGTTCATATCTACCCACGAGTTGAATGCACTTCATTTTCTGCCTGAGATGGGGGGATTTGAAAAACCCTTCTCCCTGGCCCTTGGCCTGAGGTGCGGCCCTTAGTAGGCACTTGGGAGGCGACGGCGCAATAAACTCGGGAGGAGAGGTCTGAGGAGATTATGAGAAGAGGATACCTTCGCCTGGAGTTATTAAAGAATTCATATTCGTGCTCCATCAACGCTACTCTGTTCTACAAGCAAGTCGTGAAGCAGTGGCGCTTGTGGCACACCCCACGGGGTGACCCCAACAAGGTTGGCTCTGGCGGGAGCCGGGTACAGACACCCTCACCGCCTCTCTGTGGACACATGGCCAACGAGCTCGCTGTCCCTCTCTTGCTCACTTCAGAACGATCACTCTTGTTTTGTCCTGTTTGTTTCTGAGACAGGGTCTGTGTGTATGTGCAGCTCTGGCTGGCCTGGAACTTGATATGTAAACCAGGCTGACTTCAAACTCAGACCTGCTGGACTCAGCCTCCCCAGTGCTGGGGTTGAAGCTGTGCAAACCATTCTTGGCTTTACTGCATTCTTATTAAAGGACTCCTGCAGTGGGCATCCCGAGGTCGAGGTCGCAGAAGCGAACCACTAAGTTAGGGAGGGAGATGTCATGGAGCCGTGGCATCTGAAGTGGCTGTCATAGGTCCCTGCACCTGATCTGCACCATCTTTTGTTCATTTGCTCTCTGCTGAACATAGTGGAAGCAGCAAAGACCTGATCCTCTGTGCAGCAGAAGTACACAGGCCACAGCATCAAGATGCACCAAGGACACCCTAGCCCCTAAAGGTTTTTCTTCATGCTGCAAAATTGGGGAAAGCTGTTCTTTGGTTTTCAGAGAAGGCGACAGGGCTGGTGAGAGGGGTCGACAGGAAAAGACGCTTGCTGCTAAGCCTGATGACTCAAGTTCTATCCCTGGGACCCACATGGTGGAAGGAGAGGACAGACAGCTGACCTTTGACCTCCACATATGTGCTTTTGTGTGTAATGCACATGTACACAGACACATAGACACAGACACACACACATACACACACAAATTCAAGTTCAGGATCTACATGGGACACAAAGGGACAGAGTATAGTAGTGACACGTGTGTAAGACTGTCATAATGAAATCTGTCACTTTGTATGATAAAAAAAAATAATTAAGGAAGCCTAAGGGCAAGGTACACTAAATTACCTGACGTGACCTAAGTATTCTCTTGCTCAGTAAACACTTTTCAAGTTTTTTTTTTTTTTTTTTTTTTGGTTTTTCAAGACAGGGTTTCTCTGTATAGCCCTGGCTGTCCTGGAACTCACTTTGTAGACCAGGCTGGCCTCGAACTCAGAAATCCGCCTGCCTCGGCCTCCCAAGTGCTGGGATTAAAGGCGTGCGCCACCACGCCCGGCACTTTTCAAGTTTTCAGCTTTTTGATTGATCGATTGTATTATGGATAGTTAAGAGTATTGGAGTTCAGAGTTTTAACGGTCCGTGGTAATTGTGGGAATCATTTGCACATGTGCAAATGCACACGCGTGCATAGATAAGGAAACTAACTGATAGACTCGTAGGCATTTTTAAGACCTGAGTTTGATGGGAGGGTCATCTTCCAAGGCGGTAGGCGGGCTGTGTTTTGGCCTGCTGGCCACGGTCAGGTGTGCCATAGTGTGAGGATCTGTTTCCCGCCTATGAGTGGAGCACCGTGGGCTCTGTCTGCTGGCTAATCAGGGTCCTCTCTGCTTACACTTTGGTGTCAAGCATGCTAGTGCCACCTTCCATGTCAGTAGGCAAACTCTACTCAGTTAGCTCTTTCAAGCCTTCAGGGCAATATCGAAGATTGTCTAACACTCAGATGCCCATTTCCCAAACCTCAACTACTGGTGAGTGTCTGGTTACAATGTCTGGTTGCTAATCTGTTATTCACTTGCTATTTGGTCTGTAGTTAGTGACCGACTATGCTGTAACTAAAACCCTTCTGGGGAATGGGGAATCTTACATTCTACTCGTGGGATATTAAATCATATGTGGATATGATTTAAAGATTAAAAAACTTTGTTTATGTGTATGTGTATGTGTGCACACTGGGGACTGAACGCAGGACCTCACCCGTGCAAGGCACGCATCCACGACCGAGCTGCATCCTACCCTTCCTGTCTTATTCTTTTTACAGTTTTGATGTATGCTTGCTTGTGTGAGTCTGTGCATACCCTGTATGCAAAGGTGCCCTTAACAGTCAGGTTGCCTGGAGCTGTTGTCCCTGACAGTTGTGAGTTGTCACGTGGGTGCTGGAGCTAAACCCAGTCCTCTGTAAGTTCAGCCAGTGCCCCTAGCCACTGGGCATTCTCAGGGCCCCTGTTTACTTTTTGAGGTGGGGTCTCCCTGTGGAGCCAGGCAGGACTTGATCCCGTGACCCTGGGATGCTGGGATGGCAGATAATGAGCTTCTGCTGCTAAACCTGCTCCATGATATAAATGTACAGAGTGACAGACACTATAAAGGGAACCACTGGGACAACAAGAGAAAAGTTGTTGAGTGGCTTTTCTGAGACTGTGGACATAGCGCCCTCCACTTCTTCGTCTTTGTGGTTTTACATGGGAGCTGAGCCCACTGTGAGCGGGTGCTGCTGCTGCACACCCCGTGGCTTGTATTCACTGACTCGAGCGGGAAGACGCCTCTAGATGTAGCTATTTCTGCCCAGTTTCAAAAACTCTGAGGAGACAGAGACACCTGCTGAGTTGGCTACGGTGTCCAGAGGGCCTGTGCCTCAGGTCAACTTCTTCTGAGCTACTTACTTACCCTTCTCCATCTCGTAGGGCATTATCCCAGGGGAACATCACACAGGAAAACCAAAAAGCCACATGCTGGAGAGTGGTTAAGAGCAATTACGGTAGGCTGGAGAGATGGCTCAGCAGTTATGAGCACTGACTGCTCTTCCAGAGGACTTGGGTTCAAATCCCAGTTCACAACTGTCTGCAAGGCCAAGATCTGATGTTGTCACACACACACACACACACACACACACACACACACACACACACACACTACCAATACACAAAAACCAAAAGTAAATACATAAAAAAGAGCACCTATTATTTTGGCAGAGGACCTGGGTTTGGTTCAGTTCACAGCTGCCTGTAACTCTGGCTCCAGGGGCCCTGATGGCCTCTCTGTCTCCTCTGAGGACTCCTGAATGCATGTGCTACATTCATCCAGCCTCACACACATACACATAAATAATAATAAACACACACACACAAAATTAAAATCCTGCACTGTCTCTTCCAGCAGAAGGTTCACTCTTTTCTAAAGCTTTCCCTGGTTCTCCAGTCACGGGGCCCCAACGGGTGATGGGAAGGAAACAGGTTTGTCAGCACCCGAGAATACAAAGTCTTCTGTTTCATTTTCTGCCTCCCCTCCCCGATGTATGCACATGTGCCACAGTGCATAGGTCAGAAGACAACATGGGAGGCTTGGGTCTCTCCTATCCTGGGGACTGAACTCAGGTCAACAGGTTTGTCAATAAACACCTTTATCCACTAAGCCATTTTCCTGACCCCAAGCTCTCTGTTCTACACTTTAAATACGTGACCGTTTGCCTGTAATCTGGAGGCCCCTGGCACTGTGCCGAGTGGCTTTTTATATCTGCCTCCCATCACCCATTTTCTTAAATTTCCTGATCCTCAGACCCTGATATCTTTGAAGTCTGATGTGCCTCCATGTTCAGGCTCCAACCTCCAACCTCCTGCCCCAGGGCCTTGGCACTTGGTGCCATTGGATTCACTCCTACCTCTCATCCAAAGCTACAAGTCTTCCATTTACCTGTGAAATTTCATCTGAGATGTCACAAATCAACCTTCCATTATTCCCTGGTAAGAATACTACACACAAATCGTTCAGATACTTAAAAGGAAAGAAAGAAAAATGCTGGGGAGGGGGATGGCACTGCAGAGATGGCTCAGAGGTTAAGTGCACTTGCTGCTTTGCAGAGGACCCGGTTTCAGTTCCCAGTGCCTGCAAATCACTGGCAATTCCATTTGCATGAGGATCAGACGCCATCTTCTGGCCTCCATGGGCACTGCACACATCTAATGCATATAGACAATATGCAGACAAACACTCATGTATATATTAAAATGACAGGGATCATTATGGTTTTATACTATGGACTGTTTCCCTCAAGCCAAAGCAATGGCTTTGAAGTAAGTACTAACTTTTTCCATATAGAGTTTTGATTTACGATATAAGAGATCCTATAAAATGAGCATTATGCTGGTTAGGTTTGTGTCACCATGACACAAGCCCGGGTCATCTGGGAAGAGGAAAGTTCAGTCAATAAACTGCCTCCATCAGACTGGCCTGTGGGTAAGTCTGTGGCATGGTTATGAGTTAGAGTCCAGCCCACTGTGGGCAGCACCAGTCCAGGGCAGGTAGTCCTGGGTGCTGTAAGAAAGCAGGCTGAGCAAGTCAGGAGGAGAAGACCAGCTCTTGCCTGCAAGTTCCTCCCTTGCCTTCCTGAATCGCAGAGAGCTGGAAGACGGAATTAACCCTTTCCTCCCCAGGCTGCTGTCGGTCACAGTGTTTCTGTCACAGCGACAGAGAGCAAAACAAGCGCCCTGGCTCAGCCCCATTCATTCGAAAGCTGAAGTCACGAACAAGCTGGCTTAGCAGCTGTGCACATCTGATGACCTCAATGAATCCCTGGAACCTGGAACCATGGTGAAGGGCAGAGTCAACTCTGCATGCTTTCCTCTGACCTCCACATGTGTGCATGTGAACCCTCCACACCAGACAGACAGACAGACCAACAAACCTTCAAGTGTAGTTAGCTGGCAGAGTGCTTGCTTTAGAAGATTTATAACAATAAATTCTAGAAACCACCGGGAATGAAAGCCACCCGTAAAACAGACAGCATGTGGGACTGGGGACTGTAGCACCACTGGGGGACCTGCCCATGGCAGGCATGGATCCTACCAGTGAGTTCCATCTCAGTCCTCATCCATCGCTGCTGCTTTTGGCTCCTTATTTTCAGACAGGGTCTTGGTAAGCTGCTTATCTTGAACTTACTCCGTAGACCTGGCAAGCCTTAGACTTGCCATCCTCCCGCCTCAGCCTCTTGAGAACTGCCAGGCCCGGCTCTATTCTTCGGACATGTCACACCTATGCAGCTCTGTCGGCCTGAAGGTCACTGCTTACAGAGGACGGAACAGCGTCTTTCCATGACTTAGGGATTGCTTCTTTCCTCTTTTCTTCTCTCCCCTTTTGTTTTGTTGTTGTTGTTTTGGTTTTGAAGACAGGGCTTCTCTGTATAGCCCTGGCTGTCCTGGAACTCACTCTGTAGACCAGGCTGGCCTCGAACTTAGAAATCCTCCTTTCTCTGCCTCCTGAGTGCTGGGACTAAAGATATGTGCCACCACCATCCAGCTTTTCTTTTCTTTTCTTTTCTTTTCTTTTCTTTTCTTTTCTTTTCTTTTCCTTTCCTTTCTTTTCTTTTCTTCTCCTTTCTTTTCTTTTCTTTTCTCTTCTTTTCTTTTATTTCTTTTTCCCCCCAATATTGTATTAATTTATGTGTTTGAGTGATTTGTCTGTCTGGCGTCTGAGGAGGCCACCGGTCTGGAGTTATAGATGTTTGTGAGCCACCAAGAGGAGGCTGGGATTGAACCTGAGTTAAGAACAATTGCTCTTAACCTCCTAGCCACCTCTCCAGCCTCTTTTTTTTTTCCTGTAGCCCAGGCTTGCCTACTACTTCTGAAGTAACGGAAGGCAGCCTTGAACTTATGGCAGTCTTCTACCTCAGCCTTCCAGGGGCTGGGATTCTAGGCACTGTGCCTCCTTGCCCTTGACCATTCTGCTTGATGGTGCCAGCAACTGGAGAGGGTGTACCCAGCCAATTCATCACAGGAAGTCCCCTTGATGCTCTTTCTATCCCGTGTTCCGGCTGCCACTTGGAAACCCAGCTCCCAAAAGCTGCTTGTCCCGAGCAGGCTTTGCCTTGAGCACCCAAGCCTGGCTCGTGGGTGACCTGCCATGCTTACCTTCTTGTGGACCACGGAGGAGCTGGAGTTGACTGTGCCTTCATCCTCCTGCATCATGACGAGCTCAGAGCTGCTCTCGTCCATGACCTCCTGCATGCTGTTCACGCTGCTGCTCCGGCTGCCCGTGCTCACCGACGTGCTGGGGATGGAGTGGATACTGCCTAGACTGTCCACCTCTCGGTTCAGGTTGCTTCCTTGCTCGACGTCCTGTAAGGGACAGGCACTGGGGTCACAAAGTGAAACACCCCAGAGATCAAGGGCTGACCCGCTGAAAAGGCTACTGTGCCCCAGGCGAGGCTGGCTGGCCTGTGAGCTCCAAGGATCCTCCTGTCTCTGCTTCCTCACAGGTCTCTCTCATGGAGGCTCTCTGGGGGACACTACCACCCCCACAAATCTCAACTCACTTCCATCCTTCTCCAGGGCAGCTCTGGACATGCTACCATCCCGGGGGCTCTCCTGCCACACACAACCATGACACTATGGGGCTGTTTCTAGTAAGTGTCACGAGTCCAGGCTTTTGAGGGCTCATTAGGAATGCCAGGGTCTCCTAGAGAGACACTGCTGACCACCAACCTGGTGGTCTTGACAGTACCCGCAGCCTCCACCTCAGACTGAGTGGAGCGGGTCTTTAGAGGGGACAAGCGGTGCACTCTCCTGCAGGTCATCAGTGAGTAACTTCATATGAGCCAGGGATACAAATTCTCCCGTCTGAGGTAGGTAATTAAATTCTGCCTCTCTTAAGCAAGTCTGTCACGCTTACATCTGCGATTATCTCATTAAGAAATCTGTCTAGTAATACTGGTATGCGTTGCTATCGGCCCAAAGACCAACAGTGGGCTGGGGTGAAGCTGTGGATCTATCAGCTGCCCATCCCACAGTATCTTTCCCAGCAGATTAAATAATGTCACAGAGTCAATGTAGTTGCACATAAACCCTATTTTCAAACCCTACTATACACAGATGGACCCAGTAAGCTGAGAAGACAAGCAATCATTCGGTAATAGGAAGTGGTAGACGATATACCACTTTTTCTTTTGAAGACGGGGTCTCAGTGTGTAGCCAGGGCTGTCCTAGAACTTGCTCCGTAGACCAGGCTAGCCTTGAATGCACAGAGGTCACCCTGCTTCTGCCTCCTGAGTGCTAGGGTTAAAGATGAGTGCTTCCACACCCACTATCAACACTCTATTTTAGTGTATCTGTTTTCTCAATTAAAGGGAAGTCAAATGTCTATACCAATCAAGAGATTTTTTAAATTAGTCTAATTCCTATTTTTGAATTTTATTATTGATAAAATACTTTTGTATCATTAAAGTTGAAAAATAACATCACTCTCTCTCCCTATTTAGTTCTTTTCCTATGTGTGTCTTTGTGCATATGTGGATGTGTGTGTATGTGGATATGTGTGTGTGTATGTGTGTATGTATGTGTGTATGCATGTGTGTGTTTATGTGTGTATATGTGTGTGTATGCATGTATACATGCACGTGTGTATGTGTATGTATGCATGTATACATGAATGTGTGTATGTATGTATATATGCATGTGTGTCTATGTGTGTCTATTTGTGTCTATGTGGATATTTGTGTGTGTGTGTGTATGTATGTATGTATGTATGTATGTATGTATGTCTATGGATGTGTTCATGCCACAGTACATGTGCCCTGGTGGGCTTATGGAGGGCAGAGGTCAACTTGCAGGAGTTGCTTCTCTCCCTGCATCATGTGGCCATGGAGGTCTAGCTCAGACTGGCTACCTTGACTGGCTGAGCCATCTGGCTGGCCTTCACCCATTCCTTTAGCTGAGTGAGAGACCAAGCAGCCTTCTTTCCTTTGAAAACTGTTGTATACCCTGTGTCAGATGAGAGAAGCAGATGCTGGGGCCTCGAGCAGCCTCAACCCCACTTGTACTCTTTATCCCTGCCCCTTTCTTGTTTGAGACAGGGTCTCACTTGGTGGGCCAAGCTGGCCCCAAGTTTACAAGCATCAGTAGCTGGTCTTGTGCTCACATAGGCATGGGCAGCAGTAACTGGACTCAGTGGGTTAAAGAGAAGCTGGGAGGCTTGGGTTGGGGGTGAGGAGTGGGGTGGTCCTGGAGGAGCAGGAGGGGAGAAGGGGCTAAATGTGACTGAAAAGCTTTGTATGCACGCGTGGAATCCTCACACTAAAAATATATATTAAAAATTGAGCTATGCCATCCCTAGGTGCCCACCTTACCCCACGATACCACCCCTGCCACAGCTCTGCTTTTACCAGATGCTATCCTGAGTATCTCTTAGGGAGGAGAGAGCACCGACCACGTTCTCATCCTCACTAGGGTTTCCCAGTGTCAAGTCTGGAAGCTTTTTCTCCCAGAGAAGCTGAAACCAGGTGGACCTACTTCTTCTTCTTCTTGCGACTCATTCAAGGGTCCATTGCGAGTCTCCTGGAAGAGGATCTTCTTCATTTTCCTGTACTGCAGGTTGTCCAGCTCTCGGACAGCATCTTTTGTCCTCTGTATGAGGTCAATGAGGACCTTTGGTGGCCGCTCCCTCCGAATAAAGTCGTGCTGAACAACATGGGGAGAACGGACAGTGAGCAGCGTTATCTTAAGGTGCAATGTATGCATGGAAGCAGGCAGGGAAGAGCGAAAAGGTTCAGGGGCCTTAGAAGTAAAGGAGATCTTGAGGCTGGTGTCCCTCATGGAAGCCCCCCATTTACAAAGAAGTAACAATGTTTCTACCTTCTGTCCCTTTGCAGACTCTAGGACAGTGGTTCTCAAGCTTCCTAACACTTGAGACCCTTTAATACAGTTAGTTCCTCCTGCTGTGGTGACCCTTTAACACAGTTAGTCCCTCCTGCTGTGGTGACCCCCAACCATAAGGTTATTTTGTTGCCACTTTGTGACTGTAATTTTGTTACTGTTATGAACTGTAATGTAAATGTCTGATATGAAGAATAGGTGATAAGGGACCCAGAGGGGTTGGGACCCATGGGTTGAGAATCCTTGCTCTAGTGTCTTCACACAAATTCCCTTTCTTTCTTTTCTTTCTTTTCTTTTTTTTTTTTCAAGACAGGGTTTCTCTGTGTAGCCCTGGCTGTCCTGGAACTCACTCTGTAGACCAGGCTGGCCTCGAACTCAGAAATCCGCCTGCCTCTTCCACAGGAATTCTTGCTTTGTTTGTTTTTGTTTTGCTAAGCAAGGCAGTGTACACTTTTAATTGCAGCACCTGGGAGGCAGAGCAAGAGGATCTCTGTCTCTGTGGATTTCAGGCCATCCTGGTCTACAGAGTGAGTTCCAGGCCAGCCAGGGCTACATCATAAGACCTTGTAATCAAAAGTTCTCTTCTTAACTATAAATATTTATGATATACAATGTGATGCTTTGGCCCAGATGGCAAAGTAATTATGACAGAGAGGGTAGTTACCACACCATCATCCCTCACTCCCATGTGTGTAGTGAAGGTGCCAAAACCCACTGCCTTCAAAACTCAAAAGACCCTGCAGTCCTCAGCTCAGGCCTTAGGTCTCAATAGGCACTATGTGTGTCGCATGAGTAAAATGCTGGGCCTGTACCTCAACCTCCCCGGTTCTTTTTTACATGCTTACTTGTATGTGCCTGCTGAAGTCAGTCCACCCCTTCTACCATGTGGGCCCTGGGTATTAAACTCAGGCCTTTAGGTTTGGTGGCAAGCCCATTTACCTCCTGAGCCATCTTGTCAGTCCCAAATCTCATGTCCACCCCTGAAAACACCTTTCTACTTTTTTTCTTCTGTATCTTTGATTTTTTTTTAAAAAAAGTGTGTAAATTCTATACGTGCACAGTGTTGTGTGGAGCCCCTCTTTGTGTATCTGGCTTATCTCATGCATACATGCCTTCCAGATCCACCCATGCTGTCTGTCAGATACCCAACAGTGTTTTCCTGTCTACACCTGACCACCTCCCCTGAGCCTGTAACCTTCTGGGAAGCAGGAAGCTATCTGCACTGGCATTCTCTCTTACTTTCAAACCTTTCACCAGGCTGCCACTAGGACCCCACCCCCACCCCCAGGGGTTCCCAAGCAATGGTCCATTGGCCTAGACCCAAGTCCTCCCCAAGAGGTGCTCCCTGCTACCAATGGCTGAGAAGGAATGAGAGGCCATGACTAGATATGTGCTTCCTGTGAGCCAGCCACAGACTAACTCCTCCCCCCCCTTCTCCCTCCTTTCATTGAGACAGGGTCTCATATGGCCCAGGCTGGTCTTGAACTTACTATGGAGCTCTCTGATGGCCCTGCCTCTACATCTCAAGTGTTGGGCTTACAGATACGTGGCACCATGCCTAGCTAGGAGCTCCTACTCCAGGCTGAACACTATTCTGCTGTGTGCATGTGTATTGCAGTTTCCTTGTCTTTCATTCCACTGATGGACATGTGTGCTGTTTCTACACCTTGGTTGCTATGAGTGATGCTGTAGTAATTATGGGATGTAGACATCATAAAGATAACAGATTCTTTTAGATATGAACCGAAAGGATGGAATGCTGGATCCAATACAGTCCTGTTGTTGTTTTAATTCTCGTGGGAGGCTGCACACTCATTTCCACAGTGCTTACACAATCACTAAGTATTCCTTCTGCTCTGGGCTGATGCTATCTCCTGATATTTACTTCATCATAGATATAATAAAAATTACTAGAACTTGGGGCTGGAGAGATGTTAGTGGCTGGGCGCACTGGCTGATGTTGTAGAAGACCTGGATTTCGTCCACACCTTGGTTGCTCTCTACACCTCTGCAATGTAAAGGTCCAGACCCCCGCAAGAGAATAATTTGTAGACCAGGGTGGCTCATGCTTGCAATTCCAGTACTTGGGAGGCAGAGGCAGGAAGATCTCTGAATTTAAGGCTAGTCTGGTCTACAGAATGAGTCTTTAGCCAGGCAAGGCTACATAGCAAGACCCTGTCTCAAACAATAACAAAACACTAACTTCATTGTTCTTTAGAATGTTTAAAGATTCAAATAATATAGAAAAGCACTTGAAAGGAAATATATAGGTGATTTCCAAATAATTTAAGTATAATCTGTAAAAAATGAAGATGTGCTTGAATTTAACAGAATTAAAAGAAAGTAAAATGGTTGCTTACTTTTAGTTATTTCTTTTTGTCACTGACAGAGTTATCTGTTCCTATGTTCCCTCCATTTAAAATTAAAGAAAGCCATGGATTTGAAAGAAATCGGGGGTTGGGGTGGGAGTGGGGTGGGGGCAGGGGCTGGGTACACGGGAAGGACAGGGAAAAGGGACATGATGTAATTATATTATATTTATTTGCTTATTTATTTATTTGTTTATTTATTGGTTTTTTGAGATAGGGTTTCTCTGTGTAGCCCTGGCTGTTCTGGAACTCACTCTGTAGACCAGGCTGGCCTCGAACTCAGAAATCCACCTGTCTCTGCCTCCCAAGTGCTGGGATTAAAGGCGTGTGCCACCACCGCCCAGCTTATATTTTAATTTTAAAAATTAAAAATACAAATAACAAAAAAATACAAATGACCTGCATACAAATGTGATGTAGTAAATAAATAAACAAACTGAATTAAAGAGAGGGCTGGCAAGATGGCTCAATGAATAGAGGAGCTTGCCACTGAGGTTGACGATGACCTGATTCTGACCCCTGCGACTTGCAGAAGGAGAACTGAGCACAGGTAACACGTGTGCTGGGGAATCACACATGCACGCTTATGTGCACATACACATGGGTGAGCACTCTCTCAAAATAAAAATATAAATGTAATAAACCACTTCAAAAATAAGAGAAAAATAAGATGAAAATATCACAAAAGCCTTACGAAAGCAGAGTTTTCTCTACCAGAAAACTACGTTTTTATCTGAAAAATAGGATAATTAGTTGATACCCCAGCCCTGGTTTCCCAGCTGCTTTTGTTCTTCTTATTTTGCTGATGTTTATAATACAACATTGTGGTTTTTATAAAAACATTTCAATAATTTTTACTTTAGTTCTGTACTTAAATTATTCAATGTAAAAGTGGCATTTTAACCTCAGGAAGAGGATATAAGGAAAAGAAGAATATTCAGGAATAAGTAGATAGGCAGCTGGAGAGCAAGTGCGAATCCTAGTTTGCTCCTTTTCAAAATTCACACAAGACTCTCTTCAGCACAGAGAATGCCGATAGACTCTAGCAGTGTTTCTGGTTCCACGTGAACGTCAGGATACATACATACATACATACATACATGTGTGTGTGTGTGTGTGTGTGTGTGTGTGTGTGTGTGTGTGTCCTGTCTCTAAGGAGTCTTTGTGTGGCTTGGTGGGGATTTCCCTGTTTTGGTAGGATGGTCATTTTCACAATAGTAATTTTACCAATCCATGAACATGGTATGTCTCCCCGTTCGCTAGTGTCTTTCCTAGTCATTCTTCAGAGACTTTAAGTTTCTTTCTTTCTTTCTTTCTTTCTTTCTTTCTTTCTTTCTTTCTTTCTTTCTTTCTTCCTTCCTTCCTTCCTTTTCTTTCTTTTCTTTCCTTCCTTCCCTTCTCCTTCCTTCCTTCCTTCCTTCCTTCCTTCCTTCCTTCCTTCCTTCCTTCCTCCCTCCCTCCCTCCCTCCCTCCCTCCCTCCCTCCCTTCCTTTCATGAGTATGGGAATGATCCATACACAGTTGTGGGTGCTGGGGATTGAACCCGGGCCCTGTAAAAGAGCAGCCAGTGCTCTTAACTGCTGAGCCATCTCTAGCCTTAAAATCTGTAGAGGCCTTTCACAATCTTTGTTAGGTTTATTCAAAAATATTTTTTGATGTTATTATGAATGAAAGTGTACCCATGATCTCTTTGTTTATTGTTGGTAGATACAATGACCTGGTGATTTCTAATGTTAATTTAGAGACTAACAAAAGTTCCAGCACCAGGCACAAGACACGGTTTTTTGGAACGATTGGTCAGGGTCAGGGTAGTCTAAGGGAAGATCAAAACAATGCAGATTATATATGCAGCCCTGGGTGGACTCCTATTGCTGAAGAACTTCATACTTAGGACACCACCACCTATGACCCATGACAGTTACCAGCTTGGCAAGCTATCACACCTTTACAGTGTGGTAAGTGGCACTCATATGCTGGTGGCAACCACCAATATCTTGCCAGACCAGCATGATTCTTTACTCCATTCTGATCTTATCCTTAGCAACACAGGTAAGTGTAGCTAACATCCCTCACCAAAGCTTCTTCTCACAGTAAATGAGATCATCATTTACTGTGAGACTACAACTGGACACAATGCAGAGATCAATAGATCAGCCAAGCCCCGACACGCACATCTACATCACTGCTCCTGCATCTAAGGCTCGTGGAACCCCATGGGAGAGGGGACAGAAAGGCTGTTAAGAGCCAGGACCCCAGGAAGTCTGCTGTGAAACACTCTGTCCTGGGAAATCTGCACAAACAAGACCAGGCCAATGTCACTGTCAGTGGATGCTAACATGGAAGAGGGAAGATTTCTGTGAGGTCGCAGCCCTGGATAAAGGACTACAGGTGTCAGATGATTGCTGGGAGAGGGAGAGCCAGCCTCTTCCAGGGGTGAGGTCCAATGCATAGTGACCATCCTGAAACTACACACCACCAACAAAAATGGGCTCAGCAGGCTGCATTTTATATATCTGTACACACACACACACACACACACACACACACACACACACACACACACACAGAGAGAGAGAGAGAGAGAGAGAGAAATACATGTATATGGTGAGAATTCTGGATTCTTTAAAAAACACAAATATTATAACAATGTGTTATTGTTTTAATCCCAGGTGTGAGATATGGGGCTGCTTTGCAGGAGGTGACTATAATTCACCTCATGCTCTATCAGGGGCGCGGTTTTGCCAGCTGCAAATAGGTTCTGTGATTGTGTGATGTTTGGAATTCTGGAGACTTTTCAGAGGGTAGATAAATGCTAGGGCCCTGAGAGGGAGGGTCAGTGCTTGTTGGTCGTTCAGGGGGGTTGGCTGTGGCTTGTTAATAGTTGTGCTCAAAGAAGAAACTAGAAGAAAGAAATTAGATTCAGGGGTCTCTCCCTTCCCCTCTATCCTTCTTTCTCTCCTATCTAACGATAGGGTGTAAAATGGGAGGGACAGAAACAGTGGGAAGAAGCACCCACAAAGCAGCAAAGGCCAGCTACACATATATGTATATATATATGTGTGTGTTCATATATATATATTTGAACACACTTTCCCAGCATACACCGGCTCCTGGGTTCAGTCCTCACAACAGCATGTTCTAAGCAGAGATAAGACACTTCATCCTACAAGGAAGGAAACAACTCAGAGCTTTCAGGACGTCCCGAAACCGACCAGATTCACTAGACTTTCCCTCCTAGCATGTATAACAGTTAAGGACTACTGAGGGGCACGTTCAGAGCAGCTGAGATACCTGCCTGCAGGCTGTGCAGTGAGCTCCAGCTTTGTGATACGAGTAGCCAGCTGCTCGTATCTTCACAGGAGTAGTGTCACACATGATTTCATATGTCAAAGTGTGTGATATGTACATGCACACATGTGTAAGTGCACACGCCTGTGAGCACACATGTGGAGGTTTGGGAGAAGATGTCGGCCATCTTGCTCCACCACTCCCTGTCTGATCCCTTTGAGACGGGGTCTCTCACTGATCATGGAGATAAAGCTGTGGCCAGCAAGCCTCCATGCCCTCCCTGTCTCTGAGGTTACAGGTTCACGTAGCCCAGCCCTGCTTGCCGCGCAAGTGCTGGGATCCGAACTCAGGTCCTTACACTCAGGATGAATTGCTCTGACCACTGGACCATCGCACAGCCAAGTATAAACTGTGTCTTTATTTTATATGTATGAACAGCTACAATTGGTTTTGTGTGTGTGTGAGGGAGGGGAGGGATGTCTTGCCTGCATGTATGTATGTCTGTGTAACATGTGTGTGCAGTGCCTGCAGAGGCCAGAAGAGGGTACTGATTCCCTGGAACTGGAGTTACAGACAGTTGTGAGCTGTCTTGTGGGTCCTCTGCAAGAGTGGCCAGTGCTCTCAGAAGGAATACAGTCCTTTGAAGTCTTTCTTATAAACAAACCAACAGACAAAACTGCTTGTAAAAGGATTCACTCTGAGAATGAAATGAACACCAGGAATAAATGAACATCTGCACACAGTAGAGGACAGAGAGCCAGCAGTGTCTCCACCGGGAGGGATTCTCATCCACCCACAGAATGCTGACACACCACAAGGGCATCACTAACATCAACACACAGCGAAGAGAGAAGAGAGAAGAGAGAAGAGAGAAGAGAGAAGAGAGAAGAGAGAAGAGAGAAGAGAGAAGAGAGAAGAGAGAAGAGAGAAGAGAGAAGAGAGAGCAGCTCAGTACTGTGGGGCTCAAGTCAGACTTTTGTGTATTCATTAAAAGACAGTCAGAAAGCAAAGTAGAAAAAGACACTACAGAATTGAAGGCTTCTGTAGCTGTTGAGATAGGTTCTTGTGTAGCCAAGGGTGGCCTTGAACCACCGATGTCCTTACCTCCAGAGTCGGGTATGATGCTGGTATACTCCTGTAACACCAGCACTGGGAGAGTGGAGGCAGGGGGATCATCTGTTCAAGAGCAGCCTGGGCACAGGGCGAGACCATAGGCAAACCACCATACTCTTGCATATGGTGACGGTGACGGTGGGTGACGGTGACGGTGATGGTGATGGTGACGCTACACTTTGTTAGCTCATCTGTGTGACCTGAGTGCCTGTTTTTATGTCACCCTATGTGACAATGCTTGGTTTGACACTAACCTAACTGAGATTTGCAGAGTCAGCCTTGGCTGATCATCCTGGGAGCTCACTCAAGTTCAGTGAGAGAAACCTTGGGGTGGACAGCAAGTGGAGCAGGTGGGGAAACTGTCCTGAGGCATGACAGGAGAGTGGGGAGGAAAAACCTACACCCGGGTGGGACAGGTGGGGGGGGGTAGAAGGACTGACAACCTTCCAGTTTTTATGCCTATTTCTATCTTTGCATGAGCCAGCGTGTCACAGTGCTCAGCCACGGAGCCACTGCCTGCCCCCCCCACTGTGGCCAGACCTCACGGCCCCTCCTCAGATGGAAACTGGAAAAATTACCCTCAACAGCTCCACCGCGGCTGGTCTTTCCTGAGGTATTTTGTGCAAGCAGTAATCAACGAATCTCCTGAAGGAGTCTGTCCTGTGGGAGGGAACACAGCGAGGACAGTAGTGAGCAGCTGTGAGACCTGTGGCATACAAAGGCGGGGTGTGCGGGAGAGAAGGCTTTGCAGCTTGGGACATTTTGTATGTGTTTGTGTATATACATGTTTGTGTACGCATATGTGTGTGTGTGTGCATGTGTGTGTATGCTGTGTGTATGTGCATGGGTGTGCATGCTGTGTGTATGCACGTGTGTGTGCATGTGTGTGTACATGCTGTGTGTGTATGCAGTGTATGTGTGTGTGCATGTGTGTGTGTACATATGAGCTTGCCTGTGGTGTAGAGGCCAGAGGTCAATATCAAGTGTCTCTCACAGTCACCCTCCACCTTTTTGTTTTGTTTTAAGACAGGGTTTCTCTGTATAACAGCCCTGGCTGTCCTGGACTCAATTTGTAGACCAGGCTAGGCTCGAACTCACAGAGATCCACCTGCTTCTGCCTTCTGAGGGCTGGAATGAAAGGCGTGTGCCACCATGCCTGGCAACCTTATTTTTTTGAGGTAGGGTCTCTCAATTTGGCTAGATTGGCTGAGGGCTCTAGGGATCCCCTCTCTCTCCCAACACTGGGATTACGGGGTCCAGTTTTGTGTTGGTTCTGGGGACTGAACTTCCGCCCCTGGACTGCTCAGCAAGCATGTTATCCACAGGACCATCTCCATGGCTAGGGCTTCCTTCTTCCCTCACAGATAATAGCTTTCCTAATGTCTGGTCTGCCATCGTCATTAACACTTTGTTGACTCTGGCAATACCCACGACCTCTAAAAGGGCGTGAAAATAAAAACATGCAGGGCAGAGAAGCTGGAAATAATGTTTTCTGACTAAAACCACTTCCTCTCTTGGGAAATTCATTTCTGTTCACTCTTGTTAGACAGCTCACTCTCTGTAACTCTTTTTTTTTTTTTTTTCTTAATTTTTGAGACAGTGCTTCTCTGTGTAGCTCTGGCTGTCCTGGAACTCACTCTGTGTACCAGGCTGGCCTCGAACTCAGAAATCTGCCTGCCTCTGCCTCCCAAGTGCCGGGATTAATCTCTGTAACTCTTATCGCCCAAATTGTTACAAACATGCCCTGTTTTTTGGCCAAGAAGAATATGTCTTTTGGATAGATGGTATATGGTCTGTCCCAGCTCATTCTGAAAGACACAGAGACAAACTATGACATCAGCCAGGGTACCACATAGTTGCTGGGAACCAGAAATGAAGGCAGGCATGCGTGGTGCCTCCCACTGCTCGGGAGGGAGGCAGAGGCAGGTAGGTCTCTGCGAGCAGCCTGGTCTGCACAGTGAGTTCTAGGACACCTTGAGCTACCTAGTAAGACCCTGTTTAACATAACAAGCAAGCAAACAATGCTGCCCCCCAAACCCCATCAGCAAACCACCCTTACCACCACCACCCAAAACCTAGAGATGAGCTAGTTAGGAACTGGGGGATGAGGTGTGTGTGTGGGGGGAGTAACAGCATATCCCCAGTGAGGCTTTAGTTAAAGTGTGTATGTGTGTGCAAGTGCATGTGTGTGTCTGTGTGTGCATGCACATGCATGCATGTGTGTACACAAAGGTACAAATGTGGGGCCCCTATTCTTAGTATTGTCATGATAGAAGAAAGCAATGGCGTTTTAGGGCAGACCTTTAATATGTGGCTGAATGAGAACGTCAGACCCCCTCAGCGAGTTTCTTGGCCATGTCTTACCATTCCCTGGACTGTAGCGTGGGGGAGTCATTCTGAGCGATGTGGTAGAGGGCGCTCATGGCGTTCATGTTGAAGAGGGGGGGCTTCCGCTCCGCTGGAAGAGGAGGGAAACACGGTAAGCCTTTCTTGAAACAACTCAGGTCCATCCACGACACACCATCTGCTCGCTGTACTCGTAGGATCAGCTCAGAGGAGCCACGGGCTGGCTGGTGGTCACTCACTGTCTACTGGAAGGCTCCCAGTGGAACCCATCTCAAAGTAATGGGAGAAAATTTCCTTATTTTTTTCATAGGTTCTGCAAAGAATGGTGTTGGGCTGTTTTCCAGTGACAAGGTGTGAATATCTCTGTGTGTGTTTTAATTAAAAAAATACATATTCATTAAATAAAACCAGAATGCAAAGAAAAATAGAACAAAAATATATGATTATGGAATGGAGGGGCTGGAGAGATGGCTCGGCAGTTAAGAGCACTGGCTGCTCTTGCAGAGGACCTGGGCTCAATTCTCAGCTCCCACCTGATGGCTCCCAACCATCCATTAACCATCACCTCCAGCTCCAGGGGACATGATACCCTTTTCTGTGCATGGCATGTACACGGTGTAGTAAAAACAATATGTGGAAAACCACTTACACACACAAAATAAATCTCTTAAGAAGAAAATAAGGGCTGGGTGTGGTGGTGAATGCTGTTAATGCCAACACTGCAGAGGCAGAGGCAGGGGTATCTCTGTGTGTTCGTGGCCAGCCTGGTCTGCAGAGTGAGTTCTAGGACTACACAGAGAAACCCTGTTCTGAAGAGAGAGAGAGAGAGAGAGAGAGAGAGAGAGAGAGAGAGAGAAAGAAAGAAGATATATTAGATATATTATTGTGGAGAGGGATAGATATTTTTGTCTATTCATTCATTCATTCATTCATTCATTCATTCATTCCTTTGTTTGAGACAGGGTCTTACTTAGCCAGGAGGTAGGTGTATCTCTGTTTTAAATAGTGAGTTCCAGCTAGGGACACATAGTGAGGCACCGTCTCCAGAACAAACAGACAATGAGGACTTTTAAAAAAAGAAAGTAATGATCTGGAGTGATTTCTTAGGCCTTTGGAATGTATTTACTCCATCATGGTCCCACAATGCACTTGGACTCCAGTCTCCGGGAGTGTTTGCAGAACCTTGTCTGTACCGGATGCTCCTTCAGGGTCCTGCAAGGATCCCTTCTCTCCCTCTCCTGCCCTGCCTCCTACCCTGCTGTCTCTCTCTCTCCTTCTTCTCTCCAGGGTTTCAGACACAGTCCTAGCTGGTTGGCCTCCCGGGTGGCTGAGATCACACATATGTATCAATCAACAAGCTGCTACTAACCGTTTACATACATCAAATAGAAAACGGTTGAAACTGCTCGAAACTGGTAGATGGTGTGTGCGCTGTTCCTAGAGAGAGCCATGTGGACAAAGGTTTTGAGCATAGAGGAGAGACAGACGTGGTTTGGGGCTGTTTTTCAAAAAGTAGAGTCAAGGCATTTCTAGAATGTGATCTGGCAACCTCACGTTTTTAATGGCACCCAGAACTAGGAACTTCTGTGGGCACCAGTGGCTTTGTACTCCTCCTAGCGCTTAGTTCAGACCCCCAGGCAGAGCCTGCTGCCCTCCATTAGCCTGCCCTGTTCTGAGAACACAGGGCTCTTTCCTGTCTCTCCAGCACAGTCCATTTCACATGGATGTGCTCAGTCTAGACTCTAACTTTATCAGGTTAATTCTTTTTTTTTTTTTAATGTTTTAATTAAGAACCCGTTTTAGAGATGAAGTCTTGCAGTGTTGTTCAGGCTGGACCTCCTGCCCGTCTCCTGAGCAGCTGAGAATGTCCCTGTCTCAGGTCTGGCTCGCTCTAACAATACTCTGGGCTTCTTCCCTGTTGAGGCCCATGGCTGCCTCAACACTGGGTCCCTCAGCTCAGTTGATGGTGCCATTCTAGAAGGCTGTGGGACCTCTCTTGGAGGTGAGCCTTGCTGGAGGAAGTGAGTCACAAGGAGCAGGGGCACCGACAAACTTCACTGTACTTCCAGCGCCGAGGACTCAAGCTTGGGAGGTTGTCTCCACAAAACCTGCTAACTAAGTGAATAAAGGGAAACCTAATGCCAAGGGCTTTGTGTGTGCGTGGCTGAGATGGCTCAGTGTCCTAGGTGACTGCTGCCAAACCTGAGGACCTGGGTTTGATATCTGGGTCCAGATGGTAGAAGAAGAGAAATCACTCTGGCAAAGCTGTTTTCTACCCTCCACTTATAAAGCCATGGCACTCCAGATAGACTAGAAAGTTAGTTAGGCATAGAGAAGATGATGGTGAGACTAAGGTCTTCGGGCTTGCATTGGACACCATGTGATGGATTCCCCATCAGAGGGATAAGGGAACTCTCAGGCACAAGAACCCAAGCTGCTCAGAGGAACACTGGCTTGCAAGGGAGAAGCAGTTAAAAGAAGGGACTAAATAAAGAAAACAAGATTAGGAAGAGGATATAGCCCAGTTGGTAGAGTGCTTGCCTACCACGCATGGAGCCTTTGGTTCAATCCCTACACTGCACATATTGGGTGTGATGTAGCATGTCTGTAATTCTAGCACTTGGGGGTGGAGACAGGAGCATCAGAAGTTCAAGGTCAACCGACGACATTACACAGTGATTTCAAGGCCAGCCTGGGTTACACAAGACCCTGTCTCATAAGAGAAAAACAAACCCAAAACTCAGCAGTAGACAGCAGCAACTTGGCCTTGAAGCCTACATGGGAGCCCAGGATGAGCAAGCCTGGGGACAAGCCATGACAGCTGCCCTCAGATGCTGTGGGAACCACCACAGTAGAAAAGCCAGAGCCTGGAGCCATCCTCCAGACACTGGATATGAAAGGTCTGGTCTATGTTTAAGTCCTTTGCCATACACATCCCGGGAGCCAGCTGAGCCTGGTGCTGATGGCCGATAATCCCAGCACTGTGTAGGCTAAAGTAAGAAGACCTCAGGGTCTAGAACAGCCTGGGCTGCACAGCGAGACCCTGTCTCTAACCAACCAGCCAGCCAACCAAGCAAAACCAGCATCATAGCCACGGTGACACGGTGACACGGCTTGTCACTGAGACAGAACACCACAGAGCAAAGGCTGGAGTCTGCCAGCAGCCCACTTCTTTGTCGTGAGGTTTTTCCCACAGGAGTTTTCTGTTCCAGTGGGGAAGGTACAAACAGTGCAGACACGTAAAGCAGGTCCTGCAGAGTCTAGACCATTTATCATGTGGCCCTTTCTAGGGAGCTCATCACTGCATCTGTGGAGCACAGAAGGCGGCATAGTTCTGCCAGGGCAAAGCCAGGGCTGGTGCTACCCTGAGACCAAGGATCTTGGAGTCTTTATTTTGGCAAGTGTGGGTCACTGAGTGTATATGTTTACAGGTGCATAGGTATGCTTTCATGTGTGTTTGCATGTACATGGCATGCATGTGTTTTCATGTGTGGTGTGCGTGTGAGTGAATGTGTGTATGCATGTCTGCATATGTAAGGGTGCACATGTGTGTGCATGCAGATGGAGGCCAGAGACTGGCGTCAGTGCCTTCCTTGACCGTGCTCTAAGGGGTCTCTCACTTGAACCAGAGCTTGCTGATCCAGCTAGTCTCGCCTGCCAGCTTGCTTTAGACAGAGGTCACCTGCTGCCTCCTCCTGAACTCTGTGACTGTGAAAGTGCTGGAGAGCTGGCCCTGATGGTATGGGATTGAGAGAGCAGTTCCTGCCCCTTGCCAGGTGCCACAGTCAGGAGAGCTGGCCCTGACCCTTGCCTGAGCAAAGCAGGAGCTGGCCCTGATGGCCTGGGTGCAGGGGAGCTGGCCCTGATGGCCTGGGTGCAGGGGAGCTGGCCCTGATGGCCTGGGTGCAGGGGAGCTGGCCTTGATGGCCTGGGTGCAGGAGAGCTGGCCTTGATGGCCTGGGTGCAGGAGAGCTGCTGGGCTGACCAACTCGGCATCCACCCAGGACTCTGAGTGACCCCACCCCAACATCTACCCCATCTATGAACTGCTGTAGTGTACAAAAGGGCCAGTCCTGTAGAACTAAAGATGCAGGCTCTCCATGACACAGGGCAACAACAGGATCAGAGGCCTCAGACCACCAATGACTCATTGCAATGAACATCTGCAAATGAAGCTGCTTGGAGATAAGGGTGTGCTGTGTGACACACCGTGACACACTGCTGCTTCCATGGTGAGATCTGTGTGTGTGTGTGTGTGTGTGTTGTTTTATTTAAGGAGGGGACTGCAAAGGCAGGGGGCAGATACGGCGGGATTGGGAGAGGAATGGGATTCGGGTACATGATGTAAAACTCACAAAGAATAAGAAAAAAAAAGTTAAAAAACAAAACAAAACAAGTGGGCAGCCACATTTACATTGGTGCTGGATATGAACCTGGTCTTTAGTCAAGGCAGGAAAGATTTTTATCTACTGAACTGTCTCCCCAGCCTGGATCCCATGTTTTCTTAACCAAAAGGACCAAAGGACAGGAAAGCCAATGGTTACATCTTTGTGGACTTGCCATCTGGGCCAGCCAAGATCAGGATTTAGCGGGGTCAGCTTAGTGGGTTGTGGCTAACAGCACTCCCTGGCTGTGCTAAATTAGAACCAGTGGTCTGTACTCTACTTGAGAGAGAGAGAGATGACCCAAGGGCACCCCACTCTTGGATAAGTACTTTTGCCTTTGAAGGGGCAAACACTTCTTATGAAGAGATCTGGTGGGCAGCCCTAACTGCAGGTGACACTAACCGCTTCTAGCTACAGAGTTCCTGTTCTGTATCAGGTACTCACTGTCTCAGGCATGGCCTGGATGCCGCTCATGCCTAACAGAGGTTGGCAACTAGGGAGGAAACTGAGGTACAGCGAGGCTCAGGACTGAAATGGGTAACAAAGTAGTAGTCTCCTCTGACCCCGCAAGCTTCACAACTGCTGGGACCTGTGCATGCCACCATGTTTGGGGTGTGTGTGTGTCTGTGAGTGTGTCTATTTATGTGTGTATGTATATGTGTATGTCTGTGTGTCTATGTCTATGAGTGTATATGTGTGTGTATGTCTGTATGTATCTGTGTGAGTGTGTATGTGTACGTATGTCTGTGTGAGTGTGCATGTGTGTGTGTATCTGTGTGAGTGTGCATGTGTGTGTGTGTGCGTCTATGGGTGTATAGATGTGTGTATGTCTGAATGTATCTGTGTGAGTATGTATGTGTGTGTATGTCTATGTCTGTGTGTGTATGTGTGTGTATGTGTCTGTATGTGGGTGCTGGGAATCTGTTAAGGTCTTCTGGAGAGTAGCAAGTCCTGAGCACCATTCCAGTCCCTGGGGATAATTGTCAAGCTGGTGCATCTTTTACTATGAAGTTTTCTTCAAGGTTCTACCACTGGGTAAAGTTATATGCTTGAGTCTTCTAATATTCCCCTCAGTATGGCTGGGCTCTAAAGCAAAGCTGTGGAATTGCTGTAGAGACAGGGTGTGTGATGTCTCAGGTCAGGAAAGTCTCAGGTATTAGCACTTACCAGCTTGTGTTTCAGTGTTTGCTAACTGCACATCTCCTCAACTCCTTTAGCTAAGTCAATAGCATGGAGTCATAGCAGAGAAGGATCCCTTTTCTGTGGCATACCAGAGCATGGAAAGTGTCTCCAATACAGTCACACTGCCCAGCCAACCTACAGCTGTCAGTCACTGGGTAAGGGCGGGCCAAGTTAACTGATGGGCATGTGTGAGGACCAATCAGCAGAGCCCCAGTGGAAGCTCCTCCTTACCCAACTCTATGCAGGTGATGCCGAGCGACCAGATGTCAACTTTCCCATCGTACTGCCCTTCGTCCATGGCTAAGATCACCTCTGGGGCCATCCTGCCAAATGTAACATGCAGAGTTCAAGTTGTCAGTACAAGCGAAATTTCCATTTTACAAAACTACTCAGTGCAATAGATTTAAGGGCATTCCAAGTATTTTTAAAGGTACTTAAGTTTTTTTTTCCCCCTTCATTTTCTGGGAAGTAAACCTCAGTTTTCTGCAAGAAGAGTGAGTAACTTAACTGCTGAGCCATTTCTCCAGCTCCCGTTTAAAGTGTTCAGTGTTTACTGTGGTGTTATTTATAGAAGTCACATAAAGAAGTCAACCTAGAAAATCAGCAGATATGTGGCTAAGGTGAACATAGCTCCTGCACACAACAGAGGTGTCTGTTACAAGGAGGTTTGAATGAGAATGGTCCCTGCAGGCTCACAGATCTGAATATATACTCCTCCCGTGCTCCCCTGGCTAGTAGACCTGTTTGGGAAGGACTAGAAGGCGTGGCTTGTTGGAAGTGGTTTGCCACTGGGGGAGTGCACTGAGGTTCAAGACTCCCACCATTCCTAGTGTATTTGTCTACCACATGGGAGCTCTCAGCTGTCCCTGTGACCACACCTGCCTCCCTCCTGCCATGCTCCCTGCCGTTAGAGTCATGGACTAATGCTCTGAAATTTTAAGCCCCAATTTAAACACTTAAAAATAAATTATCTTTGCTTTATGTGCCCTGATGGTTTGCCTGCAAGTATATCTGCGTGAGAGTGTCATATTCCTTGGAACTGGAGTGACAGATGGTTTTAGCTGCTATGTGGGTGCTGGGAATTGAACCTGGGTCCTCTAGAAGAGCAGACAGTGCTCTTAACCACAGAGACACTTCTCTATCCCCCAATCCCTGCTTTCTGAAAATAAGTTGACTTGGTCATGGTGTTTATCATAGCAATTGAAAAGGAACTGAGCTGCATGGGAATGGAGGGGATTGGAGGTCACCATGTTATATGAAACAAGCCAGACTCAGAAAGATGAATATAGGAGGGAGGGAGGAGGAGAGGGAGGGAGAGAGGGAGGGAGGGTGAGAGGGAAGGAGGGAGGGATGGATAGATGAAAGGAGGGAGGAGGAGAGGGAAGGAGAGAGGTAGGGAGGGGAGGAGACAAGGAGGGAGGGACGGGTGGAAGGAGGGAGACACTGAGAGAGGGAGGAATGGATAAAAGGAGGGAGGAGAGAGGGCAAGCAAAAAGGGGAGCACCTAGGGGTGGGGAGCCTGTAGGGTAGCAGAGTGGAGGAAGACATGGGATGATTTGAACAAAGTACATACGTACCCTAGCTGGGAGAAAATATCATGATACAACCTACTACTTTGTACACCAGCTAAAAATTAATTTTAAAAGTTCAAAATGTTTTCCTGACGGATATTTCCTCACACACACTACTCTGAAGAGCAGCACTGTTGAACACACAAACATCCTTAATGATTTCTAGGGAACACGACATGGTTCCAATACATCCTGGCTCCATCATTCACTCTGGCCTTGCTCTCGGGTCATTACTCAACGACGGTCTATCTGTCTCCTCATCTAAAGGACAGAGAGGCATGTCACAAGGACCTCATGGAGATGTGTAAGGTATTAGTATGCTGTGAGCGCAGACAAATGACTTACTCTAAAAGACACGAAAAATGTTTGGAGGGACAGCATAAAGGAACGTGATCTGCTGTCCCAAAGACACTGTAACTGACAGAACAGATCAGGTTCTGGCAAAGGTGGGCAGCATGCCTGACCCTGAGCAGGGAGGGGCCTCTGCCCTCTCTTTGGTTTAGACAGTGCTCGGGCCTATTCTGTGTTGGCAGTGGTTTTGTGAATGCGATCTTGAGATGAGGAGGAAAGTCAAAAAGAGGCTGTTTTTAATAGAGTTTTCTAGAAGGTGTCTTTTTCAAAGCTGTGATAACATGATGAAATATCGTAGATGTTCAGACAGGGGATCTGGAACAAAATGAGGGGGAAGACTCCAAGTCAGAATGTCGTCACAGCCGGTGAAGTATCAAAGAACTCCATTGAGTCAGGAGCTTGGATTTCTTCCATTCGGTCTTGGTAGCCAGAGAGCAGTAAAGAAGAACCCTGTCCTCATCTGAGCACGCTGCCTCCAGGGAACAGTTCAAAAGGGACCTCAAGTGAAACCTTAGATGGAGCTAGCCCAGCAAGCTGATAACTTTGCACAAGGCAGATCCAAAGCCAGCTACCTCCTTTGAACAATTTAAGGTCACTCTTCTCGGCTAGCGAGGTTTCTAACCTTCTCAAAGGAAATCTGATTGGTGCACATTGTGAAAACAGTTTTTTTGTTTTGGTTTGGTTTTTTTTGGTTGTTATTTTTGAAACAGAATCTCTCTATGCAACCCTGGCTGTTCTGGCGTCAAACTCACAGTGTTCCTTCTGCCTCTGCTGAGGTTTAAGGTACACCACTAGCCCTGGCTGGAAACCCACTGTTGAGATGAAACCAGGCCAGGAGGCCAAGTGGTACAGGCTTGGGGCTTGGCTCCATGGTGGCCTGAGGCAGGAGGATTGCACATTCAAGGTCAACCTGGAATAGAGAACGAATCCATCTGAGGCCAATCTGGACACATAAGTGAGACTGTGTTTCCAAATGAAGAAGATGGCAATGTAGCTCAGCGGCTGAGCACTTCCCCCGGCATCCTGCAGGCCCTCGGTTCAATCCCTGCCACTGTACAAACAAGAACGGGGACACCAAGTGTCCTCTGTTCACCCTCCCTTGTGTATATTAAGCCTACACTGTATCTTCTCAGTATACCTACCAGTAAGGAGTCCCCACGAAGGAGTTGGCGGGAGAAGCCATGGAGGCGGATCCGAAGTCAGCCAGCTTCACCTGACCTGGCTCTGTGAGGAGGATATTCCCTGCTTTAATGTCCCTACAGGAGGAAAAGAAGAGGATCTGAGGGTTAACTTCTTAATTCTTACTAAGCAAGAAGCCAGAACATGCAATTAGCGAGATAAAATGTTTACTAAACAAAACAAACACACAAGCATACTTTTCTCAGCGGTGACTGCATGTTGTAAGGGAGCCCGCATTCCTGGGTGGTCACTGGAAGGACTTCCAGGAGGAGCTGTCTTCAGAGGGAGGGGTAGAGCGAGGGAGGGAAAGAGGCAGCCATGCCAGTCAAGGAGCACAAGGAGACTGCAACCCTTACAAAGCATGTTCTTCAGCGCTTTCTCCAGCCACCACTGACATTCCTCGTGCTGGGAGACCTGGAGCCACTGGTAACTGCCCTTTGTCCCCCACTTCCAAATCTGACATGCCTGATGCTGCCGCCCTGACCAGGGTTCCTCAGCTGGACACATACCTGTTCTGTCTCGCCCGTGCCCCTTTCTGCCTTTAACTGTAACTGCCACTCTAAGGCATGGGAGGGTACGGGTTACAGAAAAGGTGTTATTTAAGAAATAACACTGTACAGAGAAGAGAAGACCCTGAAAGATCAAAACAGACAAGGATTAAGGGTTAGGAGTTTGCAGTCAGCATCCCTAGGATGGGTCGCAGCTGGTTTTGCCATTAAAGATGCATGGTGCAGTAAGGTGTTAGGGAAAAGCCATTTGAAAACTCAGGATGAAGGATGATGCAGATGCCCCCTTGTGTTTCTTAAGATGGGAATGAAGTGTATTGAGGACTGGAAACCATGAGCTGCAAGCTGACGATGGGGCTGAGACACAGCTGGGAAAATGGAGAGAAAGCGATGGGTTTAAGGGTTTCCAAAACTTCCCCTGGAATGACAGCTTCCGCCTCGAGATGACACTGGGCAGAAGGACCGAAAACAAACATGCTGTTTATTCTCTAACAAAGAAGGGCTTGGAGATGAAACGTCCCACAAAGCAGTAAGAAGATGAGAGATAAACAGAATTCAGGGTTTATTTGAGGTCCTATATAGTCCAGGCTGTCTTGAACTCTTTATGTAGCACAGGTTGGCCTTGAATTTCTATTCCTCTGCCTCTACTTCCCAAGTGCTGAGATTAAAATATATGCACATGCCACTGTGCCTGGCTATGAGACAGGTTCTGTGTTGTCCCAACTGTCTTGGAAAGCATTCTGTGGACTGGACTGGCCTTGAACACATGGAGTTTATCCTGCCTCTGTTCCCCAAGTGCTGGAATTAAAGGTGTGTGCTACCATGCCTGGCTTTCATTTTTGAATTCAATGAATGTTAAAAGAAAAAAAAAACTTAAAAAATCTTTTTGTCTTTTCCATTTCTTTCCGAAACAGTGTGCTGATTAAAGTAAGAAACACAAACACAAAAGTAAACTGTAGCTTTGGATGAAACCCAGCAGAGGTCCAAGCGAGTCAGACTCCAGCAATGACAATGAATGACAAGGAAACACACCTCAAAAATTTGCTAAGTCCATTGATAAAATAATGGTAAATGGACTTAACCAATATTTACCAGTTGTGACTGGTTCTTTGTCTAGTTAACTTATTTTTTTATGATGCCGGGGATACATGGTAGCCTGTGTGTGCTATGAAATGTATCCCCACAGAGGTCAGAAGAGGGCATCAGACCTCCAGGAATGGGAGTTACAGGCAGTTGTGAGTGTGAGCCACCATTGAGTGCTGAGGACCTTTCATGTGTGGGCTGACACAGACTTCAGGCATGAGAAGCCTCTGGGGTGTGAGGCACCTGTTCCTTACAAACAGAAAAGGAGTAGCTCAGCGTGATGCTATTCCATGCCTGGAGTCAACCGGCTTCTGTTCTCCCCATTTCCTTGCACTGTCAGGAGACCAACTACCCACACAGGAAGCAAAGTGTGGTGGTACATGCCACAAACGCCGGCCCTTTGGAGGCTGAGGAAGAACCAATGGAGCTCAAGATCTACCCAGGCTACATTATGAGTTCAGGGCCAGCCTGGGCTACATTGTAAGACTGTCCCAAAAGAAAAAGAAGAAAAATAAAAAAAAGAATCTAAAACTAAACATGGCCGCCATCACCCCTAAACATCAAATAAACAGCCCCCGAAACATGACAGGGTGCTGTCTTTGCAGGGCTGTGGGAGAGGCCAGGAGGTATCCGTTTGCCTCCTGTGATCCCTTAGCACCCCTCACTCCCCGCAACACTGGACCCCATGCTGATTCCCGTAGTCCCTGAGCTATGGAGCTGGAAAGGGAACTGGGGTTTGGACTTACCTGTGAATCAGGGAGTGAAAGTGGAGGTAGGCCAGCCCCTGCAAGGCACCATGGGTGATAGCAGCAATCTCCACTTCCTGAAGTGGTTTCTTATGAACTGAGGAGGGAGGAGGAGAGGGTCAGGATGGATGGCCGGCCTTCCAAGCACAGAGTGACAGAGACTTTACCGAAGGACAGCTGGAGAGCGCATTCACCTAAATGCACAGAAGCTGTACCGTGCACAGCATTAGCAGTAGATGAGGAAACCGAGGGCACAAAGATGAAGCTAACACAATACACTCCACAGGCCTGCAGAAATAATTTACTGATCAGTGGCGAGTTAAGCGATGTCGGATCTGACCCAGCTGTCTTGGGTTTATTGGTCCCTCCTGACTGTGTTCTAGGCCACGTTGCTCACCTCTGCCACAAAGTCACCACAGTTACCCTTCACCTAAGAGGGTATGAGGCAACTTCTATTAGAGGTCCTGGTTGGTTTCAGATGGTTTTTAAATAGAATTTTTAAACATAGCTAGCATACACACAGCTAGGCCACACACAGCAGCAGTGGTAGGAGAGCTCAGGTACGTTGTGACTCTGCACATGGATAGATACTAATCAGTTGACAGTACCTCCCTCTCACATACGTGCCCACTGTGATACAGGAAAGGCACAGGCAGCAACATTTATACATGGCTTTGATGGTTTTTGGTTAGGGCTACCATACCATAATAAGCAGCCATTTCAGCAATGCCCGCCCTGGACAGCCATACACTCAACAATAGGAAACTGCTGAGATCACCCAGCTATATTGCGGAGTTTATGTCTATACGGTGTACCTAGTGACCCTTAAACTGCCTTTCAACCAGAGGCTCAAACTGCACTATGTCTATTTGTCTGGGAATAGATAGCATTCTTTTTTCTTTTTCTTTCTTTTCTTTTTCTTTTCTTTTTTTTTTTTTTTTTTTTTTTTTTTTTTTTTTTTTTTTTTTTTTTTTTTTTTTTTTTTTTTTTTTTTTTTTTTTTTGGTTTTTCGAGACAGGGTTTCTCTCTGTAGCCCTGGCTGTCCTTTGTAGACCAGGCTGGCCTCCAACTCAGAAATCCGCCTGCCTCTGCCTGGGATTAAAGGCGTGCACCACCACGCCCGGCTGATAACATTCTTTTTTGTTTTTAAGATTTTATTTTAGTGTCCGTGCGTGTACATGTGGCCTGCATGTGCATGTGTATGTGTGTGCACATTGGGTGCAGGTGCCTGTGGAGGCCAGAAGAGGATGCCAGGTCCCCAGAGCTGGAGTTACAGGCATCTGCCTGGAGCCCAACTGGGTCCTTGAGAGAGTAGAGTGTTCATGCGGCTGAGCTATCTCTCCAGCCCCATGGAGAACGTGACAGAAGGAAAACAGAAGAGGCAGTAATGTCATGCTTACCTTCTAACAAGTCAGATGCTGAACCTAGGCAGTACTCCATCACCAACTGGAACAGATGGAAAGATCAGAATAATAAAAGTTAATGAGAAGTTCCTCAAGTTAACTACAGCAAACCAACCAAATAGCTACAAACCCAACCAAACAGCCAATCAATCAACCAAGCAACCGATCACAATCCAACCTACCCCAACCAACCAGCCAACCAACCATATGCCTACCCAAGTACCCAACCGACCAATTGACTAACCAATCAACCAAGCACACAACCAACCACCCACCCAACCAACCCAGGCACTGAGGACATCAGGAGGGAAGATACTTGGCCTGCCCTAAACCTGCCTTGTCTGGCCACCTGATAACAAACTGATTTTCACAATCTTCCACACTTCAGTTCTTGTCACCTTTGCCTTGGCGCCTTGGCCTCAGCCCATGAGGGTTGATATAGTCCCTGTAGGTGCTCAGGCTGAGATTGCCCAAACTGCCCCGATACCTCCTTCCCATATTACCTTGTTTCATAATAGGTTTTACATGTATAGATTTTATTACTCATTGTTTGTAACCTAGAACATGTCAAGGAATACACAATCCTCAGCAGAAAATGTAAACAGAAAACTCCCAGTTGCCAGATTGTGGTGACACACACCTTTAACCCTGATACTTGGGAGACAGAGACGGGTATCTGTGAGTTTGAGGCCAGCCTGATCTACAGAGTGAGTTCTGGGACATCCAGGACTACACAGTGAGACCCTGTCTCAAAATCTCTTCCCACCTCCAAAAAGGAAAATCTCCAGTCAGCAGTGTGGACTGTCTAACGCTTGAAATAAGCGCAGCCTGGTATTATAGCGAGGACTGCAGGACTCATGCCAACCCAGAAAAGGATCAAAAGCTAAACTAGGAGTGTGCTTCCTGATGAATGTATTGGCTGTACACCACAGTGAAGTCAGAGTTGTGTGGCGAGCTACCACATTCTAACACAACTTTAACACTAGACAGGGGCGAGTTGCACTGTGTTCCTATTCTTTCAAAAGCATGTTGCCAAGAGTGCTTTCCTCAGTTCTCCACACAGAGCCTTTTGCAGCCAGCTGTGCACTGAGTGAGTCTCAGCTCCCTTTACTTCCTCTACATGGCCAGCTTACTCTTGGTGTTCTTTGTCTCTCTTGCAGCTCATTGTGTAGGAGAGCTTTCTAACTAGCAGTCACATTAGTTGTGGATGGAAACCAGGTAACCAAGCTGGCTAGACCTCCGCATAACTGAAGAGCAGCCGGGCCTGGAGGAGGAGCTCCCGAAGCTCTGGCCAGACTCTGGTTACTTGGAACATGCAGTGGGGCTGGAAGTGGCAGTCATATGAACGTTCTAGATGAGGGCAGGGGAGACAGCTTAGCAGTTAAGGGCACTGTTCTGATCCCAGCACCATATGCAAGCTCACGACCATGCCAGCTCTCTACCTCCAGTTCCAGGGGATCTGAAGGCAGAGGCAGGCGGATTCCTGAATTCGAGGCCAGCCTGGTCTACAAAGTGAGTTCCAGGACAGCCAGGGCTACACAGAGAAACCCTGCCTCGAAAAACCAAAAAAAAAAAAAAAAAAAAAAAAAAAAAATCTGAGAGGAGAGCTGGCTCAGTGGCTCAGGCTGTTGGGAACTTGAATCCAATTCCTGGGACATATTTTGTGGAAGGAAGGAAAGAACTTTCACAAGTCTTCTGGCTTCCTTGTGTGTGCCGAGGCAAACATGTGCACACAAAATAAATATAATAATAATGCTTAAAAGTTCTGGGAGACTGAAGGGTTTAATGTTTGGTTTTACACGTCGACGCTGACTCTGTACCTTCTCTTTGCTCAATGCTCTCTCCCGATAGCTAGACCGGCACTGAGCCTATGGAATCCATACCATATGACAAACTGGCCAGCAGAGACAACTGTTAAATAATCGATTACAAAGGTCAAATGGGACAGACTGGGGTTGTAGCTTTATGGTTCAAATAAGTAATTATAAAAAGTGACTAGAGAAAAGAGACTAGAGTCCGACTCACCCATGCTGTGTGCTCCTTTAAATAACAGCCTTTGTACTCGATGGTGTTAGGATGCTTAAGCTGCTGTAGAAACTTAACTTCCTTAAGGATATCTTGCCATTTCTATGGAAACAAGAGAAACATGTTTAATTTTCAAACTGCAAACGGTATTTATCAAGTGTGTGCACATATGCACATAGATACACAGGTTAGACAGATAGATACATGGATACATCTCTTTTTCTGTGTCAGATGGACACAAGGCAGGTGTTTAATAAATGAACGAGCTGATTATCCTGTGCTACAGTTCAAGTCCAAATCTCTCATCAAATGTATCAAATGAAAACCACGACTCACGTCCACGTTCTACACTGCAAAGTCATTTGCTTAGATGCTTTACTAGAGGTCCCACAAGCGACAAAATGTGGCCAGCAGTTTTCTGTGCTCCCACTATGCAGCTCCCCACCCTGCCTGTTGTTGTTGGTTTGAGACAGGATTTCTGTCCTTGAACTCAGAGACCCAGAGACCTGCCTGCCTCTGCCCCCAAGTGCAGGGATTAAAAGAGTGTTCTGACACCACTGCCACCCGGCCTGTTTCTTTTCTAGGTTTGCTTTCTTTGACACTTTGGGCCTCTTTACTTTTTCTCTCTGTCTGCCTGACCTCCACATTAGCTCAAATAACATTTTTTTTTCCCTTCTCTCTGGGATCCCCTCTTACCAGGTAGCCCCTGAGGTTCACAGCTTGCCTGTCTTAGGATGGTTTTCTTTTAAACTCTTATGAAATTGTCTTTGAATTTTTTTGGTTTTGTTTTTGTTTTTCGAGACAGGGTTTCTCTGTGTAGCCCTGGCTGTCCTGGAACTCACTCTGTAGACCAGGCTGTCCTCAAACTCGGAAATGCGCCTGCCTCTGCCTCCCAAGTGCTGGGATTAAAGGCGTGCGTGCGCCACCACCGCCCGGCTGTCCTTGAGTTTAAAAGAAAAACAAACTGCGCTAAATGCTTAGATAACTTTTATGGATTACATTTTTGGAAAGCTTTGTTCTGTGTGTCTTCACACCATAACTATCTAAGAAGGTATCTATCTTGTTTGTCATCTCAGATGTTGACTGTGTCTCGGTGGTAAGAACAGTGGACTCTTCCTTTCCAGTGACTTCGGAAACACACATGGCAACCCTAGGAACTAGCTGCTCTCCTCTGCGCTGGACACCAGGACTGAGGACGTCACACCCTAACTTGACTGGCTAGCCTCATCCTAACTTGACACTTCTGCTTAGGCCTGGTGCTCACTCACCTCATGGGTCTGCTTCCCACTGTAGGACATTTTCTTAACAGCGACCACCTCGTTGGTGTGCGCGTTTGTCGCCTGTGATAAAGAGAGGAGGAAGAAGGAGTTATGATATCCAGTTACCTTATGCTCTGAGCCTTGCGGTTGGTGTCTGTCCTGGCAGCTGGAAGTTTAAAGACACCCCCACTGGCAGGTTAGAGAGCCACTCTACCCTGCCTTCATGTTCATGGGAGTGGCTTCTCTGTATTTCTTGCTGTATAAATATGTGAGAGTTATGCTTCAAAAGGGGGCTAGACTTCAAGAAAACACACAGTTAAATGAAAGAAAAGCAAACTTACTAAAGTTCAGCAGCACCTGGTTAGATGCCCAACAGCAGAGAACCGGCTAAGCATACAAGATCAACCATGACATGAAACAACCAGACACAGGTGGAGAGAGGCTTCAGTGCTTAGGAAAGAGCTCTGGCTACTCTTATAGAGACCTGGGGACGGCTCCTAGCACCCACAGGGAGGTTCCTAAGCAGCCTTAACTCCAGTTCCAGGAGATCTGGCACCCTCTTTTGGCCTCTGTGGGCATTGCAAACACATGACACAATATACACATGGACACTTACATAGACAAACAACAACAACAACAACAATAAATCATTTGAAAAAGAACCAGGCAATCCATAGATAAACGCACCCCCTCATGTTTTTTTCCTGTACTATTTACTAAGTAGCCAAGATACAGGATCACCCCAGATTCCTAATGCTAAAATGCAGGGAAAACAGATGCACATTAAAATAATTTTTATGCTCACGAGGGTGACAGGATTTATTATGTAAAAGAGTATCTACTGGTTGACTGTCTTCAATTCTGAAGGCCTTCAGAAAGGCATATCATCATCATCATCATCATCATCATCATCATGATAAATGATAAGCACTGTGCAAAAGGAGACTGCACATCTCTTCTTACAATGCCCTGTGCTGTATTCTGCACGATTATGGTTATGCTGTGAAATTTGAATTAGGCTCTATATTTCCAATAGAATAAATGCTCTTGGGAGCTCTGGACAGGATCATAGACATCAGACATACCTTCTGAGAACTTAATGTCTACCCATTAAAGTATCTTAGCCAATGTTCAGATTTCTGCTTGCTTACAAAGATGACTTTTATTTACTTACTTTTAAATTTATTTTTAAGATTCTATTTTATCTAAATTGAGTATATAAATGTGTCTGGGTGTGAGTTTGCACACATAAATGCAGTGCCTGTGGAGGCCAGAAGAGGTCAGCTTTGGAGCTGGAGTTACAGGTGGTTCCCCCCCACCCCCTACAGGTGGTTTTGAGCCCCCTGATGCGGGTGCTGGCAGGTGAACCCAGGTCCTTCCTCTGCAAGAGCAGCAAGTGCTTTTAACCCCTGAACCACTTCTCCAGACCACAAGAGAACTATAAAACCAAAGACAAGTTTTTATTTTGTTGATGATTCCACATTCAGCACTGAAAACAAAACAAAAAACAAAAAACAAACCCAACCAGCCAACCAACGAGCCAGTCAACCAACCAACCAACTAACGAACCAACCAACCAACTAACGAACCAACCAGTGAACCAGCCAACCAGCCAGCCAGCCAGCCAACCAACAAACCAACAAACCAACCAACCATCCAATCAACCAACCAACCAGCCAGCCAGCCAGCCAGTCAACCAACCAATGAACCAAAGAACCAATGAACCAACCAACCAATCAAAACACCCAAAGCCAAAAAGCCAGAGACACAGACAAGTGTGAAACTGCAACTGTTCCAAGCGCTCTACAGCAGGGGTGGTAGGGCCTTCTGTCTACCAGGACCACAGTGGAGGACATGACTTAGGAGGGGAAGCCTTTTTGGAAGGGATGAGGTTTAAACTTAGTGCCCAAAGATGAACAGGGGTCAGCAGGTCTTGGATACCGTGGCCCTAGTATGAGTACCAAGAGGAAGGACCATTGACCAGAAGGCCAGTGTGACACATATGATGAATTAATGTCAACAGGCATGATGACCAATGGGAAACCTTTCCTTTAGGCCCAGCCTATGTGTCCAAAATAGACAAAGGGGTTAAGTTTTTTCGTTTTGTTCTGTTTTGTTTTATTGAGACAGGGTTTTGGCCTCAAACTCTGCTTGCCTCCCAAGTGCTGGGATTGAAGGCATGGGCCATTAGGCTTGGCTCTTTTACTTTTTAAAAACCAAAAAAAAATAAAAAAATAAAAAAAAATAAAAGTTTCATATTAAAGCATTGGCTTCCTTTCCTCCTGTGTTTAGTGATTATACTTCTATACACAGACAAATACAGAGTAATATATTTGTGAGCATCAAGGCCGGGCGTGGTGGCGCACGCCTTTAATCCCAGCACTCGGGAGGCAGAGGCAGGCGGATTTCTGAGTTCAAGGCCAGCCTGGTCTACAGAGTGAGTTCCAGGACAGCCAGGGATACACAGAGAAACCCTGTCTCGAAAAACCAAAAAAATAAAAAATAAAAAATAAAAAGAAATATATTTGTGAGCATCAAAGCATTCTGCCCCCCCCCCATAATGTCTCTAGTTGAGTATTAGCAACAAGTGACATATTTAGTACCCACTGTACCCAGGGTATTGTGCTAGCATCTTCATGATCCTTCTTCAACAGGGTGAACATAGGTCATGCTGCCAGGAGTCAGCCCCCGGAGCCATGCAACCACTGGGAAGGACAATCGAGGAAGAGAGCGGTACCTGGACAGCAGAGGCTGAGGGCCACCTAAGAGTGACTGCAAACAGGACTACAGAAGAAGGGGCCAGCACTTCACACTCTACTCCTAACTTGCCCTTCAAGTCACATGAGTTACTCTGATGACACAGATTCCTGCCATTCTAGGTGAAAGAATGTTTCACAAGACCAGGTGAATGGGCTGTGCCCCATCTCAGCCATTTCCGGGATTTGGAGTTAGGAATAGACTTGTACCATTTATCAGAAAGAAGTGACTTCCTGTGATTGTCAACAAATGTCTTTGTTTATATCTCTTTACATAACTACTTAGGTGTTCATCTATTCACCCACCCACACACCCATCCATCTACTCATCTATCCATCCACTTATCCATCCATCCATCCATCCATCCATCCATCCATCCATCCATCCACTCATCCATTCATCCATCTACTCATCCATCCATCTATCCATCTATCCATCCACCCACCCACCCATCCATCCAACCACCCACTCACTCATCCACCCACATATCCAATCTCCTACATTTATTTTATTCTTACTATTGGCAGTCAATGTATTAGTTCCTAGAAACACAGTGATGGATGAGATGGACATACCCCTGCTTATCATGGTGCACATTATTAGGGGAAGGGACATGATAACCAGCCACACTTAGACATAACTGTGTCACTGCCACTGTGCTAGAGTGGGATTACACATAAACACAGGGTGTTAAGAGGTAAAGAGTTGAATGGTGGGGGCTGGTGAGATGGCTCAGTGGGTAAGAGCACCCGACTGCTCTTCCAAAGGTGATAAGTTCAAATCCCAGCAACCACATGGTGGCTCACAACCATCCGTAACGAGATCTGGCTCCCTCTTCTGGAGTGTCTGAAGACAGCTACAGTGTACTTACATATAATCAATAAAATAAATCTTTAAAAAAAAAAAAAAAAAAAGAGTTGAATGGTAAACACTGTTTTATGGTAGTAACAATTGAGCTAAAACCCACAGAACCAAGAAGCACTCAAGGGTTTGGAGGATTTGGGTTGGAGGAATGGAGAGCAGAGGCTGAAGGAGCAGATGTCTCCAGGAAACACATGGGACTCTACTTCAAATTTATCACTCTGCCTTACCACCCCAGGAACAGAGCCTAGCATTCCAGAACTGACTTCCACAATGGCCTCATCTCTATATGGAGTCTAAGCATGTTCTATGGCAGTCAGCAGAACTCACCCTTTCTGAACCTCCTCTAGGTGGTGACTACTTACAAAGTACACGGCTCCAAAGCTCCCATGTCCAATTTCATGCAAATCGATAAAAAGCTCTTCGGGGTCATCCTTGAAGAACAGATCAGCAATCTCTGGGTCCTTCAGTACCCCTTTACGCATGGTGGCCGGTGTGGCAAGCACGATGCTTTCTGATGGCTCAGTCCTTTTGTCTCTCTCATTGACTACAACTTTTCTTATAAACCTTTAGTTCCTGTAGAAAAAAATGAGATTTGCCATTCAGTTCTTTCTAGCACACTGTTTTGATGATGATATCTAAAACACAAACACAAACCCATATTTAAAAGCATTTATCTGGGACAACAGGATGGCTTGGCAGCTTGCTACCAAGGCTGGTGACCTGAGTTTCCATCCACAGAACTCACAACTGCAGGAGATAACCAACCCCTAAGCCCTCTGACCCCCACATGTACATGGTAGCGTACATAAACCCCCCTGCCCCAAATAGATAAAATGTAATAAACTAAAGAAAACCTTCATTTTACAACTCAACACAGTGAAAGGACAAAAAATTCAAAATTTAAAACTGGCACGGGACTTAAATAAACCTTCCTTTACGAAAATGAAGACATACAAGTGACTATGAAAATATGTTTTGAAGCTTGACATCTTCATCAGAAACAAAAATAAAACCCATAGCCAAACCATTTCATGTTCGCTAGGACAGGTATGAAAACAGACAGGCACTGGGAGATGGGGGAAGGAGGGAGAGACTCTCTGTGCCTACAGACAGGAACACAGAGTGGTGCAGACAGCTTGGGAATGAGAGTTCATTAACAGACAGAGAGACAGACAGACAGACAGACCCATCACCATCAGCAAAAAACACCCACTAAAACCCAGAACCTGGAGTTAGCATTGCCCCAGGAATTCACACCATGAGACTAGAGGATGGGTCAGTGGTTAACACATGTAGCTCTTCCAAAGGACTGGAGTTCTCTTCCTAGCACTCTGTCACAGGGCTCACAACCACTCTAGCTATGGGGGATCCTATCTGGCTTTTTCAAGCTCATGCACGGGCACACACACACACACACACACACACACACACACACGAAGAAAAAAAAAATACTGTCAGGTACATACCCAAAAGAAAGAAAAAGACATTCACATCACAAACTCACACAGGTTTCCGAGTGACATTATTCCTAATTGCCAGACTGCAGGAATAACCCCACACTTGGTAACTGGTGAGTGAAGAAAATGTGGTCTACCCACACAATGGAATACAACAGATATAAAGAGGAATGAAGGGCTGGGTGTTGTGGGGTGTGCCCGTAGTCCCAGCACGTGCTGTGTGGAAGCTGGTGGACTGTAAGCTCAGCCACCCTTGGTTATACAGTGAGTTTGAGGGCAGTGTGGGTTTCATGAAACTGTCTCAAAAAGACAAATATGAAAGGAATAAAGTAACGGTCATCTATGCTCCAGTGTGATTGGGTCTTGCAAGCATTGTATTAGGTGAGCAAAGCCAGCAGGAGAGATGATTTCATCTACGGAGGATTCCCAGGAGGGTGAGTCCAGGGACAAGTCAAGGAGGCGGCTTCCCCATCAGGATGCTGAAAACTCTAGTTACACACACACACACACACACACACACACACACACACACACACACACAGGATATGCATGCCTGTGTAAGTCCTGAAGGGCAGAGCCAGTGGTTCCTGCGATGGGATGGAAAGGTCTGTGCTCTGGACTGGCTGGCATATGATATTTTCTTGCAGCCAGAAGCTCACGTGACCAGGATGCCCTTTGACCTGTCTGTGTATTGACCTACCAGTTGGCACAGGAATTCATTCTGTGTTGATTCTATTCTTTCCCTTATTTTTTGAAAAAAAATATTGGGATGTTATTTTTCCTCTTTTTAAAATTTTTATTCTAAGTAGCCTCTGCTGCACACACAGTGCTTACTTCTGTTTGAACCAATTCTAAGTATAGACTGTGTTTCTTCCTTGACCTCCTGACTAACCAGGCTACACATTTAGCAATTAGTCAATAAATCTATTTTTCTTCAATATATGATATTCTAGAGTGTTAAAAGGTCACCAGCTAAAGAAGCAAAGGCGACAGTGTTGGCAGATATATTTCCTCTTGTGACATGATGGTGTTGGGTGTTGCTGTGCATGGCTTCACAAATTCAGTTTCCTCGAGTCATTAGCATAGGTAGGTGACCAACCTAGCCATCCAGCCCTGGCTAGCTTCATTCTCTCATTTAGTAAGTATGTACTGCATGCTGAGGACTGTCACAGTATTGTGTTGGGCCTGGTGCTAGGGTCAGAACCTGTGTCCCTCTCTATCTTTGTACAGGACTTTCAGTCAAATGGAACAAGACACCCAAAAGACAAGGGTTCAGACTGTTGTTACAAACGGTAGGGAAATATCTCCCAACATAAGTGTATAGAAGACTGGTCTGGCCTGTTTTTATTTTTTTATTTGTTTTTTTAACTTACAAGTCAAAAGCCATGATTTCTTAGGGAAAATAAATGTAGTTCATTTAATGTGGATGTGTGGGAGAGATGGGAGCAGAAATAATAAAGCTGTTCTTAAGCCAAGGAAGACCACAGAAAGCCTTTAAAACAACACTAAGAAATATGTTTTTTAATGCTGTACAGAACAGGGTGCCAACAAAGGCTCCATACAGGAAGAGGGGTCTGCCTTGCCTGCACTGCACCCATTGTCCTGGGCAACTGTCCTGCTGATCTTCAGGTACTGACCATCAAGTACAAAGCCGACAAGTCAATATTGTCAGGGAAAGTGTCTCAAATAGAGGTGCCTGGCAGTAAGTAGCTGAGGGTATGGAGGGAAGCAGAAAGTGGATCCCCTTCCTTGTCCTGAGAACAGAAGGAGTCCTGGAGTAAACCAGGGAGGCCTTTCTGGAGACCACATGACAAGGGGTATAGGAGATTCCCTTTTAGAAAAATGAGGATCTAGTGACTGAAATTCAATTGCTGAAGTGCATTTTGAAATTTTGAATACTGTGGCTTCAGTTAGGAATTAAGCTAAGTTACTAATGATCACTTTTGAGAAAAAAGAGAGATTATTCTGTCATATTATAGACCAAAATGATTATTTAAAGAAATAGATGTTTAAATGTTGAGAGAGAGAAAGAGAGAGAGAAAGAGAGAGAGAGAGAGAGAGAGAGAGAGAGAGAGAGAGAGAGATTAAAAAAAAAACCTCCCAGAATAAATGACGAGCGAACATTTAATTACCAAGCACCACGGTGGAGCAGACACCGTACGCTAAATCAATAAGCTTGACTACCCATAATTAATAAGTTCAAAAATAGAACGAGGAGATTTCTGGTTCCAGCCAAGATGGAGAAACGGGCACTTGATTTATTTATTTCCTGTCATCTGAAACAATCAAAGCATCAGAGGAAACGCCCATAGAATGGCACTTGATGACAGTGGCCAGCAGGCAAAGGGCAAGGATCCCTGGCCCACGAGAAGCAGAGGCAAGTCCCCAGGAGCCCTGGGGTCCACCCAGGATAGGCACAGGACGGTGCAGGCAGACACTGGTGGACCCTGTGATAGTGAGTGAGAACCATAAGAGTCTGAGGTGACTCTAGTGGCTAAGAGTTCACCAGCACAGCTGGAACAGAAGGGAACAGTCCAGAGTGGGTGGGGACCCACGGTGCTCCATAACCTCAAGTCTGTACTGTGTACTGGTAATGAGGAAGCCATGTTAGCCCAGGACAGGGCCACCCAAAAGGACTCACTCTGTAGCCCACCCTGGCCTTGAACTTGAGACAGTGCAAGGACAGTAAACACATGACTTCAGCCCTCAGGTTTAAAGTCAGAGGGAGTAAGGGGCATGTAGAGGGGAGATAGACAAGCCCTAAGAGATGCAAACTCGGCCTGAGTCAGGAAAGGACAATACAATGTCTGGGATAAAAACATGGTGCATGGGATGGGATGTGGAAAAAAATTAGTGATTGTGTTTGAATGAATATATGAAACTCTCAAACATAGAAAAAAAAGCCAGGCGTGGTGGTACACGCCTTTAATCCCAGCACTCGGGAGGCAGAGGCAGGTGGATTTCTGAGTTCAAGGCCAGCCTGGTCTACAAAGTGAGTTCCAGGACAGCCAGGGCTATACAGAGAAACCCTGTCTCGAAAAACCAAAAAAAAAAAAACAGAAAAAGATAAATGGAAGGAAGGAAGGAAGGAAGGAAGGAAGGAAGGAAGGAAGGAAGGAAGGAAGGAAGGAAGCAAACACAGCTGAGAATCACTCAGCCAGGGAAACCTCGGAGCAGCCTGTGTATGACTAGCAGGCATCTGTAAATGAGAGAAAGGATATGGTAAGACAGATCCAGAGAGGTGGCTCAGTTGTTAAGAGCGTTGGGTGTTCTTCAGAGGATCTGGGTTCGATCCCCAGCACCAACATGCCTGTTCACACCTAACTCCAGTTCCAGGGGATCTTCTGGACTCTGTAGGCACCAGGCGCACGCAGCAGAGTGCGTTCACATACATGTAGGCAAAACACTTATACATATAAAATAAAAAATTAGTAGAAAAAATAAAATAAAAAATTAAATATTTCTTTGAAGAAATAATGTGGGGAGCATTTGCAAATCTGGTGAGAATTAGAAATCCTGCGATTTGCAGGTATCTATAAAAAGTCAGAAACCAGGCACATGAAAGAAATTACAGCAAGCATATTACAAAAACGGTGTCCAAAACATGTGGTAAGGTGCTGGAGAAATGACTTGGGTTAAGAGCACTGGTTGTATTTCCAGAGGACCAGGGTTCAATTCCTAGCATTTACAACCATGAGTAACTCCAGTTCTAGGGAATCCAACAACCTCTTTGGCCTTCATGGGAACCCTAGCCACTTGGTACTTACACAGTATACAGACATACTTGCTAGGCAATCCCCTGTTTTCATATAGAAATAAATATTAAAAACAAATTGATACATAAAAGAAGAGTTATGGCTAATCTCAAGTAGAGTGATGGCTAATCTCAACTGTCAATGTGATAGGTTCCAGATCTCCTGGGAGACGGGTGTGGGTGGGGCTTGAGGCATTTCTGGAGGGATTATCTTGACTAGATTAATGGAGGTGTGAGGACTGCCCACTGTGGGCAGAACCATTCCCTAGGCTGGGATCCTGGGCTAGAAGTGAGCTAAGCATGAGCATCCATCCATCCCTGCTCTTGACTTCCGTGTCCCCTACACTCTGCAGCCTTGAACTGTGAGCCAGAATGCGCTGTCTCTCCCTGAAGTTGCCTTTTGTCAGGACATTTTTATCACAGCAACAGAGGATGGAGACAAACAGTCCAGGGATAATGGAGACATTCTTTGTAAAGGAAGCAAGAAAAGGGGGAGAGCAGACTCAGCAGACTCCTGGCCATAAATATTATAATGGAGAAGACGATAGAACACCTTTCTTAAAGTGCCAAAAGAAAAAAACCCAAACTCAAAGTTCTATAGCCAATGAAAATACTTTTGAAGAGTGAAGACAGAATAAAGGCTTCAAGACACAGGTGAAGCTGAAGGAATGCGGGGGCCTTGCTCTTCACACTGTGGGGGTGCTGAGGGGAGTCCTTCATATGGGAGGGAAGCCATGCTAGAGAGGTGTGGGGCGTGTGCAAAGGATTGACGGTAATGCAAGTGGGAGCTGGGTGGTGAGCTGCGAGGTTCCCACTGTGTAAATGTCTTTAACGGACAGTCGATCACTTACACCAACCTCACAATGAATGCAGTGTGAGCTGTGGAGAGTATGACAGCTCAAAGTCTAAAGGAAGAGAGCCTGGAGCGTACTATTATAAAGAGGCCACGCCGGGCTGAAAGGCTATGCCGAAAGGCTATGCCAACAGCATCATTTCAGCACAGGCCACATGTATGCACAAATCATACATAAACACTAAACACATATACACACACGTATATACATGCTTCAAATAGGGAGACATTGATGAGCTGAGAGTCAAGGGACACAGAAGGACGTGTCCCTCTGTGAACAAAGTCCACTGTTACCATGAGCAGATTTCAAAGCAGGTTACTATTGACAGTGAAGGGTATTGATGATGTTGATAATGCTATGGTGTGGACCCATTAGAGAACATCATGATACCAAGTGTTTAAGTTCCTCTGAACAGGACCTTAAAACATATGGTTAAACACTGACTCAATGGGGGTGCATAGGTTAAGATGCCCTGTTTACACATTTGAAACTGTCGAAGAATAAACATATTCTATTAAAATAATTTTTAAAAGACGGTTATGGGGCTGGAGAGATGGCTCAGAGGTTAAGAGCCGGCTGCTATACCAGAGGACCTCTGTTCAGTTTCCAGCACCCACATGACAACCCATTTGTGATTCCAGTTCTGGGGAATCTGATGCTCTCTCCTGCCCTCTGTGGGTGCCAGGCACACACACAGCACCCAGGTACATACATAGGCAAAACACCCATACACATTAAAAAAAAAATCTTAAAAAGATAACCCCTGGGTTGAAGAGCAAATGGAGATATAAGAACCCACTTTGAGTGGACTGAAAATGCAGGCACGGATGGGCGGGGCTTGGCGGGGCTGGGCGGGGCGAGGCTTGGGGAGGGGCCTGTGACCTCAGTGCCTTTGCTTCTTTAGGGGTTTTGGGGGCGCAGCTGCCAGCCTGGAGTCATTGTGAGTTTGATACCAGCCTGGGCTACAGAGTGAGACTCTGTCCCAAAAGAGAAACAATCAAATAAATGTAAAGGGAAAAGCAAAGGCGGGCACAATGTATCCAAACCATATTAGGCTGCTGACCTTACAGGGAATATAAGGCATAGAAAGTGAGGAGAGTTCAAGTCTGTGACCTCAGCTCGCATTGTGTGTTTATTTCTTTGAAAAGTCACTCTTTTTTTTTGTAAATGAGCAGAGGAAATAATGAAGGTTAAAGAGAAACATTATTGAAATAAAAATGATAGAAAAATGGAAAAAACCAACACGAAGCAAAGTTCTTTTAGAAAAAGAACTGAATTTATTAATCTCACATCAAACTGATTTGCTAATTAAAAAAAAAAAAAAGACAGCCGGGCAGTGGTGGCACACGCCTTTAATCCCAGCATTTGGGAGGCAGAGGCAGGAGGATTTCTAAGTTCGAGGCCAGACTGGTCTACAGAGTGAGTTCCGGGACACCCAGGGCTACACAGAGAAACCATGTCTTGAAGAAAAAAAAATGGCAGAAGAAACAAATGACTAATCAGGAAGGAGAGGAGACATCGTCTGCACCAGGGTAACTAGAAACAACGTCTTACAAAGAAAGGACTTGGAAGAAATAGTCAGCTACTTCAGAAGATGCAAATCATCACTGGTCACCAAAAAAAAAAAAAAAAAAAAAAAGATCTGAAATAAAATAACTGAAATTTGGGCTGGCGTGATGGCTCAGTGTATAAAGATGCTGTCTCCTAGCCTGAGGTCAACCCCTTCGAGCCATAGGGTAGAAGAAGATGATCATGACAGAGTTGATAAAATTGTTGTTCAGAAATACCACACTATTAATGGGCATAATTGTGAAGTGAAAAAAGGCCCTTTCTAAACAAGAGATGCAGTCTGCTGGATCACCGAGAGGTCGTGGAGGTGGATCTGGCAACTTTATGGGTCGTGGAGGAAACTTTGGTTGTGGAGGAAATTTTGGTGGAAGAGATAGATGGCTATGGTAGTGGAGGTGGTGGCAGCAGAGGTAGTTATGGAGGTGGTGATGGTGGATATAATGGATTTGGAGGTGATGGTGGCAACTATGGTGGTGGTCCTGGTTACAGAAGTAGAGGAGGTTATGGAGGTGGTGGACCAGGATATGGAAACCAGGGTGGTGGATGTGGTGGTGGAGGAGGTGGATATGGTGGTTACAGTGAAGGAGGAAATTTTGGTGGAGGTGACTATGGTGGTTGTGGAAACTATAATGACTTTGGAAATTATAGTGGACAGCAACAATCAAATTATGGACCCATGAAGGGGGGCAGTTTTGGTGGAAGAAGCTCAGGCAGTCCCTGTGGTGGTGGCTATGGATCTGGAGGTGGAAGTGGCGGATATGGTAGCAGAAGGTTTTAAAATAAAACAGAAACGGCTACAATTCTTAGCAGGAGAGAGAGAGAGTGAGGAGTTGTCAGGAAAGCTGCAGGTTACTTTGAGACAGTCGTCCCAAATGCATTAGAGGAACTGTAAAAATCTGCCACAGAAGAAACGATGATCCATAGTCAGAAAAGTTACTGCAGCTTAAACAGGAAACCCTTCTTGTTCAGGGCTGTCATTGCCACAGTTTGCAAAAAGTGCAGCTATTGATTGATGCAATGTAGTGTCAGTTAGATGTACATTCCTGAGGCCTTTTATCTGCTGTAGTTTTGTCTTTGTCTTTGTCTTTCATTACATCAGGTATGTTGCCCTGTAAACTGTGGTAGTGGTACCAGGAATAAAAAATTAAAGAATATTTAATTAAAAAAAAAAGAGCAATATAAGATTTTCCCCACAAATAAACATCCGGGCTTCACCAGCAACTCCAGCCCATATACGAGGGAGAAACACATCCATCCAGACGACACAACCATCCCAGAAAAGAGTGAAAGTGTTATCATTCAAAACAGAAATGAAGGCTGCACTGCCCTCAGGTCAGAAACAAACGTGCGGTCCACAGAAAGTAGAATCTACGTTAGACTTCATCCAAATTAGACACACCTGCGGCTACAGCATGAAGGAGCAGCACCACGTGAAAACCTGCACAAAAACACGTCTCACTTGTAAACAAAATTATAAAGACCTCTCAAAACCCACTAGCAATTCGAGTTTTATTTTTTATTTTGTTTTATGTGTAGGGGTGCTCTGCTCATATGTATATCTGCGCACTGTGTTCATGCCTGGTGCCTGAAGAGGCCAGAAGAGGGCGTTGGATCCCCGGGAGCTGGAGTTACAGGTGGTTGTAAGCCAGCATGTGGCTGCTGGGAACTGAACCCAAGTCTTCTGCAAGAGTGGCCAGCGCTCTTTTTTTATTTTTAAAGATTTATTTATGTATATGAATACACTGTAGCTGTCTTCAGAAACATCAGAAGAGGGCATTGGATCTCATTACAAATGGTTGTGAGCCACCATGTGGTTGCTGGGAATTGAACTCAGGACCTCTGGAAGAGCAGTCAGTGCTCTTAATCGCTGAGCCATCGCTCCAGCCCCATGGCCAGGGTTAACTTTTAAAATATCTTTCAAGCTCCTACAATTCATTTTTTAAAAAATGTGTGTGAAAGATTTGAGTGAGCGCCTCTTAGCAAGGAAGATGTCTAAGGGGCCAATGAGAGATGCTTAGCAGTAACTCCCCGGACACACAGACCTGACCATGAGATTCTGCCTCACACTCACCGAAATGGCTACCATGGAAAACCTCATCAGAGCAGGCATGATGAGGATGGAACAACTGGGCCCTAGAGACAGTGAAGTGTGTGTGCGTGTGTGTGTGTGTGTGTGTGTGTGTGTGTGTGTTTACGTGTATACATGTTCATATGGGTGAGCATGTGCTTGGCCACGTATGCACATGTAGAAGCAGGAGGTGAAGCAGAGGTCTTTTCCTCCACTGCTTCTCCATCTTACTTTTTGAGACGCGGTCTCATACTGAATCCAGACCTCATCAGTTCGGCAAGGCTGGCTGGTTAGTGAGCCCCCTTCCCCACAGGGTGACTCCACAGTGCTGGGATGACAGGTACGTGCCACCACCCCTGGCTATTTTATGTGGGTTCTGGGGGAATCAACGTGAGGACTTCATGTTTGTAATGCAAGCAATATGCCACCTGAGCCATCTCTTTAGCAATATGCCACCAGAGCCATCTCTTTAGACCTAAAAAACCCCCACACTTTCAATAATATAACATTTTAAAAACACTTATTTCATTTTGTAAATTGAGTATGTATGTGGCTAGGTGTGGGTTTGTCCATGTGGACGCAGTGCCAGTGGAGGCCTGAAGAGGGTGCCAAGCCTCCTGGAGCTGGAGTCACAGGTAGGTTGGGAGCTGTCCTATGTGGGTGCTGGGAACAGAACCCAGGTCTTCTGCAAAAACAGTGCATGTTCTTAACTCCCAGTCATCTCTCTATCTGTATATGCACTACCTTCTTACTTATGTGTTTATATACCTGTCATATTCTTACGAACGTAGTAAAATCTCACCACAGAAAGCCCATATATTATAGGAGGCAGCTGTGTCAGGCAGCACAGTACCTTTTGATGTATGGCACAACCCCCGCAGAGTGGCTCTGGTACATTGTAGCAGCAGTCTCTCCTCACTTCTGCACTTAGGATGCGTCTGTGGACAGAGGGGAGGACACATAACTATGAGAGAACAGAGCTGAAGGTGGGAGCCCACAGTTGTGGTCCCAGTGACTCTGGGGGGTGGGGACTGGGAATGGCTGGAGCCCAGGAGTCCCAGGCCTGTCTGTGCAACCTAATGAGACTTTTATCTCTTGATAAAATCAAACCAACAACTAATGACGTAGTAGATATAAATATTCAGAAAAAGAATATAAAGCATTTATTGCCAAGCAGGAAAGGTAAATATAAAAGATCCAACTTTCATCACAGGATTCTGGGATTCCCATGAGATGACCATGTTAGTAGACTCAGAATCTACACAGAGGAGACCACACATCTGTAGATATGTCATAGAACTCGAAATGACCCACAGGCTGCTGAAAGACATGGCTAGGTGGTTAAGAGTGTCAGGCCCTTCCAGAGGGCTCCTGGATGGTTCCCAGCACCCATGTGGTAGCACAAAACTGTCTCTTATTCCAGTTCCAGGGGATACAGCACCCTCTTCTGGCCTCCATGGACACTGCACACACATGATACACAGACATGCATGCAGGCAATCGACTCCCAGTGACCTCTGTTGTTTCTCAAACAGTCATGAGATACATTGTTCCTACATCTCCCTTTCCAGACTCGCCTATAGCCATCTCTCCCATTTCCATGTTAACTATTAATTGTATATTGTTAAAGCAATGCTTGACTAATGTGAGATGAGTGTGGACACTGATTTAGAACCTTTTTTTTTTAAATTCCTAACTCAGGGGCTAGAGAGATAGTCACTCTAGAACATGCATTTTAAAAAGAAAAAGAAAAAGAAAAAGAAAGCAAAATAAACCTGGATGTGATGGCAGGTTTTTAGTGCCAGTGTTGAGGAGGCTGAGGCAGATCGGATGCCTGTGGGTTGCTGGCCAGCTAGCTGAACTGGTGAGCCCTCAGTCAGTGAGGGACTCAAAACCAAGGCGGTCGGTACTGTGGAATGATAGCCACACTTGTTCTCTGGCCTCCACATGCACATGACCCACCACAAAGACTTGCACACAGCATTCAGAGTTCCTGTTAACAACTGGCTTTTTCCTTTCTCCATGTCCATACTTGCTTCTTCACGCTTGTCTTTTTGACATGTAGCTGACACCTGCATAGAATTTCATCTTCTAACTTGTCTATGCCATCTCACCGAGCACAGTCCTCAGTGACTGCCTAGTGACTGCTCAGGGTCAGGCTCGGAGGATGGTCCCCGACACTCACAACCAGCACCCCACCGCTGGAGATGGAGGCTTTACAGTGCTTGGTTCTGGGTGTCTGAACTCATGCCCTCATGCTTGTGTGAGAAATGCTCTACCCACTGAGCCATCTCCCAGCCTTGGAGTTCGTTTTTGTTTTGTTGACATGAGGGGAGGGGTCTCACTGTGTAGCCCTAGCTGGCCTGGAACTCCCTATGTAGACCAGGCTGGCCTCAAACTAGCAGAGATCTGCCTGTCTTTGCATCCCAAGTGCTGAGATTAAAGTTGTGAACACCACAGCCAGCCCCAGGGCCTTGCAGGATTTAAAATAAACAATTAGAAGCAATGTCTCATCTTCCCCCCCATTCTCCCCTCTCCAGGGATATCTTCTGCCGATGTTCACGAACCATAATTTCATGATTCCAGTTATTCCCTGATTCTGTTTTTGTTTGTTTGTTTTTGAGACAGGATTATCTGTGTAGGGTTTCCTTCGGTGACCTGGAGCTCTCTGTGTAGAATAGGCTGGCCTCAAACTCAGAGATCCTCCTGTCTCTGCCTCCTGAGAGCTGCTGGGATTAAAGGCATGCACCACCACTGCCCAGCTATTTCCTCTGACTCTTTCTGTAGCTTGTTTTAGATTAGCTAGAGCCTACCTGTATTTGGCACCAAATTTCAGTTAATCACTAAACCATCAGTAACTCCATGACTACGATGCCCTCCTGCTAATCTAGTCTGATGATAGCCCCAGGAACTAAGATATTCCTAACAACATTGGGTGAAAGCTAGTGAATAAAACTAATGTGAGTGTGTGTACATGTGTGTGCACATACATGCACGCGGAGGCCAGAGGTCACTGTCGGGTATCTCAATTACTTCACACCCATCCACCCACTCATCCATCCATCCTCCTCCTCTCCTCTCCTCTCCTCTCCTCTCCTCTCCTCTCCTCNCTCTCTCTCTCTCTCTCTCTGTCGTGATCCTGGGGCTCACAGATGGGGCATGGCTGGGTGGCCAGTAGCTCCATGAGCTCCATGGATCCCCTGTCTTCCTCCCCATTACAACAGGGTTATAGTCACACACTACCACTCCTGGCCTTTTCTGTAGGTACACACAAGCCCTGTCTCGACTGAGCCATCTCCCTAGACCCAGCCTATAATTTTAACTCTTTGCTTTAGATAAACAGATAAACACAGCTTGGAGTGTCCAGCATGCCCACAGAGTAAGGTACATGTTTGAGTTCACTTCTTAGTTGAACTGTGTGTCCTCAAGTTATCAGTATTAAAAAACTGCTTCCTTGAAATATAACTCCCATATCCAATCTGCTTACAGAAGGTTTTGGTGTTTTCCCAGGGGGTGTGCAACCACCACAATGATGTTCTTAAACTGCTTTCATGGCAAGGAGAAACCTACAGCCTTTGCCCTCTCGCCCTCCACACTAGGCAAACACCAACTAGCTTTTGTCTCCTTCCATTTCCTGGTTCCTGAGAGTTCGTGAGAACAGCCTCATAGAACATGTGTCATACAACATATGTTCTCTTGGGGCTGGTTTCTTTCATGTGGTATAGTCCAGCATGTAGCATGAATTGGTATCTCATGTCTGGGACAATGCCATGTAACGTTCCATTGTGAGAGTATACCACGGGGTGCCTGTCAGAAGCTCAGCTGACCAACATGTGAGGGCATTTCTACCTGCCAGCTGCTGTGAATAATAGCATTGCAGTCATCTCTGCCCATATTTCTGAGTCTATATACCCGGGGTTAGACTAGCTGGGCTCTCCAGCCTTGGTAAACAGCTGAGGATCCATGAAACTCTATACCAGTCTCCTCTTGTCCAGCTCAGAACCAAACATGAAAATCCAGACCCACCCTCATCTCCAAACAGTACTGGGACTATTTTTCCTTAGGAGGATTTCATTCTGAGCATTTGCTCAGTGACACACATAAGACTGTCTTCCCATCTCAGCCTCTGTGACCGTAAATGTCACATGGACAGCAATGGTTGAAAATTGTGCCAAGAATGTTGCCTTTCAGGCCGTGGGAGCTTGGGTCAACCAAAACGATCTGCTTAGCTAAGAGCAACAGCAACCGAAATTACACCGTTTACTCTTGTTCCTCAGAGATGGAACCTTCCAACAACGGGAAGAGAGTTACAGACTTGTTCACAGACCTTGTGGAAAAAGAAGAAACAGAAATGGAAATTAGACGCACAGTCTCTGTGACCCCCAGAAATGGAGACTAGACACACAAAGTCTCTGTGACCACCCCAGAAATGGAGACTAGATACACAAAGTCTCTGTGACGCCCCCAGAAATGGAGACTAGTCACATAGAGCCTCTGTGACCCTAAGAAATGGAGACGAGACAGTCTCCATGAGGCTCTCTACTGCTTTGCCGTGTTTTAATCATGCCACTTCCCCAACAAACCAGGAGCCAGCAAAGCCAAAACCCCACAGAACTTCAGCATTACGGAAGGGAGGAAGAGTCAGAAGGGTTCATGTTGGAAAAGCACCCACCTTCCTTCTTCTCTTCCTCCCTCACCCCCTACCTTCCCCTTCCTTCTCCTCTTCCCCTCCCTGCCCTCTCCTCCTCTCTCGAGTCTCAGGAACTCAATTGTTACCTCAAGCCCACAGAGAGGTATTTCCTCCAAACTAAACTCCAGAATTCCTCACTTCTTAGCCCAGAGAGCTTCCCCTGAACCACACGCCCAGGTCAAACTTCCACGCAACCCAAGTTGCTATGTTTGGGAGGGCTTTTAGTGTCCCATGAGATTGGGTTCCTGTGTTCTGAGGATCTCCTAACACCCGGTATATACTTATATTCAGTACTTCAACCCACACAATGGAGAAATTGGGGAACACCTTTAAGGATAGAATACAGGACCAGAGAGGTGGCTCAGTGGTTAAGAGTAGGTACTACTCTTGCAGAGGACCTGGGTTTGGTTTTCAGCACCACCCACATCGGGTGCTTCACAACTGCCTCTAACTCTAGCTCCAGGGGATCATAAGCCTTTCACAGACACATATTCACATGCAGTTGTACACATTATAAGTAATTTAAAATGAATATTTTAAAAAAGAATATAAAATTCTCACACAAATATATGCCTAGAGGGCTTGGGATTGGGCAGCCAAAATACTTGCCAAGTACAAGTGCAAGCATACAAGGTATCCTTGGGACCATGGTATACTGGGACCATCCTTTAGCACAGCACAAGAGAAAACATGGGGATGTAGCTAGAGGGCCTTGAGGGAGACCAGCAACCCAGGATCCATACTGAAGATTTATTCATTGCCTGCTCTTAGAGGATGGGCCAATGCTTCTGAGGACTGGAGGGCTGGAGATCTGAGAAAGGGTCAGGCATCAGAGGGT